>OX637537.1:11543217-11986367 GCA_951800035.1 Linnaemya tessellans | reverse complement strand
GAACGACCCTTCAAACAAAATTTTAGATATTAAAGTTTATCGCCATACGGCTACAGAAATTTTCTGTATAGGAGCACACACACCGTCTTCGAAAGCAAATTGGTAAGCCCATCAATTATGTGCCCATAAATATCAATTGTATCCAATTAGTTTTGCTCTAAATTTGACAGTAGAAACGAGGACAACATGCCACAGCGCATGTTTGTGCTACATGTTGTACAGCCAACGCTATTCAGGCGATTTTTCATGCACAATTATCTCCCGCAGAAATGATGTGACTTGGGCTCTTTCATTTTCTATTGCTTGTGGGATTTGCTGAAATTCTGTGATATTGACTCAACATTTTCTATCATTTCGGCTGTCTTTCATGTTCATTCAGGTCTATTTAGCAAAGTCGTTGCCGATTGATCCTTTCCTCTAATTACCACAAATTTAGTGAAACGTCGGGAAAAATAAGTCATTAATAATCAATCACCCATGTGACAGAGTTCAGTTCCGTTTGGAAACGGATTTCATTCTATATTTTTATTTAAAAAAAAAAAAAAAAAAAAAAAAAACGGAAAACGAAAGAATTTTTTGGAATTAAATGATTTTTGATTTCATTAGCGAAATTCTTTCATGATATTAAAAATAATTTCATTCCGAAAATGTTTTCCTTTTTGAAATATGGAATAAATTCCGTTTCCAAACAGAATTGACATGGTTGAATATCTTCTTTGAATTGTATTTTATTATAAATGTATCTGATAAACAAAAGATGAGGTAACAGCAAGTAAGAACCTTATATTTGAATGGGTTCAAACCAGTTATTTAGTAAATAAAAACTCGTGGGGAGACAGTAGTTAATAACTGTATGTGCGAGAACAATTAAAATACTCAAATTTCAGCAATTAAATTTTAAAATTTTTAAATTTTAATTGCCAAATTTGTGTTAATGGGTTTTTTTGTAATTTGATACTTTAATGTGTGTGTGTGTATTTTCCCACGGTTAAATAGGGATGTTCACATTGTTGTTGTTTAATTTTTTATGATGTTGGGGTAGGCGTGGGAATTTTTGTCTGTCCATATGAGACCTTGGGAGTTTGTGTCTGTCCGTATGAGACCGTGGGAATTTCTGTCCGTCCATATGTGGGGGGTAGTTTGGTGGAGGGGTGCTGTAGTAACCAAAATGAGTTTGTATAAGTGAGCGTGAGACCGTGAGAATTTTTGTCTGTCCATATGAGAGCTTGGGAGTTTGTGTCTGTCCATATGTGACCTTGGGAATACATGTCCGTCGGTATGTGAGCGTGGGAATTTCTGTCTGTCCATATGTGAGCGTAGGAATTCTGTCTCTACATGGGTGCTATGGCCTAATAGAAAATAATAAATTTTTAGTATCTGACACAACATTTTTTAGGAAGTACAATATCTCAAAAGTGTTGTATAAATGGATGGCCCTAATGTTTGTGGTTCGTTTCTTCTTGCTGGAGTGAGATTTCTTCTTTTATTTTTTAGCTTGTTTTTAATTGTGGTGTGTGTTTACTTAAGATATTTTTAATTTTGGTGTGTGTTTACTTAAGATATTTTGTCCAGCAATTCAGTTATTTCTTTTTTGTGTGCAATGCTTGAGTGTGGGGGAATAATTTGATTATTCTGATCTTGAAGACGTTGTGAAAAAAATTACTATTGCATAAATATTGAATTTGATATTTTGTTTATTTTATACATGACGATCATCGATAGATTTTATTTGGGGATCTGGATGGTGGTGCGATTTCTGTATTTTGTAGAATATTAATATGTGTGTGTTTTTGTGTTCTGAGTGGCGATTGGAATGTCTGCCTGTCAGACAGGGGGTGTGTGTGTGACGATTGGTGAGTCTGTGTGACAGTCCGCTTTTTTGTTGCTTTCCTGGATTTAGCGCAAGTGGGTCAGTATGAAATGAAATAAATTTGTAGATATTTATGTACGCATATACATACAAACAAATAATAAGCGTTTATTCGTTGTGCCCAAATATTCCCTTGACCATTTGAATGAATGAACCATTGTGTTTATTTGTTTGTGTGTTCTCTGAAATAAATATGTATATAGGTGTTTATTTGAAATAAAAGACATTTATTTTAATTTTTATAAGCATTTATTTAAAAGTTTGTTAACATTTTCATTTTTAAGTAAAATTGCATTCCTTAAGGCACAAACACCATAGTCGTGATAGCTACAATAGAAATATGTTGAATGGTTAGTTTCCATTTGTTTAAAATTAATGCAGCCAATGTCTTCAATGTTATAAACTGTTTGATGAATCATTTTTTCTAGCCATTTTTTCTTCTCTCCCCCCTTAACATATATATGTGAATTTCTTATATTGGATCTTAAAAACTTGCAAACGCTTTGAAATGAGACTGATCCATCATTCCAGTTAATATGATGATAGTTTTTTGTTAACCAAACTGCTTCTCTCTGTTTTTTGACCGATAAACATGCGAAATCAAAAGGAGGTTTTATGATGAAATTGAGGCATTCGTTGTTGCTAAAAACTACAGCTAGTTCTTTTGCGATGAAGTCATTTGAATTATTTTTGAAACCTTGCAAGTCTACAAAAACAATATCACCATCCATGTTATTTAATTTATAAGACCTTCCGGACTTGACCTTTTATTGGTATGTATTCTATTACGCGGTCATGAATAAGAACGCAGTAAGCTGATGTCGTTGCTGGAATATTTGTTGCTGTTTCAAATTCAATTTTTATGTCAATCGGTCCGGTATTGACTGATTCGTTCTGATAGCTTACATCTACTACAATAATTGGAGCGTCGTCTTTAAACTCCTGGGCAGTTAATAATGGTTGAGGCTCATTCATATAGTAGCTTTGTTGAAATCTTACATACATATCATATAGAATTGCATACCGTTCATTTTTAAATTTTATGTTAAGATCATCATATGGGTAAGAGGTTGAATTTAAATGTACTTTTAAATTAGTGAGGTCACAGTGAACAAATTTGTTACCTCGTTGAAATGCGACCAATACAAAACGTGGTCGCTCTTTACTTGCAGCTAATTTAACATTCCAAATATGACTTGTTCCTGTATTCAATTGTGGATTCATATGACAATCCCAGCTACGAAATGCCATCGGTATAGAAGCACCATTGTTAATAATTTTAATCATATTCAACTTGCTCTGATCAGATAATTGTACGTGTGGAATTCTCCAGGAGATGAGTGAAATTGTAAGTTTCGATTTTTCAGTAGAAACGCTCGAGTGTACAAGAGCTTCATCATTTTTATTGCGCAAGAGTATCAATTCATGCTTTCCATTAAGTATAACTTTGTTGTAGTCTTCAGCAAACCCCAAAAGCATTTTTAGTGGTACATAAAAATTAAAATATCCATTCTTAAGATTCAAATCATCAGTTTTATGCCATCCACCATTTTGCATTACAACGCTTTGAGTTGGTGATAGAGATACCAAATTTTTTATTGTGGTTGTTGTTCCTAAATACCTTGTATGATCGATTTCAATACCATTAAGCTCATAGCGGATTTCATCAAATAGATGTGCAACAAAGTTGTTTTTCAATTTAAAATTTTCTGAAAATTTTCCAGTTTTTTCATCTACAACGAAACCTTCCACATATATATAGCTCTCACTAGGTAACACGTACAAATCTTGATTTTGTATTGAGATTCGAATCTCATCATTATTATTGTACGATTGTAGATATGGTATGTAGGTATGATAGTCCTTTTTTATTATATTTTCGTCAGACAATGGCTTATCCAATACGTTTATTATTGAGCTCATTTTGTTTTCAGTTTGAAATTCAAAGACTTGAGAAAACTTTTGTTTGTTGTTGTAAGTGACCTTTGACGAGCAGATCTTTTCAATTGTGGTTTAGGTTGTAATATCTGTGGATGAGACGTGGCTGCCGTATTTTGTGATATACTTGTATTGTATATTATCATTACTTAGTTGGTCTTAAATGTATTCGTATTGTAATTTCCTCTCCTCTGAAATTAATTAAATCACCGTTCTGATCAACCACGCGCAGTGATAGAGAACTTATCTCTTTGGTGTTTACAGGTAAATAGATGAGATTCCGTGGAATCTCATCTATTTTATAGCCTGCAGGTACATTAATCGGAAACTCATGAAGTGTGTGTGATTTTGAATTGTTCATATATGTGTTAGTAGCGATACTACTTTCAATTCGCAAGAGATTTACTTTAAAAATATTAACTGGAAGATCTGAGTAATGATCTTCGGTCGGTGTTAGGATTTTACTATTGAATCCTAAAAGATTCCCAATTGTATTTTCTTTATTAAAATATATCGGGTCTTTAGAACTATTTATTTTAACTTGCATCGTATTGTTGTTAGCTTCTATAAAAATATGCTCTCCAGGACTGAGTCGTTTGTATTGCTCTTCTATGTAGTCAACTATATCTTTCAATTCATAAGATCCAATTGGTATTTCAATTACATATTCCCCTATATGAAACATATTGTTATATGAGTCTACATTTGGAATACTGTTGTATGAATGAAAATCAGTTAGCGCACACTCATATGAGTCGTTTAAGTCAATGGGAGGAAAATAATTAGCATATAGCGCTGATGAGTTAGAGCTCAGAGTAAGTGTTATTGACATTATAACAGCCTGTTCACAAATAAATAAAGTTTAATACACACCATGGTTTATAAGAATAATTTGCATATATATTTCATAATCTTATTTTAAAATTAACATTAGTTATTAAAAATATTGATGTTATTGTCGTTGTTATCATTGCGGATGACGATTTATTTCGTTTTCGATCTATAGTATTTCATCTTTGTTTATCCAGGAATTGTGTTGATTAGAAAATCCCAACCATTTAACTAATGCTTTGCCCCCTTTCAGTCGAATCACCTTTTCAACTAGATATGTATTTGGAAATCTAGTTCTTGACAGTTCTTCCGTATAGAAGCCACCTTTAATAGGATTTCCAAGATAATCTTCTAATATGTATGTTGTAGGATATGTATTCTGAACTCTTTGGATTGTGAAAATTTCTGTTGTCCAATTCGGAGTATAGCCTTTCTCAAAAATATGTTTATATTTGCTAATACGTACATGGTCTCCTGCATTAAATTTTGACATTTTGTACATCTTTAAATGACTGTATACTGTATTTAGAAGTTGTTTTTCATTTTTTGAGTTGACTTTAATCGGTGGCATTTTAATGGTGCGATGAACTTTTCTATTGTATGCATTAAGTAAATCTTTGTATATATCAAGCCAGTTGTAGGAACCATTAAAACTAAACTCTTTCCACATCATTCCTTTTAATGTTCTATTGAATCGTTCTACTATTGATGCTTTCATGATGCTATACGTTGAGTAGTGTTTGATGTTGTATTTATCCATCAATTGATTAAAGTGTTTGTTGAAGAATTCTTTACCATCATCTGTTTGTAAGTTTTTTGGCACACGCCCCAACTGAAAAATAGTCTCCATTGCCTGCGTTGTGTCAACAGCTGTTTTTCTTCTCAGAGGTACTGCCCAAGCATATTTGGAGAATGTGTCAATTACAGTTAGCAAAAATCTATAATTTTTATTGTATGTAGAATAGTTCCCCATTTCAACTAAATCCGCTTGCCAAAGATCGTCTATTCCTTTCATAACAACTCTACGACGTCCAAACATTTTTCGAGCTTGCTTATGGAGCTCGTTCACTAAATTTCTTTTTGTATCCATGTCTAAGCTTTAAGAAGTCTTTGGGGTGTGTTGTGATCTATCTGATGCGCTTTCACCAATTGACACAAACATGTAATTTTCAAATCTATACATTTTTTCATTTAATCTTTCAATTTCTTCTTCGAAGGATGCTCTGATCTTGGAAATGCTTTCTTGCAATTTTTTATTCTCTTCCAACTGTAATATTATTTCATGTTGTTGCATTTCGATTTGATTTTTTAGAGTATTGTGCATTTTGTTGTTATCTTCTTTAAATTCTTTTATAATTTTGTGTTCTACTTCTTCCATTTGAGTTTGCAAAAACAATTTATTGATAGCATCGTTTTCCTCCAAAGCTTTTGCAACATTTTTGATTCTTTTGTTTTGGACATCAATGTTGTTGTTCGCATCCAAAAATAAGCCCAACAATTTAGGTGCATTTTTCAATGAAATTATACTGCTAGTGTCGTTTAGATAATGTCCGAATTTATCAACAGACATAATTTATATTTAAAATGTGTATGCGTTTATATAGTTTATACTATTATATTAGCTTCACGTAGTTCTTCAATAATTGAAACAATCTCGTTGTTGTGATTAGTATGACCTGCAGACTGTGATGCAAGCAGTAGTCTAAGTCGATCTACCAACTCGTTTGGATCATCCCAGTATATATAGTTTGATTTATGAGGATTTATCTGCATCAATCCCTTACCTAAATAATTAGCCTTTGTTAATTCCGATGAGCTCTTATGATTTTTCTCTTTAAAAAGTTTTCCAATAATATTTTTGTACTTGTACCCTCTAGTCCCCTTGATTTGACCATCGGACTTATAATCTCTTCTGTGTGCATTGGTAGTAAGTAATATTTTTTTATAGATTTCAAGCTCAAATTTATCATAGCTTTTTGGTGTTTTATGAAACATCAAAGAAAACAGTCCTGGGGTGAGAGCCCATATTTGACCACCAACTTGTATTTTATCTTGATTTAACTCGATGTTGCTACTACCAAATTTCCATTCGTTATTATAATCTCTATGTGGACCATAGTTAGTATCTAGTTCATTTCTCGATTGCAATAGTGATAAGTCAGGATAACTCTCGTCATGATTAGAATGTTGTGAATAAAAGTCATCTTCATCAAAATCGCTGTTACTTTTACTATTAGACTGTTTAAACATTGATTCTTCAATTAGTTTCTTAGGGGTACTTGCTTCCAACTTCATTGTTGAGTTCTGAGGATGAAAACTGACACTGTCCTCATATTCAGTTTTCTTATCATTCTTTTCTTTTTTATTCGGTATATCAATATATTTAGAGCTATTTATAAATTCTTTTAAAGGTTCTGTTATGGGCTTGAATGTATCACTTAATTGCTGATGTGTATCTATTTCACCATTTTTTATACTACGAAGCTTTTTCTTTAATATATTTCTTGTTGTCACCAAGTCTTTTAGAATTTTTTCATTCATTTTAGCTTTTCAGCTATCAGATCAGCTTATCAAGTATCAGATCAGGTTATCAGATCAGGTATCAGATCAGGTATCAGATCAGTTTATCAGGTATCAGATCAGCTTATCAGGTGTCAGATCAGGTTATCAGATCAGGTATCAGATCAGTTTATCAGGTATCAGATCAGCTTATCAGGTGTCAGATCAGGTTATCAGATCAGGTATCAGATCAGTTTATCAGGTATCAGATCAGCTTATCAGGTGTCAGATCAGGTTATCAGATCACGTATTAGATGAGTTTATCAGGTTATCAGATCAGTTTATCAGATGAGGTTATCAGATCAGCTTGTTAGGTATCTGATCAGATTATTATGTATCAGATCAAGTTTTTGCTTAGATGACCAGTTATAACAATCACATGTATAAAGTTTAAAGCCAGATTATGTACTAAGCGATACCCTTGATGAACAGTAATTTATATTACGATGAAGTAATCAAATGATTTTCTATAGCGACCATTGTTTAGTTCATTATCTTTACTTATCATCAAAAATCCATATTTATCCTTCCAACATTCTTGACATATATACTGAAACTTTTCAAATTTCATATCGCTGGCAACATGATCATCGTATACATGTCTCATATTTTTCGCATCTTGTTTAAACATTATAATTAAATTGGCATTATCTCTTATTAAATGTTTTGGAATTCTTGTGTAGGTTTGACACAAGTAAAATGAATCTACATTCTTATGACGCCCCATACAAAAATATGCACGTATATTGTTTTGGTTTTCACATGCAACATCATCGAAAATCATAATTGAATTGCTTTTAGCTTCACTAGGAGGAACAACGGACTCATTGTCTGCGAATGTGTAGTATCCCATTCCTTTAATTGGCGAAATTAAATTCTTTAGGTATTCATATTTAGGTTGATACAGAGATTTTGAGTACAAATAGATATTTTCAAACTTGAGACCATTAGGACTTTCTAGCAAACTGATCATTACATTAGTTTTTCCACAATTGGAGGGACCAACTATTAATGCTCGAATAGAATTTGGTAGCAAGGAACTATGTCTTATTTTTGTACTGTCATTTGAAAATACATCCACATTACGAACTAAAATATTTTTGTGTTGTTTTACTAAGCGCATTTCAATAACTACTTGTAAAATTCACAAAACAATATCTTTTATTCTAGAATAAAATAATATGGTTACGTTTTATAAAAAAACATTCAGTCATAAGAAAACTATCGTTGGAGAAGGTTTACTAAATAAAACAATAAATTCTCTACCTTTTGAATTACATCTTCCTGGATATCAGTACTGTGGACCTGGCACAAGATTACAAAAGCGTTTAGATAGAGGAGATAAAGGAATTAATTTATTGGATGCTGCTTGCAAAAATCACGATATAGCTTACTCCAAAAACAAAGAATTAAACAGTAGACACCAAGCTGATAAAATTCTTGAAAATAAAGCTTGGGAAAGAGTTCTTTCAAACAATAGCAGTCTTGCAGAAAAAACATTTGCATATATGGTGACCAATGCAATGAAAGCAAAAACTAAATTTGGTATGGGTATGGAGAAGAAGAGCAGAAATAGGCAAAGACTATCGTTACGAACTCATTTAAATGATAAAAAGCTGTTCAATAGTTCAATTAGAGCAGCAACAAAAACATTACGGGAAGAAAAACCACAAGACATTAACTCGGCCATTAAAATCGCTCGTAAAGTTATCAACAGATCACTTAAGGGGAAAAAGGCACGCGTTGTAATACCACGCATAATCAATGTTCCAAAAATTGGTGGATTTTTACCGCTAATTCCAATTCTAACTGCTCTAGGTGCACTTGGTAGTCTAACAACTGGAGGTGCCGCTATAGCTAAGGCTGTAAATGCAACAAAGGACGCAAAAAAACAACTTGAGGAAGCCACCAGACACAATAAGGCAATGGAGTCTATTGCTGTGGGAGAAGGACTGTACCTTAAACCATATAAAAAGGGTTATGGACTTGTTTGTAAAGATCATTCAAAAAACTATTAGAAATGCTACCCAACAGACCATTATCAGAATTTGATCTAAGAAAATTTTCAAGAAATATTCCACACTTTAGAGGAGTTTATATGTTGGATTCTCTACCAAAACGGCCAAGGACAGTAGAATGTGGAATAATTAATTTAGATTTATCAGCAGGACCAGGTACTCATTGGGTAGCATACTATAGAAACAAGGATGAAAAACAATATTTCGACAGCTTTGGAAATTTACAACCTCCTTTAGAATTAATCAAATATCTAGGTAGAAATATTGAATACAACTACAATACACATCAAAACTTTAATACATTTAATTGTGGCCATTTATGTTTAAAATTTCTTTATGAAGCAACTAAAGAGTTGAAATAAAACACAAGCATATATTTGTATATTTTAAAAAATTCTTTCGTTGTTTTATTGTATTAGTTACAAAATATATGTACATAACATTTTTTTTTTTTTTATTTTTACTGCCAAACAGGGTACTGGGAGTTTGGTATCAAAAACTCGTGCATCTCGCTATCTAAGATCAGGTTTCGCTCTCCTTTTCTTTGTAGTCGATATTTATCATTCGAAAGATCTTCTAATTCTACATTGGTTAATGCATTATATCGGTTCGGGAGAAACATTATATGGTTTTCCAGCTCAAGTTGAATTGTTTCTCCGTACTTTGTTGTTACCCGCTTTGCACGTAGGATGTTGTATTTGATTGAATCATCTAGATCCTTTATATGTATTAAGGTTTTTGTATTGCACGAATTAAATTTTTTCACCAGATCCATTGCGATAGAAATTTTTCACAACTTATAGCTTTGAACTTTTATTGCAAACTAATCTCGATTTTAGCTTTCTAGACTGTAAGAAGCCTAACAGAAAATCGTTATACAATGATTTTTTTGTTTTATTTTGACAAAAGACAAAGTGAGGAGAAATGAAATTTATATAAGTATTTAAAACTAAGTAGTTGAAAAAAGATAGAGAGATGATACAAATATGTATACATTTTTTTGAGTCGTTCACACAAAATTTTAAATTATTTTTCGGATTAAAAACGATCAGGCTTCGTTTTTTAAATTTCATAACATGCACCTTCGTACTGGTTCGTTGAAATGATCCATTATAGTTGCAAAGTAACAGTAAAACGGAACGCAAGTAAATTTTGCTAATAAAAAGGTTAAATTTAAAATAAAAAACATGAGTCAAATAAGAGACAAGATTGTCCAATTCCTAATCAACTTTGAAGGATGTCAACTACATGAACACCGGGATATGATGAAATATTTCCTAGACATGTTGGATCAAAACGAAGAAATGGGTATAATGGAAGATGAAGACAAGGACGATGGCCATTTCAAATCCTGTCCTTGGAGCCATCCGGATTGTGTGGAGGGACCAGACACCTGCCGGTGTTCGGTATATTATTTAAGAAAAATGGCAATTAGCCATTTAATTAATTCATATTATGCATTATTTCATTAAAAGTAAATAATCAGAATAAAACAAAATCTTTAATGTTTTTTAATATATAATATATTTGTAAAATTCTGGTTTTTTCTCACTCTCTCTTAACAATAAAACAATTTTTAACTTTCACTCTCTCTTAACAATAAAACAATTTTTAACTTAAAAATAAAACATGTTTTCTTTTATTACTAGATTTAACTACTTACACATAGAAATTATTAGCTAAAAAATTAGTTGCAGTTATTCCATTGCTTCTTCCTTTTCTAATCTTGAAATTTCCCACAATAGCATATCAAGTTCGTAATCGGGATTGGTTTCTTCGATTCGAAAATGATACCATGCATACGTACTTTTATCATCACTTCTTATTTTTCTTTTATCATCTGCATAATTTAATACTACTTTATTTATTTGATTTGAGTAAATTTGATGAATTTTTGATTTAAATGTTAGCATATCATCATACACAGTCGACTTATGGAATAAGCAATTTCTATATGAAGCTATACTATAATTATTAAGAATGCAGTTCTTTACTCCTTTCGATTTTTTAATATCACTTTGATATTGCACACTAAAAGAGTACATTTTTGATCGCAATCCTACAAATTCCTTCATTACCTTTCCACAATTCTCATCCTTCATCATACCCAACACCTTTTTGTTTACCAGAGGAAATCCATATACATTGTCTTTTGGGTAATCTGAAGTATCAAACTTATGGTCGACGTCAGTTTTTATGTCAGCATAGAAATCTTCAGTTTGTACTGTGTAAATGAAAGAGTCTGTGTCCATATAGTTTAATGATAGGTTTGTCTTGAATTTGGGTTGCATGTACCCATAATGGAAATCATACATTTTCCATTTGGAAAGCTCTAATACACAAAATCCTAAATATATGGGTTTATTGTAATAGGTTTTCACTCTTTTCATTTCAATCGCTACCATATCCTCAGAAAATATTGACAAACTATGAAAATTAGGTTTACATATCCAATCTTGAGCTCCTAAATGATTACAGTTTGTCCTATTCCAGTTAGTAACTATTCGTACATCTTTTCTCTTTTCCACATTCTCCATAGTTTTACCATATACTGCATTATTTAACAATTTAAAGAAATTTTTTTCAAAAACATTTTTTGCAGTAGCCCTATGTTTGGTATTCAAGTCTATATAACTTTTCAACCAGGTTGATTGCTTATAGGTGAGAATTCGATGTACTTTCTTTAGAACTAGACCATACTGCAAACATTGTTTAAGAGCTCTATAATGTATGACATATGTTTGTTTTGTAGAAAAATCTGCTAGTAATTTAATGTGCTTTGTTTGCAAAATTTTTTTATTTTCTGGACAGAAAGGAAGGTCATTGTGAGAGTCATGCAAATGAGAAGGATAGTCTAAAGTAACTTCATAGACATATCCATCGCTTGAACTATCCTCTATGGTTGTCGGATCTAGATTTAGCTCTTCAGTTGACATCCATTTGAATCCACCATAAGGTAGATACTCAGACATTGCCCAACCGTAAAGGTTATTTGCGTCTAAGTACACAATAAATTCTGAGGGCTTCTCTCTATCATAATCAACTAAATATTTATTGTTAGCTTTTGAATAACGATTACTACATTGTACAAGCCCACCACGTATTCCTTTCTTGAAGAAATTGTACATATCTATATCCGTCAAAAGCTCTAATTCTATATTTGTATGCTTCAACATAGCATCCCACGATAGTCCTGGTGCAGTGTAATACTGACATGGATCTAAGTGGTAGATGTTCTTGCAAACCTTTCTAAAACTTTCAAATATATCTGCAAGTAAGAGCACATCCGTTTTTAAATATACTTCCATGTAATCTTGTAAGGTTTTGCAGCTGAAAGCATTCCAAACTTCTTTTGCATGATCATAGTCTTCAATCGAGCACTCCTTATTATTGAGCTGGTTGAAGAAATCTTCCCTTGCTGGAAGTTCACCAACATTCAATTTTTCAAAAGAATTTAGAAAATCATAGGGAAAAACGCCTTTTCTTCTCACAAGATCAAACTCTGTTTTGGTTTTGAATTGTTTTTTAATAATGTTAAAGTCTTGCTCTGAAAGATTATTGGCTAAAGATTCTAAACTATCTGACATAAAACGAATTGTATCTAAAAATCTAATTTCAAGGTTGTAGTTGTCGGTCATTTTTGAAAATGAAGACAGTGATATATATAATTCTTTGTTGAGCGGAAGGACTTTTATATTGTCAGATTTTTTACCCAACTCTTTAACAAAAAGGTGCGAGTCATAGGAAGAATAATTGTGGAAATAAACTGGTATAAATTTAGGAACTTGAAATTTTAAATTGCAAATCTTATGAGCTGCGCCTCTAAATTTACCACTTATGTGACAGTGATCTCGCACTCTATCATTGCCTAGATGTTTGTGACAAATATGACAATTTATTGCATTTTGTAAATTAAAAATTTCGAAAGGAGATAAAGCATCCATTTTCCTCTTGTTTGCTAGATATTCATTATAAATATCTTCACAATCTTCAATCAAATTTTCTACAAACTTTTCTGCTGCATCCCTACCCGTATATAATTTAAATTTATCTAAACTATCATTATGCTTACATTTAATATAATAACTATAAGCACATGGTATGTGCTTCTTAATATAATTACTTTTATCACTTACTCTAATACTAACCTCCTGCAGTATGCATTCAAAGTCTGCATACACAACAAATGGTACATCCATTTGTCGTTGTTGGTCTTTAAACTGCAACACCGCTTTTTCCTCAGAGGGTAGCTCCGCAACAATTTTCCCACATTCTTCTTTATGTTGTTCTAACGTCCTCTCATTGTGGGTATATTGGAGGCAGCTGTTACAAAACAGAAGTTTTCTGCAGTGCTTGGTAGTCTGGGATTTTAAAAGTCTGTGGAAAGAAAAAAGTTATAAGAATACATATTAATATATTTACGTAAATAAATGTATATTTCTTTACTTACTTTGATATATTTGTTATAAGAATATAATGCTGATATCCTCCAGCATTTTCTAATAATAACAAATTTATATGTGTTGATTTTTCATTTTTGGTGTTATAGAATGGTCCAACAATTTCATTCCTTTCATCGTTGTATCCGAACACATTGACGCTGATATTAGGATTACTTTCTTCAAATATCCTAATACTCTTTAATGCCAACGGAAACTTTAAATTTTTAAAATCAAGCTCATTTCCGTTTTGCATGTATATGATGTCAGCGCTGATGTCTGCAATGTTGTATGAGCTGCAACGTTGTGGTGTTTTAATAACAGAGGTATCCAGTGCAGATATTATAGCCCATTTAAAGCAGTAAATGTCCTTGTTTTCAACATTTATGCAGGCAGCTCTACTTTTTAATTTCTCCGGCGTACTTATCCAGTTCGATCCTCTCACCAAAGATGACTTATTTATGGCGATTTCGAGGCGAACAATTCTAATTAATGTCCATCCTGAATCCCGTTCTTGGAATTCAGACATTTTGTTGTGGATTTCTTGAAATTGCTTTGCCATAACTTCCTCAACATCATCTCCAATGCATAGAAGATCCATCTTTGCCCGGTGGGAAATAGTACACAATTCCATTTCATCGCTTGCAATTTTAATATACTCTCCAATTAGAGTAATATTAAATTTAATGATGTTGTGCACGGCAAGACTATTTTCAAGTCTTTCTTTGATTATAGTTTTATTATCCACAATCACATCTTCAAATAGAATACAATCCTTATTTATTAGAACTCCAAATGTTGTAATATTATTCTTAAAAGCACTATTTATTATATAATATTTGCGTTCATTTGGAGCTTGAGAGAGTAGATCATCCGCAGAATTTGAGATATCCATTTCTACTTCATCATTTTGAGTATTTGCTTGATCATGTGGAATAACTTGACTTATATCCATGTCTTGAGGAGAATTCTCTACGGGCAAATAGCTTGGGTAATTATTATTGGGTCTATTATTTTGCTGCAACTGTATAGGTACACTATATTCAATGGGATATGGAATTTCCATAGGTGCTGTGAATTGGTTGGTTGACACTGGATACGGATACGCTGGAGCCTGCACTGGATACTGATATTGCACTGGATACTGATTCTGCACTGGATACTGATACTGCACTGGATACTGATACTGCACGGGATACTGATTCTGCACTGGATACTGATACTGCACGGGATACTGATTCTGCACTGGATACTGATACTGCACGGGATACTGATTCTGCACTGGATACTGATATTGCACGGGATACTGATATAGCAAATTGTTGTAGACCATTGGGTTATAGGGTTGTATGGAATGATATACATCTTGGGGTTGTACGGACTGCTGCACATCTTGGGGTTGTACGGACTGCTGCACATCTTGGGGTTGAACATGACTTTTGCAATGATTTAAGTAGCACTTTTGGTATCTGAATTGCTTATTACAGATATTACAACGGAAAACTGAAGAACTCATTTTTTTTTTTTTTTTTAATTTTTTTTTTATATTTATTTATTGAAAAAACCTTAATATATATATATATGTTGAAACAACTTATAAATGCCTTTATATATTGTTTTTAGTTTGTAATATAAAAAAAGTTCTATTTTTTAAAACACAAGGAGTTTAGAAATATTCACGACTTATTGGTTTTATATACAAAAATGTACTGACTTCAATCTTAAAATATTTGACTTACAGTAATTCGTGAAAATGTTTAGTATGGTCTAGTACGCTACATTTCAAAAAGTAGTTTTCAGTATTTGCATAGTTAGTAACTTGTAGCTACAAAAATCGTTGGTTGTAAAATTTTAAAAAAGTAGTTTTAGAAGTTCAGCGGGTATATGAGATACAGCTTATGCATGCCTCTACAATACAAAATGTTTAAGGGAATGAAACTGCTACGTAGACAATATTTATGTAAACAAACATTTTGATAAGTGATATGTATAGAGTACAGAGACATGCTTCTGCATGCAGATACGTTACAAAGTTTTGAACGGAATGTGATATATACAGAGTACAGGGGCATGCTTATGCATGCCTCTACAATACAAAATGTTTAAGGGAATGAAACTGCTACGTAGACAATATTTATGTAAACAAACATTTTGATAAGTGATATGTATAGAGTACAGAGACATGCTTGTGCATGCAGATACGTTACAAAGTTTTGAACGGAATGTGATATATACAGAGTACAGGGGCATGCTTATGCATGCCTCTACAATACAAAATGTTTAAGGGAATGAAACTGCTACGTAGACAATATTTATGTAAACAAACATTTTGATAAGTGATATGTATAGAGTACAGAGACATGCTTGTGCATGCAGATACGTTACAAAGTTTTGAACGGAATGTTATGTATACAGAGTACAGAGACATGCTTATGCATGCATATACGATACAAAATGTTAAAGGGAATGAAACTGCTACGTAGACAATATTTATGTAAACAAACATTTTGATAAGTGATATGCACAGAATACATAGGCATGCTTATGCATGCAGAGACGTTCCAAAATTATGTAGCAAAAAAAACTGCTACGTGGACAATATTTATGTAAAAAAACATTTGGATAAGTGATATGCACAGAATACGTTGGCATGCTTATGTATGTAGAGACGCTGCAAAATTTTGTAGCAAAAGAAACTGCTACGTAGACAAAACTTTGTGGTATATGATAAACTACAAAAGTTTTGTAGCTAAAGAAAAAAGAGAACTTTTCAGCGAATCTACTTGTTAACTTATAATGCTATCATTATTTCATTTCAACAATGCCCTCCATTTGGAAGACACCTCTATATAAAAGGGTCATGCGTCAGATTCGAAAAGACTGGGCTAAAGCAGTTATGATGCGGGAATTCGAAAGACACCTGGAAGGGGACGAAGAGTTATTTCTCTCGCTAAATACTCAGCACCGAACTGAAGAAGACGAAGAGTTCGAGACGCTATTGCAAGGTGATGAGGATGCATTACTTGCAATAAACTCTCAACAGCTTGAAGAAACGCATCGCCCACTTGTTGATATAATCAGTGTGGAAATCCTCCCACCAATCGATTTGCCAATATTTTTGGCAATGTATGAAAACTCGGACGATGCAATTTTGGATGAGGCAGCTCGTTCGGTGGAAAACTTACTTTAAAAGTGAAATATCTGAAAAATTTATAAATAAATGCATCTAAAAAATTAAAACAAAAAACTAATGGCTTTTTATTTTAATTGTAATCAAAATACTTATTTCAGCGGAAAAAATGGCTAGAAAAAATGATTCATCAAACAGTTTATAACATTGAAGACATTGGCTGCATTAATTTTAAACAAATGGAAACTAACCATTTAACATATTTCTATTGTAGCTATCACGACTATGGTGTTTGTGCCTTAAGGAATGCAATTTTACTTAAAAATGAAAATGTTAACAAACTTTTAAATAAATGCTTATAAAAATTAAAATAAATGTCTTTTATTTCAAATAAACACCTATATACATATTTATTTCAGAGAACACACAAACAAATAAACACAATGGTTCATTCATTCAAATGGTCAAGGGAATATTTGGGCACAACGAATAAACGCTTATTATTTGTTTGTATGTATATGCGTACATAAATATCTACAAATTTATTTCATTTCATACTGACCCACTTGCGCTAAATCCAGGAAAGCAACAAAAAAGCGGACTGTCACACAGACTCACCAATCGTCACACACACACCCCCTGTCTGACAGGCAGACATTCCAATCGCCACTCAGAACACAAAAACACACACATATTAATATTCTACAAAATACAGAAATCGCACCACCATCCAGATCCCCAAATAAAATCCATCGATGATCGTCATGTATAAAATAAACAAAATATCAAATTCAATATTTTGCAATAGTAATTTTTTTCACAACGTCTTCAAGATCAGAATAATCAAATTATTCCCCCACACTCAAGCATTGCACACAAAAAAGAAATAACTGAATTGCTGGACAAAATATCTTAAGTAAACACACACCAAAATTAAAAATATCTTAAGTAAACACACACCACAATTAAAAACAAGCTAAAAAATAAAAGAAGAAATCTCACTCCAGCAAGAAGAAACGAACCACAAACATTAGGGCCATCCATTTATACAACACTTTTGAGATATTGTACTTCCTAAAAAATGTTGTGTCAGATACTAAAAATTTATTATTTTCTATTAGGCCATAGCACCCATGTAGAGACAGAATTCCTACGCTCACATATGGACAGACAGAAATTCCCACGCTCACATACCGACGGACATGTATTCCCAAGGTCACATATGGACAGACACAAACTCCCAAGCTCTCATATGGACAGACAAAAATTCTCACGGTCTCACGCTCACTTATACAAACTCATTTTGGTTACTACAGCACCCCTCCACCAAACTACCCCCCACATATGGACGGACAGAAATTCCCACGGTCTCATACGGACAGACACAAACTCCCAAGGTCTCATATGGACAGACAAAAATTCCCACGCCTACCCCAACATCATAAAAAATCAAACAACAACAATGTGAACATCCCTATTTAACCGTGGGAAAATACACACACACACACATTAAAGTATCAAATTACAAAAAAACCCATTAACACAAATTTGGCAATTAAAATTTAAAAATTTTAAAATTTAATTGCTGAAATTTGAGTATTTTAATTGTTCTCGCACATACAGTTATTAACTACTTTTACTTCTGTAGTTAATCAAGCATTTACACAAAAGAAGCAAACTTATGCTATTTACACTGACTTCAGTAAAGCATTTGATAAAGTTAACCACCAACTTCTTCTTGATAAATTGGATATATTGGGTGTATCTCGTAACAGTTTAAGCTGGTTAAGAACTTATTTAATAGGCAGAAACTATTCGTTTCAACAATAGCACATCGAAATGCATATATGTCTCATCTGGTGTTCCGCAAGGCAGTCATCTTGGTCCAATTTTGTTTTCTTTGTTCATTAATGATCTTCCTGGCGTTATTAAGTTCTCCAATATACTGATGTATGCTGATGATATAAAAATTTTTCAATCCTGCAATAACCTTGCTGACCATATTTATCTCCAAGCGGATCTTTTTGCCTATAGAGTTGAATCTAAAGAAATGTAAATGTATGCCTTTTTCTAGAACCAACGCTATTTTTGTTAACTACTCATTGGGTGGTCATCCCTTGGAGTTGGTGGACTCGTTTCTTGATCTTGGATTTTTGCTTGATCCAAAATTAAATTTTGCTTCTCATATTACACTAACTGTAAACAAAGCTAAAGGTGCTCTTGCCTTCATAAAACGCTGGGCAAAGGAGTTTTCTGACCCTTACATTACGAAGCAGGTATACGTATCCTTAGTGAGGTCTATTTTGGAATATGGGTCAATCATATGGGATCCTTGTTATAATATCTACAATAATAGTCTTGAGAATGTTTAAAAATAATTTTTATTGTTTTGTTTACGTGGCCTTCAATGGAGCTCTGTCACAAATCTTCCATCCTACACTAGTAGACTAGCATTAATAAAATTACCAACTGTTACTGCCATCCTTAAATACGGGCGGCAAGCGTTTTTTAGCTGTCAAAAGTTCTCATGTCCATACATTTTGTATGGAGCATACCGAAATAACGCTGCAGCAACGCTTTGCTATTGGAAAATCCGATTTTGAAGATGGTTGCAAAAGAAGAGAATTGTAACGAGAGAAAAAAATTAAAGATTTACAAAAGTGAAATACATAATAAAAAAAATTTGTGCACTTCGTATTAGAAAATGGTGGTAAGAAAATATTTACAATATGATTTTATACATACATATGTATGCACGTTTGTAATTTGTACAAAATTTCAATAACAAAATCAGAAATGTCGTCCGTCCAGCTGTTAAAATAATCAGGGTTGTTTAATTTGTTTGTTTGATAACCCTGATTTTATTGTTTTTTTACATAACGCTGCCGCTTTTGTTTAGGTATGGCATTTCAGCGTTAAAGCTCAGCGGAAAACACGTTCCGCTTTCCGCCCGTATTTAGGTATGGCTGTTAAAAGCCGTCGTACGATGTTAAATGTGTCTTTTATGATAAACCTTATATGTTCCGAATATCTGATAAATTCTGTCCAATTTAACTTTCCTACTCGTACTACTCGTCATTATAATCCTCTTGTTATTAATTTTTGTAGATCTAACTATGATTTTGCTGATCCATTTTTTAGGTGATGTCGTGAAGATAATTATTTGTCTGAATTCGTTAATTATTCTTTAAGTTACAATGCTGTGAAACATAAAATTATTGTTTATCTTAATTTATAAATTTTGTACTTTATTATACCCTCCAAAAAAGAATTTGGAGGGTATATTCACTTTGTCATTCCGTTTGTAACGCATCGAAATATCCATCTCAGACCCCATAAAGTATATATATTCTTGATCAGTGATGAAATCTAAAACGAACTGAGCATGTCCGTCCGTCCGTCCGTCTGTGGAAATCACGATTCAGTCCAAACGAAAAGAGCTAGACTTTTGAAATTTGGCATAAATATATTTTAAAACTTAGAGCAGGTTAAGTTCGAAGATGGGCTAAATCGGGCAAGAGGGAAAAAAGTTCCCCTAAGAAGAACTAAACCAACCCAGAAAAAACAACATAATTTTTAAAGTTTTTTGGTTATTTTGTTAAGCAAATGATATATTTTTATGTCAAATACGGTCCAACGCCTTAAACTTGGAGCCATTAAATAAAAGAAAAATATTTTTGACCCCGCCCACTTTAGTGGGCGTTATTATAGGCAAAAATAGCATAAAAATTTAACAAATTGTTTTACTTAAGCTTACATTCCTTAAAAATAACACTTTTAAGCTTTATTGACGAAGCTGAGACGAAACCTGGTACTACTCTGCCCTACCCCCTCCTTCCCCTTCGCCCCCTAAATGACCCTAGCAAAAAAAAAATTTTTTTTTAAATTTTGTATATAATCATCCCTCCCCTCTTCCTTTGTCCCGTAAATGACCCTACCAAAAAAAATTTTTCTTTTAAATTTTGTATATAATCACCCCAAGCATTTATCTTTAGAGTTTTATGACTGCCGATTTCTGCCCTACACCCCCCCCTCCCCTCTTCCTTTGCCCCCTAAATGACCCTGCCAAAAAATTTTTTTTTTAAATTTTGTACATATATAATCATCCCAAGCATTTATCTTTAGAGTTTTATGACTGCCTGTTGCTGCCCTACCCCTCCTCCCTTTTGCCCGCTAAATGACCCTATTAAAAATAAATAAAATTTTTTTTAAATTTTGTGTATAATCATCCAAGCATTTATTTTTAGAGTTTAATGTCTACCTGTTTCTGCCCTACCCCCTCTCCCCCTTTGCCCTCTAAATGACCCTATCAAAAAAAAAGAAATTTTAATTTTGTATATAATTATCCCAAGCATTTATTTTTAGTGTTTTATGACAAAGGTGAAATGTTTCCCCCACAGCCCTTGCCAGAGCGACCCCGCCAAAATACAGTTTTTATACCCGTCAAAGAGAATTGTGATGAAGTCTAAGACGGTCTAGCAATGCCCATACGTTCGTCTGTGGAAAACATGATATTGTATATTTTTTTGAACCCCGCCCCCTTTAGTGGGCGTTGACGTACGATATTATATAAAGGAACTCTGTCCCACCAAGTTAAACATTTCAAATTCACTTACTAAATATTTGGAGGGTATTTAAGATTCGACCCGGTCGAATATAACGTTTTTACTTGTTTTTATTTTGTTCTAATATTATAATAATAGTCTGCAAGGATTATATCCATTGACTTTATATTAAAATAAATAAATAAATAGTTAAATAAAAAAATTTAACTTTTTTATAGGATTATTTAGGGGGGAGGAGGGGTAGGGCAGAGTAGTACCAGGTTACGTCTCAGCTTCGTCATTAAAGTTTAAAAATGTTATGTTTAAGGAATGTAGGCTTAAGTAAAACAATTTGTTAAATTTGTACACTATTTTTGCATATAATAACGCCCACTAAAGGGGCCGAGTCTAAAATTTTTTATTTTATTTGATGGCTTCAAGTTTAACGCGTTCGACCTTCTTTAATATAAAAATATATCATCTGCTTAACAAAATTAGAAAAAAACTTTAAAAATTATGTTGTTTTTTAGAGGTTGGTTTAGTTCTTCTTAGGGGAACTTTTTTCCCTCTTGCCCTATTTAGCCCATCTCCAAGCTTAACCTATGCTATCCTTCAAGATAAATTTATACCAAATTTCAAGAGTCTAGGCTCTTTTCGTTTGAACTGAATCGTGATTTCCACAGACGGACGGATGGAGATGCTTAGATCGTCTTAGATTTCATCAGTTATCAAGAATATATACTTTATGGGGTCTCAGATGGATATTTCGCTGCGTGTATTAAATGTACAAAAAGGTAATAAAACAAAATATGTGGCCTTTCATGCAGCAATAGCATATAATTAAATTACATATATACATATTCGCTCATTACATATTTCGTAAAAACTATAAACTTTTCCTAAAAATGGATGCACAATTACTTTATGGTAACTTAAACTATGTTTATGAAATTTCTAATCAAAGTGATGATGGCTATATATCTGATACGGACGAAGAACATTTTGAAGGTCAACCATCTTGTGAACATATTTGTATACCGGAGACTGATGACAGCGACGACTCAGACTGCTATGATAAGCCTACTACGTCAAATGCAAAATCGTCTAAAAAGCCAAGAGCTCCAATATGGAAGGAAAGCAATTTGTCCACGTGTTCGAAGAAAAATTTCCAATTCTAAGAGATACGAAGCTTCCTGAATTTATTGAAGAGCTGGAGACACCAGCAGAAATCTTGGCTTTTAATTTTATTGACGTTTTTATGAACTTCATTGTCGAACAATCGAATTTAATCGCACTGCAAACTAAACTTGCTAATATTACTCGTAAAAAGATAGATCTATTTATTGGTAAGTTCAACGAAAAAAAATTCTAACAGAAAATGTTCAGGCTACCATCAGCCTGACATTATCGGAATACATTTATTGGCCCAGAATTTGAACGCAGCACAATGACATATAATGGTGGGAAACCATCAAACGATTTTTACATTTCAACAATAATGAAAATATAAGATCACCAGGTGAACCCGGGTTTGATATACTTTTGAAGATTCGACTATTGCTGGAAAAAATTCGTGAAAAATTATTATTGGTTCGCAAAGAGGAACATTTAGTGGTTGATGTACAAATAATTCCCAGAAAGTGCCGACATCACCTAAAACAGTATAATCCAGATAAACCGCACATATGGGGATTTAAAAACTTTGTTTTGAGAGGAGTTTCAGGTTTCAGCTTTGATTTTGACATATTTTCCGGAGCTCAAAGAGATACGTTTCCAGAAGAAGCATCCAATCTTGGAGTAAATGGAAATGTTGCAACAATACCAAAAGGACAAATCATAAAATATTTTTTTAATTGGTTTAACAGTCCAAAGCTTCAAGTTTATCTTCAGAAAAATGGTTTGTTGTCTTTAAGTACAGTGTGGCTGAATCGTGTAAGAAACTGTAAGATGCCGACTGAAAAGGAAATGAAAAAGTTAGCTCGGGGAAGTATAGTCAAAAAAGTAGTTGATATTGATGGAGTTGAACTTGGTGTCGTCACTTTGTTTGACATTAAAGTTGTAAATATTTTTTCAACCTACCTAGGATGTTACACAACATCAACAAAAAAACGTTAGAGTAAGAAAGAAAAAACATATTGAAATTACTTCCCCTGGGTAGTGTAGATTTACTGGGTTCTTTGGTAGGTCCTTGCGGAATACAGTTAAGAACAAAAAAACAAAAAATAATAATAATAATGGTACAAAAAGATATTTTTTCATATGATTGACACGTGTGTTGCCAATGCTTGGATTCTGTGGCGCCGGAACTCCGAGCAATACATGGCATTGTTTGACTTCAAGCTTGCAATAGCTGAACATCTTTGCAAGGTTGGTAAATTGAAAAAACGAGGACGCCCAATGTCCACACCACTAAACTGTCCTGTTTTTCTACATATACAAGTAGTAAAAAAAGAAAATGACAAGACTTTCTATTGTACCTTGTATGGTCAGACGGAATAGGACTTTGTCAAAATGACTGCTCCTTTCGTTCTTATATATTTTGCCAAAAATGTAACGTATTCTTATGTTATAACGATAAAAGAAATTGGGTTTCAAACTTTCACACTGAGTGATTTGTTTGTTATTTAAGTAACTGTATATGCACAATAGCGCCAAAATATAAAGTGAATTTTTTAATTTTTGTTAAGAATATATTTAGTTGTCTTAAATAAACATACATATATTTAGCGTGTTAAATTTTTTTTTATTATATAAAAACATGTTCATGCAGTAGAGGGTTAAGAAACAGAAGGTAATATATTGAATTCCTGCACATTTTGCAAATTTTGCTCTCTCACGTCAATGGAATTAATATGTACTTTGAAAAAGTTTGTTTTCTTTTCGCTGGCTATCTCCTTCTCATGATAATTTTGAGCAGGTTTGTGCTTTGAAGCTTAAAAACTTTCTATAGTGCTAAAAGTTGTTTACATTTTCGGCCGCGGTATTTTGTTTACTTTTATCGATGTTTGTTAACAACGCTGATTTGATATTGCAAAAAGCATTGGTGTAAAAACACAGGCACGTGTCTTCTTTGACAAGATGAACCATTTTTACACAAACAAAATGCCTGTTTTATGTATTGTTCTATATATTAGTGGCATAATCTAATAGTTGGGACGTGGTTGAAACTTACTTTCATTATATTTATTTGATAGATACTTTGAAAAGAAAATTTGCAAAATATCGGTGCACAGATGCCGACGGTGGTAACCTTATTTTATCCGTTTCTGTGACTGTCGGTGCAGGACTTATGTCATCACATAAGAAGTAGCAACGTACATAGTTCTCCACGGTATGTTTTCCAGCATAACGGTCAAACGGTCAGTGGCCTGGATGCACTTAAAAAATCATTTCCAACGAGGCCTCATGTTGTCCAAGCTGCTTTGCGACTGATTTTTTTAATCTTGGACCAGCACTCAGAGGATGACCCCTATATATGTAATGCATTGCGCCGGAACTGAAAACGAGGGGATAGTATTGAGGGGATAGTATTGAGGGGACAGATTAGGAAAGATGAGAAGATAGACAGTTGTTTTGTAGCTATTTCAACCTCTTACTTCGCCGGCTAATGTTTGCTACAGGGCCGACTGATTTTTATTATGTATTTTCACATTTTTGTTTTATTTTCAATCATCATTACTTGCGAAATATTGTAAAACATGTATTCAGACATGTCTATGCATAGCCATTTCTTCTACCTTTTGCTAGCATATTATACTGTTATGTCTTTTGTGCTAGTCTACATAAATTATGTAAACAGTTGGTGAGGGCTAAATTCACCACTCACTTTTTGGTGAGTTCTGTAGTCTGAGAGAAGGTTAAAAAAAAGTTTGCGAAAACGCAACGCAAGACTTTAATGGGTTAATAATTATAAGTATTGATTTATTTCAATGTTAGATATCTATCTAAATACTATTTTAACATACCCTAATAGTAAGTAGTTAAGTTCTCTATAAAGCTTTTATAATTATACATATGGATGTGCTCTTAAATTTAATTGCATGCACGTTATGAGAATGGTCACTACAAACTTTTGATTGTCTACAAATATTTTTTTAATATATTATCTCTCTTCGTCAGTATTCTGTGAACTTTTATGGCTATCACGTTGATTAAAATACTTTAGAAACATGTATCTATGTACATAAGAATTTTTATTTCATTTATTTACTTTTTTTGCTATAAAGACATCGCTAACAATTTGTATAGAAAAGTCGTGTTTTGATATTTCACAATTATATACGTATTGCATACAAAAATAGAGAAATGGCGGAAAACGTTCGAGTGGTTATTAGAAGCCGTCCTATGAACAAAAAAGAATATGACTCCAATTGTAGGGTAAGTTTTACGATACCTGTCGGCATGGCAACTTAGGCTGCCAGCTAAAGAACTGTTCGTTTAAAATTGGAACGTACAAAAATTCAGTAGAACACTAATTATGTTCAAAAATCTTGATTTGATTTGCATAGAACTTATATTCTTAAGAAACAAAGTCAAATCAAAATGTTAATACCAGCGGGATGATTTTTAACTGCTCTTATGTTATTCATAGTACGTTTATATACATATGTAAACAGTGGCAAATACATATGCTTAACCAATTTGTTTAAATACTCGTATACAATGCTGATGTACATATGTATATTAAGGCGGCTCTAGATGGTAATACAAAGTGCTAATACTTTAGAGAATGAAAATTTTATAAAACTCTATTCGTGTTTCGGAGTATACACGCTACGATAAATCATAAAGTACAAAATTAACAACGTGCACCATGCTGTCGTACTAACGAAGTACGCTTTGCAGTACAAAAATAACAATCTTTGATTTTCGTGGGTGGAGTCTCGATAATTATTGTTGATCGTGCTGTAGCACAGCGAAATTTATTTTATAATTTGTAAAGAAGCTGTCCTTTTGCTACAAATTTTAACATAAGTTCACCAGGTGAACCCGGCGATGTTATTATACCTTATTTTATCCGTTTTTGCGACTGACTGTCACATAAAAAGTAGTAACGTAGTTAACCACGGTATGTTCCTCAGAAGAACCGTAAATCTATACACTCATCTAAGGTGCAGGAATTAACCAGTGCGAGTGAGAAGCAAAACTCTCAAAAGAGAGTGGACGATTGTGGCCAGGCTCACAGTTAAATAAATATAAGGTCGCTGTTCTACGGCAGATGACAATTTTCTGCTCAAACCTGGGATGGAAAATAGATATTTTGATTTTGTGCCAACTAAATAAGCATGACGGTACTATTTTTTTAATATATATCAAAAAACAGATTTTAAAAGAAATTTTGTATACAAATTTGCATATATATAGTAAAATATATTAGATCTATAAATTTTATTTAAAAAATATATATATAAATATGCAATTTCTGCTATTTTTAATTTAATCAAAAATATTTGTTGCAAATACACACTCGCAAAATTAAGGAACACAGAAACAATGTTGAAATGCATATAGACATTGCTTGACCACCAACAAATAAATTTCATTTAAAATAGAATTGTGACAATATGTCAAATAAAAAAAATCATAACATTTTTTAATTAACAATTAAAACAAAGGAAAAATAAAAAATTTATTTCGTACAAGAACAGATCCAAAGGCAAAAAGAAAGCGCATTTTATGGAACGACGCCAATGAAGCAGCAATGTAAACAACACCTTTTGTCAGCTGCTGTCAAACGCTAATTGAGTTAGCTATATTGAGTATTTGTGAACACTTTTCAATTAACTTATTATTGACTCAACTAAAAATGCATGTCTGAACACCATATAAGACAGCAATGTAAATGAGTTTTTATATATAATTGTGTTTTAAGTGCCTAAAAGTAAAATTGTAATGATTTCCAAAAAGGTAATAACTTAAAAAAATGAATGTGGGACCTTCTCATATTAAATTTTCGTTAAAAATATTGGTTTAATAGTTGATATTCCTACTAACTAGCACCACTTGCAAAAGTGGAAATATTGAACAAAGAACGCTCATGAGATGGCGTAGCGGCCCCGAAATCAGTACTGATCCGTTCTGCTGGTTCGATGATTATTGAAAATATTCTTAATATTCCAATCTTAATATAAATAAATAGAATTTGAACAAATTCATTTATTTTTAAACATAATAATAAATAAATTATTTGCAGTCTTGTAGATTTGAACTTGAACCCGTTCAAAAAATTAACAATTTAAAGAATAAACAAAATACGGCAAGACCTACGTAGCAGTGATATATATAAAGTAAATTTAATTGGAAATGCTAACTACCAAATCACGGGCACGAAATTTCCATCAAACCGACAAGTTCTTGCCGTTTTATTTTAGAATACTCACTAAAATATTACGAAATAGTGTGGAAAAATTAGTTAAATTACACGGCGTTTGGCAAAATTTGCAAAAAACTCAAGTGCTAAAAGACAAAGAAGATTCATTTGTAAATACACTGGACAATCTCTTCGACATAGCGCATGTTGATGCCTTAAATATAATGAAAATCAAAGAAAACACAATTTTTTTACAGCAGCAGCGAAAACCTGGTAGACCGGGCTCTTTAGTGGGAGTGGATTACAGTCTGTGGCAAACAGAGGAGAGAGCAAAATCTAGGCTATTAGCAGAAAGAAGCAGGCAACTAAAGTAAAATAAAACAACAGCCATATCTCCAAATTCCAGCTTCTTATCAAATTCCTCATCCACCAGCTTAATTGAAGAGCATCAAGATCATAGGTCACCATTTTTTGAAAAATATTTATTGCCTTTGCAAAAAAGGGGGAAAAAGGATTTTCTTTCTCCGAAACATGTGGCTGCCCTCGATAGATGTCAGTTAAGTATGCGCTCGGTCATAACGTAGATGAATTCATTATAAATAAATCTTCCTTGCAAAGAATAAGAACAGAGATGAGAAAAGAACGTGGACACTATTCATTGGGATGGGAAATTATTGCCTGCAATAAGTGAACAAAATTTTAAGGAAGAACGACTTCCAATTGTGGCCACCTATTGAAATGAGGGGAAACTTATTGCAGTACATAAATTAGATCATGCAAGTGGAAAGGAACAGGCTACAGCTATATTAAATGCGATAATTGACTGTAAACTGTCCGGTAAAGTTTAGATTATGTGCTGTGACACTACAGCTTCTAACACGGGCCGTTTTAATGGAGCTTGTGCACTACTAGAGCAAGCACTTGGAAGGGAACTAATTTTATTTAGATGCAGACACCATGTTTACGAGTTGGTGTTGAAAACTGTATTCGAAACCGAAATCCGTCAAATTCCAGCTAGCGCAGATGTACCACTCTTTAAAAAGTCAAAAAACAACTGGAGAAATATTAGGCACAGCAATATTGTACCTCCATTTCAAATCTGCATTTTCAACCATCTGAGATTGACAACTTGCTTACATTTTATCTCTCTGAACTCGAAAATCCAGTTGTTAGAGGAGATTACCGTGAATTGATGGTGCTTTCGATATTATTTTTTTTCGATATTATTTTAATAAAACATTTAAAATAAAGCCTCCTGGGGCTATGCATCAAGCACGATGGATGGCTAGAGCTATTTATGCAATTAAATTGTTTTTGTTTCGCGATCAGCTGAAATTAACAAGAAAAGAGAAAGAAGGTTTGCAAGAAGTTTCTCTTTTCATTGCAACAACTTATGTTAAACCATGGATGCAATGCAACTTAGCCGTAAAAGCACCATACCTAGACTTGTGTTTTATAAAGGTTATTAAGAGTGTTAACCACTTAATTGCGGAAGCTGTTTTAAACAAATTTTGCCAGCATCTTTATTATCTAACTGAAGAAGTTGCCGTTTTATCCCTTTTTGACGATATGATTAGTACTGAGTGGCTAGTTTAACAAAAGAAAGCAAATTTGAAAATTTTAAGCGATATGTTCCATCGAAGGAAGAATTACGTTGCTCATTATTTGGTAAGTATTTTCAAAATACTAAGTTCTTTGTCAATACGTTAATTTCATTTTCCATTTTGTACAGAAAAAAACTTTGTGACATTGTTTCAATAAAAAGCTACAATATGTTTGACAGATTGAAAATAAACACTCGTTTTCTCACCGAAGACCCATCAACTTGGGCAGGCAGTGAATCCTTTTTAGCAGCTAAATCAAAAGTAATTCACTTAAAAGCGGTAAATGACAGCGCTGAAAGAGCTGTTAACCTCATGCAAAAATTTCGTGGACTTCTGACAGTGCAAGAAGAGAAAATGCAATATTTATTGCAGTGTGTAGAAGAGCACCGAAAAATATATGCAAATTGCAAAAAAACATCTTTAAAAAGAAAATTTACTGCACCCTAATGTTTTTTATATCATAAGTTTTGTTGAATTCCTCATTTTAATTTTGATTATGCGTGTTTAATTTTTATTTGAATACAAACTTCTTTTCTCTGAAAAAATTAAATAAACAATACTTTTTTAATTGGAAAATAATGAACTTTAACTAAAACAAAAAATCAATACAAATATATTCGTTCCTGATGCATTTCTCCTTTCCCAATCATCCGCACTCATCGGGGTAGTGTATAATAAAAGAAAATGATGTTACATATCCAGGTATATTAGTTCTTTTTTATCAAAATAAGAAAAAACTAAGTTTTTTAGTTCAAAATCAATACAACAAATCTCATATTTTACTTTTCAAGGCCCCGTCGCTTAGGGAAGGCGTGGTCGTAGGTCGTAAAATTACACATGAGTTTTACTGAAGTCAAATAGAAAAAAATTAGCGGGTACCGCTTGAGCATTTCCAATATTTAAATTTAAGGGACACTCTAATAAATATAAACCTAGTTAATCAATTTGTTTGAGTCTTGAGGCTATTTTATATTAATATTTATATATTCTTCGATATTTCGCTTACCATCGGTTAGCTTCTTCAGGAAATTATTTAGTTTCGTCAAAAATTTTCTTTTCAATTAGGATATAGAAAATTTTTTTTAACAACATACAAATCATAAATTTTAAGCTAACCAATGGTTAGCGAAATATCGAAGAATAATAAATACTAATTTAAAATAACCTCAAGACTCAAACAAATTGACTAACTATTAAAAGAAAAAAGGTTAAAAAATTAGACACAAGAATCATATATATACATATGTATGTATAATATATTTACATGTATAACATACATCCATATGTATACTTGTATATGTATATGTGTGTATATATATATATATATATATATATATATATATATATATATATATATAAATACATATGTATATTGTATATACATATGCACGTATATATATATATATATATATATATATATATATATATATATATATTAAAATCGTTTACTCGACATATTGTCTCAATTAAATTAGTCCTTTTTGTTTTGTTATGTGGTCAAGTATGTCTATATGCCTGCATTTCATTGATTCTTACACCAAATCATCAGTAGACTTTAACCTAATTCCAAAATAACAAAACCTCTCAGCTTATACATAAACTCCGAAAAATGAATTGAGAATTACATAAGCAAACCCATAGGATTTGAAATTCCAGAAAACACAAGAAACAAATTTTATTCGATATAAATCTATTTTGTTTTCTGGAATTTCAAATCCAACGAAGCTTGATGTTGCACATATGGGTATTTGGTCATTCTAGCCGGACATTAGGCTAAAACTTAAGGTTAAGAAATGTAAAAATTAAAGTACTCAGATCTACAGATAACAAAACTCTGCATCGTATAGTGAATTTTTAAGGCCTTTGCTTAGCAGGATAGTTGAGTAAATTGCAAACGCTTCTAATGAATTTTTACGGTTTTAGTCGTTTACAATATATTTTTTTGTGGCTAAACGAATAAAAATTTTACATTAATTTTTATACCCTCCAAAAAAGATTATGGAGGGTATATTCACTTTGTCATTCCGTTTGTAACGCAGCGAAATATCCATCTGAGACCCAATAAAGTATATATATTCTTGATCAGTGATAAAATCTAAGACGATCTGAGCTTGTCCGTCCGGCCTCCCGTCCGTCTGTGGAAATCACGATTCAGTGCAAACGAAAAGAGCTAGACTCTTGAAATTTGGTATAAATATATCTTGAAAGATGGTACAGGTTAAGCTCGGAGATGGGTTGAACTGGGCAAGAGGGAAAAAAGTTCCCCTAAGAAGAACTAAACCAACCCAGAAAAAACAACATAATTTTTAAAGTTTTTTGGTTATTTTGTTAAGCAAATGATTTATTTTTATGTCAAATACGGTCCAACGCCTTAAACTTGGAGCCATTAAATAAAAGAAAAATATTTTTTGACCCCGCCCACTTTAGTGGGCGTTATTATAGGCAAAAATAGCATAAAAATTTAACAAATTGTTTTACTTAAGCTTACATTTCTTAAAAATAACACTTTTAAGCTTTATTGACGAAGCTGAGACGAAACCTGCTACTACTCTGCCCTACCCCCTCCTTCCCCTTCGCCCCCTAAATGACCCTACGAAAAAAAAAAAATTTTTTTTTAAATTTTGTATATAATCATCCCAAGCATTTGTCTTTAGAGTTTTATGACTGCCGATTTCTGCCCTACCTCCCCCCCCCCACCTCTTCCTTTGCCCCCTAAATGACCCTGCCAAAAAAATTTTAATATTGTATTTAATTATAAGAAATAATTTTTTTTAGAGTTTTATGACAAAGGTGAAATGTCTCCCTAACATCCATTGCCAGAGCGACCCCGCCAAAATACAGTTTTAATATCCTCCAAAGAGAATTGGACTCCATTGAGTATATATATTCTTGATCAGTGATGAAATCTTAGACGGTCTAGCAATGGCATACGTTCGTCTGTGGAAAACATGATATGGTCTATTTTTGAACCCCGCCCCCTTTAATGGCCGTGGGCGTTAGCGTGCGATATTATATAAAACAACTCTGTCCCGCCAAGTTAAGCATTTTAAAGTTACTTACTAAATAATTGGAGGGTATTTAAGATTTGACCCGGTCGAATATATCGTTTTTACTTGTTTTTTTAATTGTCATTGGAACTTTACTTCCCGCAGTAATCTGATAATGCAGACTATGGTGGCCAATAATTCGTCTCACATGTATTTCTGGTCAACTACTTGCTCTCTCCGGTGTGCTACTAGTACGTCCTTTTCCTGTTGAATAACGGTGTAATACGTATAAAATCTGTGCACATATGAATGTATAAATTTTTTTATGTTGCTGTTGTTGAGTTTCAGTTGTGGCTTCAGCTACTTCCTGATTGTTGCCTACAGGAGACTATGTTGTGTTGTCAAAATCAGATGGTGATCGTAGTTGCCATTGTTGTCTTAACTACATTTCCGTCCTTCTCCTTGTTTCTGGGGATTGTCATTGAGCCGCTGTTGCACTTATCTTATATTCTAACAATCATAATGATAATTTTTAAAATTTTTTTTTGTCTCTTATTTGATACGGATTCTTAAGCTGTGTTTGAGTACTTGATAGCTTTGACACACTTTCGGTATAAATATATATATATATATATATATATATATATATATATATGCATATGTATGTATATAAACATATATATATATATATATATATATATATATATATATATATATATATATACATATATCTATATATAAAGGGTGTTTTTATAGAGTGATACGAGTTTGAGTTGGCATCACTGCTTTATTTGACCACCAATTTAACTGCTAATAGTTGCTGTTTGTTTAGTTTGCTTTGACATTTCCTTATGGATCGAGTCACACTAGAGCAACGAGTGAAAATTGTGGAAATTTTTAATCAAAATATGTAATGGTTCTATTCGTCAAACTCATCGTGTACTTCTTCCACTTTATGGCGTAAATAATCGTCCTTCGAAAAACAATAGCGCGTTTTTGGACCACATTTACTGTTACTGGTAATGTGCATCGCGTGAGACGGCAAACAGTGCTCACTGAAGAAGCTGTAGCCTCTGTACAGGAAAACATTGAAGATAATCCTCATCAATCAATTCCTCGCTGTCCTCAGCAAGTGGGATTGTGTCCTTCCACTTTATGGAATATTTTTCTAGTTGTTGAAAATTGGTGTTCCAGATTGCGCCTTGTACGCGCTAGCCGTACACATGGCGGAAATCATATTTATACATTAATATCATAAAATTTTCTATCCAATAATTATAATACCATTTTATTGATATCAAAATTATATTACTATGACTTATTATGATATTGTAATATTTAAAAACGTTTATTCACAGGATTATTATTAAATGTTTGTTTTATTTATTAAGTAGCCGCTTGTGCGACTACTTAGTTTTGACTCTGTCTTAATAATGATTATTCTCTATATCTAAAACACAAAGTACTTAAAAATAACTTACGCTATCGTGAGAAAGTGAATGGTATGCATAAATACATGCATACCAATAGCACTGCTCGTGTGGGCTATTAAATTACAATTTGAGTCAAACACATAAGTATGTGGACGGAAAATAAACAAATGATGTTACCAGCAGAAGGCATGATAACAACGAATAGCCAAACACACTACACCTCCCTTTTTCGAAAGAATGATCACTACACAAAAATTGATCATTCTTAAGTTATAGTAATTTCAGAGACAGGTGGAGGTTTCTCACGAGAGGGGTCCTGTATATGAAAAATCTATTCTAAGCTTATGCATAGGTAAACAACGTGATTTAAATATAAGTATAAGTAATTTAAAACAAAAACAAATAAAAAAAGAAATTTCTCTGTCTGAGGGGAGTGCTCAGTGACCACAGTTCAGTGCCACCTCACCCTTTTTACGGAAGGAATAATCTCTGCTATTCCGCCAAGTTTTATTCCATTCAAGTATGAATCAAAGAAAGGATGATGGAATTCGAATGTATCCATTCGGCAATTCCCAATAACAAACATAAACAACAATGGAATTCAAAATTGTGATATTTTATAAAAAAAAACTACTATTTCAAGGGAAAAATCATATGCAGATGTTTCAAAAATCCGCAAAATGAATAATTGGATTGTATGAGACATAACTTGAAAAGGATTGTTATAATTGTACAATGACAAAGCAAAGCGAGCAGGTACTAAGCACCTTCAGTTTATATACATATATTTTAAGTTAATGGCTTCCTTTGTTATTAAGTTCAACAAAAGGAAAATGTTTTCAAAGGTTTTGGATTTCCGGAGGAATAATCATTCTGGAGTGAATTTCTTCACTCTGTCCCTATGGACCTTAATTAATCTTCCGTCCGTATCCAACATTTCGACATTATTTAGGATGTCATCCAGGCGTATTACTTTATATGGTCCTTTATAGACCATGTCTAATTTATGTCCTGCATCATTGCGGACTAGTACGAGATCATCTAGAGATATCAATTTTGGATTTGCCTTTTTATTAGAGTTTTGCTGTCTTGAAAATTTAGCATTTTCTATGATATTGGCTGCTCTTCGTTGCGCTACTTGAAGTTTAAACTTGACTTCTTTTTCATAGGAATCTGCATTGTACAACGGGTCTATAATGTTTTCTTCTGTACAAGCTAGAGTTTGTGGGATTTTTCCATAAATGAGTTCAAATGGACAGTAACCGTGAGCAGTGGATGGGGTTGTGTTGTAACAATACACAAAGTATTTCAACCACAAGTCCCAATCTGATTTATCTGATGAAATATATGCCCGTAGGTACTCATTAAATGTTCTGTGTGATCTCTCGACAGTACCCAGTGTTTGATGATGATACGCGGTAGAATTTATTTTCTCTATATTCATCAATGAACACAACTCTGTCAAAACGCGATTCATGTACTCTGTACCCATGTCCGTAAGTATAGTATTCATAGGACCATATGTCAAAACGAAACCTTCCATGATTGCTTTAGCAACGCTTTTGGCAGATTTGTCTTGGATGGGTATTGCTACTAAATATTTGGTCAGGTCGCAAATCATAGTGACAGCATATTCATTTTGTGACTCGGATCTTGGCAAAGGTCCAATTGTGTCTACAATTACTCTGTCAAATGCTTTTAACGGGGTAGGCGTTATAATGAATGGTTCTTTACCCTTGACAACAATTTTATTTGCTTGGCAAGCTTTGCACCGTTTTACATAACGTGCTATATCTCTAGTCATTCCATTCCAATGATATTGAAGTCTAATTTTCTTTATCATGCGGGTTATTCCCGGATGTCCTCCAAAGATAGGATCATCATGATATTTCTGCATGATTTGTAATTTTTCGGCATCGGTGAAAATTTTCTTTAATTTAGGTGTGAGCACTATTATCAATGGCGAATCTCTTAAGATAAGCTGCAACATATCTCCTTTTTTTCCAGCTAGAAACTCTGTTCATAAAGAAAAAGTTTTCTGTTATCATAGAGCTACTTATAATGATCTTAATAATCATCTGGTAAATACAAATTGGCTTCAATTGTTGTCAACTACTAAAGGATCATCATTTTCAATTGATGTTATGGTTAATTCTTTTTTTAAAACTATTTTGGAATATATGGATGAATGCATCCCTGTATGTACCACGAAACAATTCTGTCCCACCCTGGAACTCCAAGCAACTTTCCACTCTAAAAAACAAAAAATAAGTACTTCAAAAAGTTTAAACAATATGGATCATCTTTTTTCTACTCTAAGTATTCAGTTCTTCGTGCAGAATACAATCTTCTGAACACTCAACTTTACAATGATTACATCCTAAAATGTTCTTTAAGTTTGTTAATACTAAAAGGAAATCAACTGGCTTTCCTAAGGTCATGAAATTTTTATGCTCTGAGACTAGTGATGATTTGGAAATTTGTAATATGTGTGCTGACTTTTTTGCTTTCACATACTCTGATGCTGTGTTCGATGCTAATACTATCTACCCTTACAAAATAGCTGCTCATAATAATATATTTACATACATTTAATATCACTACCTCCCATATTTTAAATTGTTTAAAAAGTGTTAAATCGTCACATATTTGTGGTCCTGATGGCATTCCAAGTTGCGTCATAATTAACTGTGCTTCTGCCTTACTAACTCCATTGTCCATAATATTTAATGCATCTATAAATTGTGGTCATTTTCCAAATATTTGGAAAAAGTCTTATATTATACCACTGTTTAAAGCAGGAAATAAATCTGAAATAAGCAATTACAGAGGAATAGCGAAACTGAGTGTAATTCCAAAACTTTTTGAAAAATGTATGGTGGATAGTCTTAATCATCAAATTTCTTCCTTATTATCACCACTTCAACATGGTTTTCGTAAAAGTTTTTCTGCTATGACTAATATTCTCCAGTTAACAACTTTGGTGAATGCAGCTTTCGCGAAAGGTTATCACACGGATGTCATCTACACTGATTTCAGCAAGGCATTTGACAAAATGAATCATGCGCTGCTTTTAAAGAAATTAGACATAATGGGTTTTAATAATAATTTATTATGCTGGATTAAATCTTATTTGTTAAACAGGACAGAACAAAATCTGTCAGCCTCTAGCATTACGTCGGCGTCAAAGCAAACTGCGCCAACGTCGTTTAACACATACACAATTCCTGTAGTTAATAATTATTTGCCACCATCTTCTGCAGTCAATCGACAACAACAACAACAGCCAATACTCAACAATGTCAATGCATATGGAATAAATAGCATACCAAACGATTATGTAATGCCAAGAAAAATACAAGAGCTGCCGGAGTTTAAAGGTGATCCAGAGGACTGGCCATTGTTTTATACAGCCTATACCCAATCAACGGCCACATATGGATACACCAACTTTGAAAATAATCAAAGGTTGCAAAAACGTTTAAGAGGTGATGCTAAGGAAATAGTAAAGTCATTACTAATCCACCCTGATAACGTAAGTTCAGTCATAGAACAATTAAAGTTTCGGTTTGGAAGGCCAGAGCAGCTAATCCATAGCCAGTTGAAGAAACTAAGGGAGGTGCCGTATATAACGGAAAACAATTTAGCAAAATTGGTACCATTTTCGACCACAATAAAAAATTTGACAGTTTTTCTCAAATCTGTGAATGGCGAACAACACATTGCTAACCCTACGCTCTTAGAGGAGCTCATTTTAAAACTCCCTATGAGCAAAAGGTTAGACTGGGCCAAAATCGCAATAAATATCCACCCTTATCCTACAATCGAAAATTTCAGTTCATGGTTAAGTGAAGTGGCTAATTTAATATGCATAGTACAAGATTCTAATAGTGAGTCCAAGCGCAGGGTACTACACGCAGCAGAAAGAATTCCACACTGTCCTGTTTGTAAAGGAAACCATAAAATATATGATTGTAACAAATTTCTAAATTTAAAAGTAGAAGAACGTTGGGATATGGTAAAGAAGATTCACGCCTGTTTTTCGTGCCTTAATGTTGGCCATTCAACTCGAGAATGCCGCAAAAAGAGAAATTGTCCAATAGAAGGGTGCCAACGAAAACACAATAAACTGCTACATGAAGACATTTACCACGCATCTGTGATACCGCCAAAGCCGACCTCTAACGATGTGCCAGAAACTAGCCACAATATTTTAAGCTGCACAGACGACGGTAAACGACTGTTGTTTCGTGTATTACCAGTCACGTTATATGGAGAAAAACGCAGTGTAGACATTTATGCCCTACTTGATGACGGCTCTTCTATAACTATGCTGGACAAAGAAATTGCGGATTATGTTGGGGTACGTGGAAAGTGCAATAATTTAAATATACAGTGGTTTGGCGGCCAGTCTGCAAAGGAACCGTCAATGACTTTCAACTTAAGAGTAAGCGGTGTTGGTAAGAAAAAGTGCCATCTATTAAGAAATGTTTATGCCGTGTCAAATCTTAACTTGCCGACACAAAGCCTAAGCGAGTACGAGATAAAACAGATATTTAAAAATTCGTCTCAAAATCTGATAAAGCCGTATACAAATATTGTACCGAAATTATTAATTGGTCTTGACCATGCCAGTCTAGGGTTGCCATCTACCATTAATACAAGCAATTCAAATGGACCATTCGCCTGCAATACGGAGTTAGGTTGGGTAGTCTTCGATCCATGTACATCATTGCCGCCCTCAACACATTCATGCCTCTTTGCCCATGTGAAAGAAGAAGAGGAAGAAATTTATAAGATAGTCGAAAATTATTTCAATATTGAAAACATTGGTGTAAGATATGCTCCTTTGGTTGAAAGTGACTATGACATTAGAGCGAAAACCATTTTAAAAGATACAACAAAGCGTATTGGAAAACGTTACGAGACTGGTTTACTTTGGAAGAATGATTCGATAGAGTTGCCAGATAGCTATGAAATGGCTCTAAATCGTCTTAAGGGAATAGAAAGAAAAATGCTACGTGATGAAAGTTTTTCGGCTGGATATAACGAAATTATTAATGGTTACGTAGAAAAAGGGTATGTTCGTAAGGTATTACCAGATGACGTCCACATAATATCACTAAAGAAATGGTATTTACCCCATTTTGGCGTAATAAACCCCAACAAAGAGAAGAAGAAAATTAGATTGGTTTTTGATGCAGCCGCAAAAGTAAACGGCATTTCTTTAAATGATAACTTATTAAAAGGCCTTCAGTCCATCTCGTCGTTGCCAACCATGCTCTACAGTTTTCGAAGTGGAAAAATTGCCGTAACCGCAGATATTTGTGAAATGTTCCACCAAATATCAATACAGCCAAGCGATAGAATATCGCAACGTTTTCTTTGGAGAAATTGTGACCAGGACAAAGAACCAAACGAATATGAAATGATGGTCATGACATTTGGAGCCACTTGCTCGCCGTGCTCTGCACTCTATGTCATGAAAAGGAATGCTGAAGAACACACAGGTCACCATCCCAGGGCACTAGAAGCGATTTGTGATCATCACTATATGGACGACTTTATAGATAGCTTTGACAGCACAGAAGAAGCTATTGAAATATCAAAGCAAGTGAAGGAAATCCATAAAAATGGAGGATTCGATTTGAGAAGATTTACTTCAAACTCAAATGATGTCATCCTTGCTCTAGATGGTGCCCCGTCGTCAAAAACGATTTCAGGTAACGATAGTATTGAAAAAGTTCTAGGTATTTTTTGGGATTCAGCCTCGGACAACTTTATGTTTAGTTCAAAATTTAGAAAGGTGGAGCAAAGCGTAATATCTGGTGATAAAAAGCCCACAAAACGCCAAATACTCAGTATTATTATGTCAACCTTTGATCCCTTAGGATTTCTGAGCCATTATATTGTTGGTGGTAAACTTATACTTCGTAAAATTTGGAAACGAGAGATCCGGTGGGATGAGCCAATACCTGATGACATTAATGTATTTTGGGAGCAATGGCGCGCACAACTTAAAAACGTTTCGCAATTCCGTCTGCCAAGATTTTATTTCCCCCAAGGAAATATCAAACAAATCCAGTTACATATTTTCGTTGATGCCAGTGAAGAGGCCTTTGCAGCAGTTGCTTACTGGAGATTGATATTATCAGATGACAGGATTGCCGTTAGTTTTATATGTTCAAAGACAAAGTGTGCCCCCCTAAACAAAACCTCGATTCCCCGCTTAGAATTGCAGGTTGCCGTCCTAGGATCGAGAATTAAACAAAACGTGCTGAGTGAGCATAAAATAGTACCAGACTCGACAATTATGTGGAGTGACTCAAAAACAGTTCTAAGATGGATTTCAAGTAGCCATAGGAATTACAAACCATATGTTGCGCATAGAATAGCAGAAATACTGGCATCAACTAGCATTAAAAATTGTAAATGGCTGCCGAGTAAAGACAACGTAGCTGATGATGCCACACGATTTTATACTAATGCTGATTTTTCTACATCCTGCCGATGGCTAAACGGGCCTACGTTCCTGAAACAAAATGAGAAGGACTGGCCAAATTATGATGGAGTAACTCTTGATACTGAAAATCTGGACGAGGAGGAAATTCGCCCAAAGATTTCACTTTTCGTAGTCAAAAATGACTTCATAAATGCTAAACGTTTTTCGTCTTACAATCGATTGAAAAGAACCATTGCTCAAGTTCTTCGTTTTATTGACCTGTGCCGTAAACGATGTGGTGAATTGGACCGCCATGGTATAACATCCAAATATTTAGAAAAAGCTGAGAAAACAATATGCCAGAAAATACAAAGGGAATCATTTTTCGAAGACATAAAATGCATCGAAAAGGGACAGCCAGTCACAAAAGCCAGCAATTTAATTAGTTTAATGCCATATATAGATGAGAATGGTCTATTCAAAGTTTATGGAAGGATTGACGCAGCCAGCAGTTTACCTTACAGTACACGCCGCCCAATTATTTTGTCTAAGGACCATTACATCACAAGACTTCTTGTAATGCATTACCACAGTGAAATGAAACACCAAAATTATGAAGCCACAATCTGTGAAATTCGAAAAAAGTTTTGGATTCCTCAGCTAAGGCGCCTATTAAGATGCGTTGTAAGCAAGTGCTTTACTTGTAAAAAAGATAATGCCGTACCCGTTACGCCTGTTATGGGGCCTTTGCCGCCAGATCGACTTGAACCACATATTGTTCCATTTAAATACACAGGACTTGATTACTTCGGGCCATTGACTGTCAGTATTGGGTAGCGTTGTTTACCTGCTTAACTGTACGCGCTATTCATCTCGAGCTGTCCTATGACCTGTCGACAGATTCCTGCATTATTGCTCTAAAAAATTTTATGAACCGTAGGGGAGTACCAGTGAGAATCAGGTCAGACAATGGAAAAAATTTTGTTGGTGCCAACGAAGAAGCAAAAAAGTTTGATGAAGTGTTCGAGGTAGAACGAATCCAGCATTTATTATCCTCAAAGGGCGTGGAATGGGTATTTAATTGTCCACCAAACCCTTCTGAGGGTGGAGTATGGGAAAGAATGGTACAATGCGTCAAACGAGTCTTACGCCAAACCGTGAAAAGTGTATCTCCAAAGGAACATGTACTCCAGTCACTCCTCGTCGAAGCAGAAAACATAGTAAATTCAAGGCCGTTGACGCACTTGCCTATATCCCCTCATGAAGAAGAACCTTTGACCCCAAACCATTTCTTGTTGGGTACGCCTAACATTACACAAACTCCTATTGTATCTGCGCCTGATAAGAAAATATTCTCCTTGAAAAAACAGTGGCGTGTCGTACAGGCTTTGAGAGATAGATTTTGGAAGCGATGGGTATTAGAGTATCTGCCAACTTTAACAAGAAGAGTTAAGTGGTGCGAACCAACGAAGCCTATAAAAGAAGGGGTTGTTGTTTTTATTTGTGACCCTAATATTCCAAGAAATCAATGGCGGCGAGGTCTGGTCACACGTTTGTATACTGGGTCGGATGGAGTCGTTCGGAGAGTGGATGTAAAAACTGCAAGTGGTGTGCTCCAACGAGATGTTTCAAAATTAGCTATCCTGGACTTAGATGATGGTGAAGCTGATCGCTCCACGGGGGTGGGGGTGTTGCAGAACTCTCCAAGAGTTAGATCAGACACCAGCTGATTGTGAAAAACACCCATCTATAATGAATAACATGCCATTTAACATTCTGTCTTGTAAACCGCGTTATTGCACTCTCCTTTGTTCTCTTATTTATCGTCCGTCCAATTTATGTATGTATAACTCGCTCAGTAGAACTTCAAGCGCCATTATTAAATTTAAATGCCTATCAAACGTTGAACAAGGAGGTGCAAAACTGCGGTATGTATACTCTAAATACATTTGTGTGATTTTTAAAGTTATTTTCATTTTTATATATGTAGAAATAAACGACTTTGTATTTGCCGACTTTGTGTATTTGCAAGTCAAAATTAAACATAAACGTTCTATCGCAAACCTCCTTGGGACATCCTGTTATAGCCGTAACAGGTGGAGACTCGATTGGTGTCAGATTTACAGACCAGAACGTGATCCTAAGTATGTTTTGTGTTCATACTCAATTGATTGTTTGTTTTGTACAAGCTGAAGTATGCACATTAGAGCATCTCCCCACCGAATATAAGTAAGGTGATTTCGAAAATAATTTTTTTTCTTTTTGCCGAAAGTAGGGGTCCCCAGAATACATTTTTCACTATATCTTCTACATTTATAGTCGGATCTCAAAGAGTGATATGTCGATGTTTTTGCCTTGAGGAGGCCAATGTTTTGCTTTAATAGTCATTGTCCTCCAATATACCGTTTTTGTATTTACCCACCAGATCTCAGTTGCTACCACCTTAATGTTCCACCCTAATATCAGAAAATTAAAAGTCGCAAAAAATCATTAAACTTTTGCTAATCAAGTTTTTCAATAATTCCAAAAATTCCGAAAGATATATATATATATATATATATATATATATATATATATATATATATTTTATTTTTTATTTTTTTTTGCCGAACGTAGGGGTAGCATTTTTAAATGTTTTGTCATATCGTCGATATTTATAGTCGGATCTTAAAGTGTGATATATCAATGTTTTTCTCTAGCCATTTTGTTCTTCAATAATTATTGTACTTACCTATCATTTCCCAAATAGAACTTACCCATATTATGCGAACTTATTAGGGTGTGCCTTATTTTTAAAAATTAAAAAGTGAACCTTAACTCCCCCTATAAATGTTCTCTATAGCCAAAAAATACGTTGTAAAAAATTTCAATAAGATTGGAATAGGAGAAGGCATGCCGCATCCGCCCACAAAATGGTAATATTATCAAAATAAATTTCAAAATACAATATTACCACATCAATTATTTAAATATAAGTTCGAGTAGAAATTTTAAATATTCTTGGAAATTATGTAATGAATCTATTCCTTCTGAATCTGAGTTCTATAACGAATAGTGTTCAAACACTGTTATTTTAAGTTATGCCATTTTTTCTGCAAACAGACCGATTTTGATAGTTTATATGAAATTAATTATTTTTTATAATAAAAAATAACTTTAATAAGCCTCTGTTGTGTTTAATTTATTGTGATTTTTGAATAAAATAATATTATTTAGCTAATTACATTTCCTCAAAGGAATAAGTATATTTAAAAAAAAAATTATTTTTATGAAATAATATTTTTAACTAATTTTTACTAAGCAAATTTCGAAACAATTTATTCACTTAATAAAACTGATTTGCTTGCATTAGGATATTGTTTCCTATAATCAGCTACAATTTGCATTATAAATTGTTTTTCTTCTTCATCATTTGATAAAACTTGATTAAATTCTTCCATAAGCTTCACAGCCCTTTCTGCAGTATCGTTAACAACCCTCAATTTACTTACAAATGCCAAGCCAATTTTATACGACTGATCATTTTGCCATTCTGTTGAAATTGAATACCTTTGGAAAATATTTAAGGTCTTTTGCGAAATAAAATTCTCGATATTTTTGTTCATAAACTGATCTATTTGATGGGGAAGAATTGTTACTTTCTTTTTATCATCTTCATCAGGCTGATTTAAAGCTGCTACCATAAGTCGTTTTGAGTCGTTTGAAATTTGTTCATCAAAAAAAGAAAGCGCTACTAATTCTGGCGAAATGTACCACAAATGGCTGCAGAACTTTCTAGTTAGCTCACGACTTAAATTTTCATCAACATCATTGTAAAGATATAAACTTTTTCATAATGTCAAATCTTGGTTGGGTGCTTCTGTTGCAATCGGCGCTTTTATCCAAACTTTTAAATATATTTTTATAATGAAAATACATACATCTCGAATGGCATTAACCTCATATTCAGACGAAAATATTTGGTCTCGAAATAAATAAATTTTTAAGCAATATATTGCTTTAGACATCCAACGTGCATGGTGGAACGCTCCGGGCTTTCGAAATGTAAAATTTGGAAGCTTCCCTCCTAGGAAAACTATTGCCAACTGAAGGAGTTCTTTGTAATCTTCCCGTGGTTGCATTTTGCTTAAAGTAATTAAAATAAACTTACATAATTCCGTTGTATCCCCGATTACATTTTCCACATATTTGTCTTGAACACCAGCTTTAAAATTACTTTTATCTAGTTTACTCCAGTCATCCCTGAATCTTTGAAATATTTTGACAGTGGGACCAGAAGATATTAACATTTTTGCTTCAAATACGCTTCGCAAAAGTATTTCAAATATGTGATGACGACATGGGTAATACAGAAGATCTTTGTTGTTCCAAAAGCACACACGCACCTTGAATTCTTCCTGTATTTGTTGCGGTTGTATCGAAGCACAGAGCTTCAACTTTTTCATCGAGCTGCCATTGTTTAAGTAAATCAAAGACGGCCGCTGCTTGCTGTTTTCCCGTGCCTGAACTTACTGCTCAGTTCCATCAAAAGATATAATTACAGGAAGACGACTCGTTCCCTGCCCATTAGTGATGGCAAAATTTTACCATCCCAATGAACAGTTACTGCTGTTATATGTTTCTCTTGAAACCTTTCACGAATTTTCTTGCCTGCGCCAAAACGAAACTTAGTACGTGACCGGCGGATTGAAGTGGCATTTATTACTAAATCATTTACGTCATGGTTCAAAGCTTGAGCAGTTGCTATTAGAATTCGAACGGCATCGCGATCACTAACTTTACACTTATCTAAAACAGAAACGAGCTTTGGTGTTATAAAATTTTGTCGACCTCTTTTTTTTCTTGAAGTACTGGCACCTATCTCATACATTGGGTCTGGAACTTTTTCAATTTCGTAATTGTCAATAGCCTCTTCGTCACTTGACTGTGATTCAAAGTTGTCATATTCGCCTACATTTTTTAAAAATAAATTAGTACAAAGAACACTTTAACTTAAAAATTTACCTTGCAATACGACCGTATGTTTGTCTTGAAAACATTCTTTATTCTTCTCTCGAATCGATTTGGCTTTTTCTTTTTTTGCCAATTTGCAGTCACTACCTATCATTGGTCCAGGTCTTCCTTTTTTTCTTTGATTTATTAAAAAAATCTTATCTTCCGCTATAGAGATCATATCCAATGCATTAGAATGTGCAACGTCAAACAAATCGTCAAATTTATCAACAAAATCCTTCTCACGTTTCTCCTGTACTAATGTTTGGCGTTTCGAGCTATTCTGTAAATTTCTCCATTCTAAATATAAACTTTCTACTTTTAAAACACATTTATCAGTAGATCTTATTGGGATTCGTGCTTTGTTCCATAAAACTTCTACTTCTTTCACTACAAGAGAAGCACTTGCACGAAGTTCTAGCTTTACCTTTCTCATGTTATAAAACAATACACGCAAGACTTGAGCATTAGAAGGCAGCTTGGCACCTATTATTTGGCTTTCATCATAGCCGAGAAGGTACACTTGTTCTTTTGCTCTTGTGTTCATTTTATATATTTTTTCTTTAATTTTACAAACTTACAGACTTATTGGTTTTAGGTTTTTATTTGTTTATTAACAATTTTACTTTTTAACTTTCTAACAGCGGTACTATTTCTCAAGTTAAAAAATGTATTTAATCAAAGAACACTTTAATGGGGGGACTCACCGTTTTGTTTAAAATTTGTGGCGAGATTACACAACTATTCATTATTAAAGTTCTAGAGCTACCAGATTTATATATGCATTTTTTATCCCTTGTCTTACCTTACAAACCAAAAAACTTTACTTATTTTGATAATAACTGCTAAAATCCATATATGGCTGAGCATGTGAATGAAAAAATTTCAAAACTTTAAAAACCGCAGTCTTATTATAATTTTTAGAATTTTTTTATACACAGAACAATTCAATTTACTATAATTCACCTAAAAATTGTCAGAATATTCCGTAAGCCAACCCTCAAATCAGCATTTGTAGTTCTTCTATATGAATTAAAAAAAAAATTACAACTTGTGGGCGGTTGCGGCACGCCTTCTCCTGTTGCAATCTTACTATAACTTTCCACAAAATATCTTCTTGGTATAGAGAACATTTCTGGGTGGAGTTACAATCCAAATTTTGAAAAAAAATTTGGCCCATACATATAAGGCGCACCCTAGAACTTATACAAAAAGGATTAAAAAAATTAATTTGAAATCAAATATATTTATATATATATATATTTGAAAATATTTTTATTTATAAAGAGATAATAGTTTACCTTTTTATACATACCTTTGAACATATGTACAAAATTAAAAAACAATTAATTTGTTTGTATTTTTTTTTTGTAAATTCAACTTATATATATATATATATATATATATATATATATATATATTTATATATATACATACATACATATTCCCATACATACATACATATTCCCAGCTCTGTTCATAAGTCAAGACGTGTTTGGTTTTGCTCCGTAAGATATTTTTTCCTCAATGTGTTTTTATCAACAATAAAGTTGGTAATAGGCAAGTTTTTGATCCTTGAATTGCTGTGCGATTAAAAACAAAGCCTTAATTTTGTCTTATCGTCTGGTTCCAAACGTTCACACAAACATTTATATACGTCATTGACGGCTTATCCACCTGTGATATCAGCTGATACGCTCAACTTGTGATACTTTTAACCATCATTTCTGGTTTGTGAATTCGATTATCTATTGTGCCGCCATCTGTTGTCGGATAGTTTCCTTTGTGACACCCAACAAAATATTTACGCCAGAGATTTAATTGAAATTCGCTTAAAATGTCATGTAACCATAAAAATTGTAACATTAAAAATGATGACGAAAGGATGATATCATGTTGGCTGTGTGACAATCTCTTCCATTTCAAATGTAGTGGTCTGTCTACTTTAGTAGCTGAATCCCTCACGAAAAATAATGGACTTCACTGGTGCTGTATTGCCTGCAGAAAAATTAGTGTGAGTTTCTATCACTTTTTTCGAGGTAACATTACACAATTTAATGAAATTCAAAATGAAGGTGGAAAACTTTTAGAACGCATTTCTAAATATGGTAAATTATTTGAAGATTATAAATCACTGGATAACTTAAAATCCCCTACTCAAATATCACCAAAGCGTCGTAAATCGTCCAGAATTAATAAAGAGAAGAATGAACTGTCTGTCCTTGGTCCTGATCCTGCTCCGTTGAATGCAAAGTCAGACACTGAAGGTCGTTCTGCTACCCCGGTTCCTGCTGTTAACCCTCCCTCCGTTTCCTATCCGGTGGATCCGTGTTCATCCCATCAAATTATTATTGATAAACGTGTAACACCTGCTACTGATCCTACAATTAATAACAACACTCAAAACAAACATGTCACTTTTAATAATACAGATACTGTAAAAGCAAACCATAGGGTACTACTTGTGATTCCCCCGAACAAACATATTTTCATATCTCGTTTTGCATCTGATACATCAGCAGAAGATATAGATTATTATATAAAATTAAAGCTCAATATCAACTCTAATATTAATGTACATATATTTACTTACTCGCAGGAGAGAAGTATTACGTCTTTTAAAATCACTGTACCGTTTGATGTATTCTGTCAAGTAGTTGATTAAACATTTTGGCCTCCTCATGTCTTAGTACGGGAGTATGTATTTAAGGATAAGCAAAATATTGCTCACCTTCCTGCACGGGTGCCGACTACCCCAAAAAACTAAGTAACTTTTCTAATAACCAACTCCTCATTACTTATCAGAATGTTCGTGGACTTAAAACGAACCTTAACTATTTATATTTGCAAAGCTTTAACTTTAATCATCATGTGTATATATTCACTGAAACCTGGCTGAACAATACCTATTTAAACTCCGAAATTGTTTGTGATAATTTTCATATATTTCGTCGTGATAGAATTACAACCACAACGGGTGGTGGAGTACTAATTGCTATCTCAATCCTATTTCCAATGGAGGAAATTAAAATCGATTTGCCTTATAATATTGAATTCATTGCGGCAGTCGTAAAGATAAACCATATTAAAGCTTATATAACATGTTCGTAAATTCCACCTCATTCTGACCTAAGTATTTATAAACTTCATATTGATGCCATTAAAACTGTGACTTTAAAGCTAAAGCCTACTGATTTAATCTTTGTGTTTGGCGATTTTAATCTACCTAGCATCACATGGAAACTTTCACCTGAACATAGCTTTTATATACCTACCCGTACTGGTGATACGGCTGATGAAATTTTTAACAGTTTATCTGATTTATATTTGCATCAAATTAACGCAACTTTTAATTTTTATGGAAAATTTTTGGACTTGGTATTTGTTAATGAGCCTAAGAATGCATTGCAAGCCGACCTTATCCCGTTAGTATGCCTGAGGACCGTTACCATCCCACAATTGAAATAAGCTGCAACATATCTCCTTTTTTTTCCAGCTAGAAACTCTGTTCATAAAGAAAAAGTTTTCTGTTATCATAGAGCTACTTATAATGATCTTAATAATCATCTGGTAAATACAAATTGGCTTCAATTGTTGTCAACTACTAAAGGATCATCATTTTCAATTGATGTTATGGTTAATTCTTTTTTTAAAACTATTTTGGAATATATGGATGAATGCATCCCTGTATGTACCACGAAACAATTCTGTCCCACCCTGGAACTCCAAGCAACTTTCCACTCTAAAAAACAAAAAATAAGTACTTCAAAAAGTTTAAACAATATGGATCATCTTTTTTCTACTCTAAGTATTCAGTTCTTCGTGCAGAATACAATCTTCTGAACACTCAACTTTACAATGATTACATCCTAAAATGTTCTTTAAGTTTGTTAATACTAAAAGGAAATCAACTGGCTTTCCTAAGGTCATGAAATTTTTATGCTCTGAGACTAGTGATGATTTGGAAATTTGTAATATGTGTGCTGACTTTTTTGCTTTCACATACTCTGATGCTGTGTTCGATGCTAATACTATCTACCCTTACAAAATAGCTGCTCATAATAATATATTTACATACATTTAATATCACTACCTCCCATATTTTAAATTGTTTAAAAAGTGTTAAATCGTCACATATTTGTGGTCCTGATGGCATTCCAAGTTGCGTCATAATTAACTGTGCTTCTGCCTTACTAACTCCATTGTCCATAATATTTAATGCATCTATAAATTGTGGTCATTTTCCAAATATTTGGAAAAAGTCTTATATTATACCACTGTTTAAAGCAGGAAATAAATCTGAAATAAGCAATTACAGAGGAATAGCGAAACTGAGTGTAATTCCAAAACTTTTTGAAAAATGTATGGTGGATAGTCTTAATCATCAAATTTCTTCCTTATTATCACCACTTCAACATGGTTTTCGTAAAAGTTTTTCTGCTATGACTAATATTCTCCAGTTAACAACTTTGGTGAATGCAGCTTTCGCGAAAGGTTATCACACGGATGTCATCTACACTGATTTCAGCAAGGCATTTGACAAAATGAATCATGCGCTGCTTTTAAAGAAATTAGACATAATGGGTATTAATAATAATTTATTATGCTGGATTAAATCTTATTTGTTAAACAGGACAGAATCGGTAAAATTTAACGCTGCAGTTTCAAGGGACATTTCAGTGATCTCTGGTGTTCCGCAGGGGAGTCACCTTGGTCCAATTCTTTTCCTTCTGTTCATCAATGACCTACCAGGATCAATAAAGTACTGTAATATATTGATGTATGCGGACGACGTAAAAATATGGTGTGAAATAAAACATACATCTGATCAACAATTCTTGCAGAATGACTTAAACAATTTTTATATTTGGTGTAAACTAAACTTAATGCAATTAAACTTAAACAAATATAACCATATGCAATTTTCAAGATCACACAAACCTGTTCACAACTATAACCTTGATGGTTAAAATTTAGAAACGCTTCACGAAGTTATGGATTTGGGAATTTTACTCGATAGTAGACAAGGCGAATTCATACTAGGTGGCCTTAATTCAGAAAATGTCGATCAGCTGATACCACGACGAAATTTCTGAGCTGTCAAAATGGTGTGCTTTTTTTAAGGGCAGTTCTTTGCGCCATAAGGTAAAAAACAATAATTGTAAAAAATTTCCTTAAAATTGTTTAAAAACAATAATTTGGAAATAAAAGTTGCTACAAATTGTAAAAACAATCATTTAATAATTTATTTAATAAAGTTTTGTAACACAAAATAAAACAATGCGTGTTTGTGTTATATTCAAACGTTAATTTCCCCATGGGAGAGCAAACTTTGTTCTGTATGCCGAAAGATGTGGAATCTAGGCATATTAGTTGCGGTCGATGGAGCAGCAGTAGCAACTGATAAAGTTTCGTTATTGGTTATATTTTCTGTAGTCACAGTAGTAATACCAGCGTTGTCTGCTGTTGCTACATCAATCAATGATGTGGGTGTTTTGGAATATGTGTTAGTTGTGGTTGTCGTTGTAGGAGGTGGCCGCAAAGCTGGGCTCTGTACAAACATGTTATCTATAATATTATCAATATTTTGGGTATGGGTAAAGCATTTGTTGGTCTTCTTTGGGGTAAGGAAACTGGTCGTGAAGAGGCCTGTAAATAATTTGTTAGAATGTAATTTTAATTTTGGTATCCACCTGAATTAACAGAAAACTTACGATTGTGTTGCGAAACCTACTTGACCAGTTGAACTGTAAGTTATAGCAGCGGCTACTGTTTGTTGTGGAGTATCAATAGGATTATTATAAAGTAAGCTGCCCGCGGCAGCAGATTGCTGTTGAGCCAAATGTGCTTGAGCAGCGTAATTGGGTGGTTAGGCAGGCTTGCATTTGGACCTGCAGATTTTCTTTATGATACATCATACATAAGACTTGTTTCAAGCATATGTACATAAGATTTGCTTCAAGCATAGCTTGATCTGTTGGCATCAGCATGGATGGAGGAGCAGCTATTGCTGCTGATCAGCTACATGCTGGACGTCCTGTTGAGAACGTCGCAGACTTGAATATCACTTGGGTAGACTCCTCTGTTCAATTGTTTTTTTTATTTTGTGGCTGCTGTTGTGGTGCCACCGCCATTACCATATTAGCAGTACTTAATGATTCTAGAAGGAATACAAATGTATAAAATTATAATTTTATATATTATTGTTGGCTATTGGGCATACAAATTTAATAAATATATACTTTTTTTTTTTTAGGAGTAGGACCAGCACTCAGGGGATGACCCCTATATATGCAATGCATTGCGCCGGAACTGAAAACGAGGGGATAGTATTGAAGGGACAGATTAGGAAAGATGAAAAGATAGACAGTTGTTTTTGTAGCTATTTCAACCTTTTTTACTTCGCCCGCTAATTTTTGCTACAGGGCCGACGAAGGTGGGTGCTGTTACTCTGCTTTTAGTACATGATAGTGTCAGTCGCTGCCAATTATGTTCAGTGACCAGTGACTATGCCTTCATCATTGAAACAGGCTGGCAACAACTAACACAACCACGCACTAATGCTGATCAGAAGAATTCAACACAATATTTCATGACTCAGCGCGGGGTTGAACTTAGGACCCTCCGTTTCATAGTCTCGTGTTCTACTACTTAAGCCAACAGCACCCACTTTACCATTTTCTTACTGAGTTTCTGTGTTATTTTGCTTCAGTATCGCCATCACAATCGCCATTTTCATTATTTCTTTCCACTCAAATATATTTGACAGATAGAAATATTTTACAAAAACAAAATACATGTAGTTTCTGCAGGGTTGCAAATCGAGTTCACCTAGTATGAATTCGCCTTGATAGTAAACTTAATTTTGTCCAACACATTACTATGACTGTTAATAAATCGCGAAGTATCCTTGCATTCATTAAAATATGGGCAAAACAGTTTAATGATCCTTATGTCACTAAAACATTGTATATTGCATTAGTTCGGCTAATTTTAGAATATGGTAGCATAATTTGGGATCCACTGTATAACGTTCATATTGAACGTCTTTAATCCGTTCAAAAACAATTTCTAATTTTCTGCCTAAGAAACGTTTATAGAAATCGAATGGCAATTCCATCATACTCTACGAGATTAGCTGAAATTAATCTTCCTACTTTAAAGAGCCGGAGAACAATGCTCAACACCTCTTTTATGATAAATCTTTTCAGTGGTAACATCACCTCCGAACTTTTACTGAACAACGTATGTTTCAATATTCCTCAACGTTCACTTCGTTCCTTTAACCCACTCTATGTTGCAGCTTGTCGTACTAACTATGAAATGTCAGATCCTCTTAGAAAACTATGTACTTGCTTTAATGAAATGTATCATTTTATAGATTTTTAGCAGAACCTTTGTATCATCAAACGTAACGTCATATGTTTTTTTAATCATTAACTTTTGCTATGTTCTATAAATAGCGCAATATTTAATTTGTATTAATTTAATTGATTTATATACTACTATGCTTAAATAGTCTGTAAGGAATTTGTCCATAGACTAATTTAAATAAATAAATAAATAAAAATTAAAAAAAAAAAAATATATATATATATATATATATATATATATATATATATATATATATATATATAATATATATAATATATATATATATATATATATATATATATATATATATATTTTATGGACGTAATGATAGCAACTATCAATAGTGGCCCCACGACAACTTCACTAGCACCACCCTGGGACAGCTTTGGCATTTCATCAGGGTGGGTAGTATTATCAGTATTATTCCTACGTCCTCCTTAGTTCCTAGGTAAGGAGGTTCGGAACTGATGCGCATATTTAATCGTCAGTAGCTAACGAATCCTAAGACGTACTAACTCTCCTACGAATCTGTGCTAATCTGCGAAGTTCTATTAGAACAAGCTGTACAAAACTACACACTCTGGTACAATTCAATAAGGATTCCAGCATGGTCGGAATAATATTCTCCGGGCTGATCGTACGCCGCAAACCTTCTTCTAAATACGACCTCCAGTTGCTGAATCGTGAGCAGACAAAGACGACATGCTCAGCATCCTCAACCACATTCCCACCACAGTGTGGACAGAACGGAGAGCCGTCGTGCTTAAAACGAAATAGATATGACCTAAAGCAACCATGTCCAGACAAGAACTGTGTTAGGTAATAGTTCAGATCACCATGTTTCCTAGTCAGCCATAATCTGATGTCGGGTATTAATGAATAAGTCCATCTTCCCTTTTCAGTGGTTGACCACCGTTCTTGCCATTTTTGCATACATAAATCAGAGTTATCCCTATTCATGATTTCTAAATCGATAGGGATCATACCCGCAATGATAAAAGCCGCCTCGTCCGACACTGTCCGAAATGCACTACATACTCTTAAAGCAGCTAGCCTATACACAGGGCATACCAGCCCCACATATGTGGAATATGTAAGTGAGTCTGACCATACCGGGTGTGCATATAGGATAATGCTCCTTACTACTCCAGCGAGATACTTTGGCCCTCTCGTGTTTGGCATGATCCGAGATAGCGCCAAACAGGTCCCTGATGCTTTGGATGCTATATATCGCAAGTGCTCGCGGAAAGATAGCCATGTGTCAATGATCACACCCAGATATTTCAGAAATGCCTTTGATTCTATGGAGCAGGTGCCAACATTGAGGGTAATAGTTTCCCTAGCCTTACGACTACTAATCAAAACCGCTTCGGTTTTATGATCAGCTAGAGTCAATCTCATTGCAGTGATCCAGGACTTTACTAATTGTACGGTGGCATTTGCAATGGTTTCTGCCTCCAGCAATTCCTTAGCCTCACACACCAGCGCTATATCGTCTGCAAATCCCACAATCTGTACTCTCTCAGGTAACCTCAACCTTAGTACTCCATCATACATTACGTTCCACAACAATGGTCCAAGTATCGATCCTTGGGGATCACCACCACTAATCCTACGTTTCTGCCATAGATAGTCCGTGCAGCAGTTTCTACTACCACGTTTATAGTATCCACTGTTGACCTCGCCCTCCTGAAGCCAAATTGGTTGTCTGATAGACCATTTCTGTCTTCAACGCAATTCCCAAGTCTTCGGCAGATCACACCCTCTAGCAACTTCCCACATGTATCTATCATACACAGTGGCCGATAAGATGAGGAATCATCTAGGGGTTTATTGGCTTTTGGTATTAATACCAACTTCTGCCTCTTCCATCTTGTTGGGAAAATTCCCCTACCTAAGCATGTATTCACCATTCTTAAGAACTGCTCGGGACAAAGCCTGACGGCCTCCTTTAATACTATATTTGGAATGCAGTCGAGTCCCGGTGCCTTCTTGTGTCTAAACCTAGAGACAACGTCCTCAATCTCAGCTATTGTAACCGGGGGAAAATTTAATGTCCCAATTGGAGGGTTGTGCTCCCAAGGTGCTGCGTCCTGCTGGGGAAAGAGATGGTCTACAATTTCCTCCAGGATTGGCCCCTCACTCGGTTGCAACGGGGTCAGGCATTTAAGTTTTTTGGTGACCAGCTTATATGCGAGACCCCAAGGATTATCATCCACCTCATCACAGATATTAAGAAAACACTGCCGCTTGCTCCTACGAATTGCATCCTTTAGGGCCTTCCTCCTATTCCTGTAATTCTCCTGGTATACGCTATTCTCTAACCTACCTCGAGTTCTTGTATACTGCCTTCTGGCACGTATACACTCCGCCCTCAAGCCGGCAATATCATCATTCCACCAATAAACCGGTGACCCCTTTCCGGATCCTTTCCGCCTCACCATAGATGCATCGCACGACCGCGTGATATGGTTTACCAATTGTTCTGCCATATCCTCAGCTGAACCATTTAATTCCATACCTTCCATACAGATGGCAAAAATATCCTTATCAAAGGTATTCACTTTCCATCCCGACAAACCTTGTGCACGGGGAGTCACATGCCGTATATCATCCTGTATATCCATAATTATGGCACTGTGATCGCTGTGAGTATAAACATCAGATCCAGTTTACACGGTTTGTAATGGTATCGCTGGCAAACGTAATATCAATAATTGAACCACCATTTCCTCCTCTAAATGTTTCCTCATCTCCAGAATTCAAGAGCACAACATTTAGCGCAGAAAGGGCCTCTAAAAGCATCCTTCCCCTTGCATTTGTCAAGGGGCAGCCCCATTCAACAGCCCACGCGTTGAAATCCCCTGCTATTATAACAGGACTCCTGGCTGCAGCGTCCATCACTATGTTGTCTATAATAACACGAAAGTCATCAATAGAATACCTAGGAGGAACATAACAGCTGTACAAACATATGCCGGAAACAGTGGCCCGCGTGTACCCACATTGCGGTGATAACCTCTCCCTCAATATCAAAGAACCGGTAGTCCATATAGCTACTGTATCTGTATCATCAGTAACCCAATTTGCAGATACAATCTTCTTATATGGCTCGCTGAGTACAGCAACGTCTACCTTTAAGTCTCGTACGGTTTGCCTAAGCAACTCCTGTGCTGCTTGGCAATGATTGAGATTTAGCTGTAATATGCGCATCCAGATTATTAAGTAGTGTTTAACCTCTTAGCTTTTGTAGCGCCCTCTTGTAGTACGGGCAAACTACGCATCCGGTGACATGGTCACCATTAGTACTTCCACCCTTTCTACAGAGCATGCACGAAGGTCTGTTGGAACATGTTGCAATCTTGTGGCCAGCTTCCCCACAACGCAAGCAATTTCCGGATAGATCCTGGCCGCTACAATTCGTCGCCCTATGTCCAAAATCGAGACAGTTGTAGCACCTCTTCGGTGCTATCTTTTCCCGTATTCGACACACGACCCAGCCGATGCGTATCTTGGACATCTCTAGAAGACGTCTAGCTAGAGGAGCACTCAGGCCAATCGTGGCAGTTTGTGTTCCCCCATACGCTCTCCTCAGTGATTTAATTGCAGTCAACTGCAGTACCTTAAAATCGTTGGATTTACTAACTATGGCGTCATAGATGTCCTCCTTGGAAGTCACCTAATCTATGTCCCTGATTTCAATCCTAGCCTCTTGGGATAGTGCCCGTACTTCGGCAGTCCCTCCCAGTACCGCTTCCACCTCCGACCTGAACACACCTATATTCTGGGGAGCGGGTTTAGTGAGCTCCAGTAGCAGCTCACCCTTCCCAGTCTTCCGAATGCCCTTCACATTCTCCCCCAGATTACTAAGTTTAGGGTCCTTCTTCACTTGCCTGAGAATCTCAGCATAGGAAGCGTTCCCACATGTTTTAATAACCAGGGCATCCGAACGTGACCCCTGCTTACTCCTAATCCTATTTCTATTCGCTTCCCTGGGACGGACCTTTATCCACCCAGGTTCCTTAGTGCCTGGGTTCGGCAAAGCAGCACCATTCGCTGCCGCCGATCCCACACAGCTACCTTCACTACTCCTGATAGCATCTACTGCATCCTTCCTCTTCTTCTTAGCCCTATTCCCCTTTGGCCCAAGAGTACTTTCATCTCTCCTACGCTTCGGGGTCGCACCTGCAGGGACAGGGGGAGATGGTCTTACCATAACCCCTGTCTGCGTCTGCTTATTGCAGGGCACCTTGAGCTGACCAGTTCCACTGCTCAGCTCATCTGCCACCTGCATATACAATGCCTGTATTTCTCGAGACATCGATACTATATCCTTGTGGACATTCGATCTTGTCTTGAGAAAGTCTAATAGCTTTGCTATCCTCTCTCCTAGTTTTTCAACCTTGCCTTTTGGTTCCTGACCACCATCTGTGGTGCCAAAACCTACCCTATGCGGCGTGTTCACCGCCGTAGGGGGCGATCTCGCGATCACCGGCCTCTTCAGGAATGGATTCTCAATTTCGCCATTTCCAGAACTTTCCGCTTTCGCTTCTAAATTATTTCTATTGATCTTCATTCAATTGGGTCCAAACTCGCAGCCGCTGTCTCCGTTCGTTGTGCAGTCACGTTTAGATCCCATGGGTGTCTTTGCAAGCAGTGAGGTCCATGCGAGGGTTGACGAAGAGACCTTATGGATCAATCCGCCAGAGCCAGATCCGTGCTAACCGGGAATCAACATCCGGACCTACACCACCAACTTAATGATGACGAACTTCAAACGTACTTTGAGACTTGCCAAGTTTTAATAGGACGGAGGCAGTTGTGGCATTAGCCTGAGAGCCATTTCTGTACAAATTCACTCATACATACTTAAGTCCCAGAATACCACATCTACCAGCCCAGGGTTCTACCATTTCAATTCGTTTTCCCATGAATGCCATAATTAAGACCGTACTGGACTTGGTCTTAATGCCAGGGACTTCAAAGCCCCATCTCAGTGTGCCAAATAAAGGGCCACACTGAATAACAGGTCTTCTTGGGGCATCTTTGTTCAAGCCCTCCAACCCGTTATAATAACTCAGGGCCGCGGGGTCGTTACTCCCCGTTATCCGTACAAAATATCCTTATGGATTTTATATACGAATATCCTTGCGGATATATATATATATATATATATATATATATATATATATATATATATATATATAAGTATATATGTGTATATATAAGTGTATATACACTGTTATATGTTTTTTTCATATTGTAACAATTCTTTTTTAAATTAAATTTATTTGGTGATGGTATTATTATTTACTCGGTACACAACCATTACTAAAACGAGATAATTTTAAATCAACTGCACCAATCATTGTTCTAGGTGCACATATTTCATCAAAATGAAATAGCTAAAAGTGGTCCGTCCCGTCGCTGTGCTAATTAAATTAAAAACACTAAAGAACTTAGCATATAATACATCTGTATATTGTTTAATTATACATGATAGAATGTTTGAAGAATAATATTGTAAATATGTATTACATATATATTTATATATATATATATATATATATATATATATATATACATATTAATATGTATTAATATATATATATATATATATACATATATATATATATATATATATATATATATATATTAATATGTATATAGATATATATATATATATATATATATATATATATTATTATATATATATATATATATATATATATATATATATATATATACATATATATATATATATATACATATATATTAATATATATATATATATATATATATATATACATATTAATATATATATATATATATATATATATATATATATTAATATATATATATATATATATATATATATATATATATATATATATATATATATATATATATCAGTTTACAACAAGTGCTCTTTGAATACGGTTGTGCTATTACGTCGCGGTTATTTGTATTTTTGAATTTTTTTCTGTATTCTGTTTTGCTTTTAATTTCTTACTGCATAAAGTCTCTTAACTGCAGTTGTTATTGTTTTGATAATTATGGCATCCTCTAAAGCAAAGATATATCATAACAATTTAGTAAGGCCACACAGAGACCGTCAGTCAGTTTAATAAGACGTTTTGTAGAAGATAAACCAAAAGTATAATAAATACGTTTACTCCATATATCAGAGTGCAATAACCTTTAATGTTTACCTAATTTTCCATAAATTGTTGGAATATGGGACACTATTTTGCAACTACAGCGAATTTATTTACGAATACTCCAATGAATATAGCTACTGACTTTAACTACAAAAAAAAATAGACTTTTTAATATAAACAGCCAGAGTAAACAAGAGAAAAATATAATAATAATTAATAATATTTTTCCGTAATATGATTCCGTCAATGTCTTTCTTGTGATAGGTCAGTTAATAAAAAGCACATGAAGCAACAAATGCAATTAAGCGGTTGTAAGTTATTCACAAAAGACAAAAACCAGGTCAAGTAATTTTTTATTAAAGTTGCAATAAAAACTACATTTTAAATAAAATCTTCCATACATTTTATGCATAAATTCAAAATATAAAAAAAACATCTATTAATATTATCTATCTTAAAACAATACATCACTATTTCATTATTACTGTGCAAAACCACACTATATACTTAAATGTATTCGTAGAAATTAAATAAAAAATCGATTGAATAACATAAAAAATATCTTCAACCATAACATGAATATTTTTGAAATTTAGATTACGTTAAAAAAACAAAAAATAAAAATATTGCTTAAATGTTAAATAACTGAATGAAAACCTACACAGCATAAACTTTTTTACAAAAAACAATATTATAAGAAAAGAACTAAAATTCATTTTAATTAATTAAAACAAAGAAAATATACAAGGAGTAGAGCTCCTTCTTTATTAATAGAAACAAAACTCAAATATTTAACTCACTATATTAAAAGTTAAAAAAATTTTTTTTTGATAAATTGAGAAACAAGTATTAGGAAAGGAGGGTACGGACGAAGGATAAGACGGAGTAACAATAGGCATCACTAACGAGGAGATGGGGATTGAAAAACTGGAATCCCCTGATGGATACTCGGAGATACATATGAGATCGGTCGAAATGGCGTCGAAGTTTCAGTATACTCTGCACGAGATCAACATCCAACAAATGGCAGACTCTGTAAACGAGGTTCATCGTAACTTGCCGACAGTTCTGCCCACTCTCTACCTGGAACTCATTTTGAAGGAAATAATAGAGATTGAAGACGGTCTACACACACTTTTGTCGGGCCGCGTAAAACGGGGATTGCTGAATATTGGAGGGAAGGTAATGAAGTGGCTGTATGGAACATTGGACGATGAGGACCGAGAGCAGATAAATCAGCATTTCAAGGTAGTTGATGCAAACAGTCACCAAATCATCGAACAGCCGAACCATCAGATATCTATTTTATTTTTTTTAAATTTATTCTTTATATCGAATCTTTCGATCGGAAATTCACGATATGTTTTAAAATCTTAAAGCTAATAAGGAGAAACTAAAAAATAAATGAATTAAACGAAAAACAAAAATTAATAAAATAAATGAATTAAAATAGATACCAGTAAATACCAATGTAATTACAGGTGAATTGTAGTCAGTAGATCAGATATCTATAAACGACAGATTCAATTCCTCCATCAATAGAATGGTTGAGGCAATAAATGACAGAAGGACGCTGAACGACTTGACACAGATCAAGTTGCACTCAGAAAGCCAACATTACCGAGACGTCGCGATTTTCCAACTTTTCAAATTAGTTGATATGAAAAGTCAAGTCAAGATCATACAATAATTCGTGGCCTTGGCAAGGATGAAAATATTCAATACCGCCCTTCGACAATTGAGGAAATTAAAGAGAATAAAATAAATATTGAGACCATACAACAAATGCAGATGGGAGTGGTATTACACAAGCACAACAAAAATATTCGTAATCAAGTTGCCCATCGAAACAGTTAGTATAAAGAGGTCATTGATAATACCCGTTCCAAGTGACAGGTACCATCAAATTGATTCCCCCAGGGAGTACGTAGTAAAACTAAATAAAACAGTCTTCAGTTACACCGGAGAGGAAGATTTCAAGAGCCTAGAGCCACCACAAAGCTGCATTTTCAGTGGTAAGTGTAGCCTGATTCCGAACGAAGAGGAAACCGTGGAATTGATAGAAGAGGGTACAATCGTGGTAATAAATGCCAATAGAACCTCAATGTCGACCAACTGTGACGACCAACGGGCCCATCTCAAGGGCAATACCTTTTCTCATTCAGCAACTACAGTATAACAATAGGTGGGCAGGTTTATTTCAGCAAAATAGTGGATGTAGCCCAGAAATTCCACTTAGTGGGGAACAACAGGAATATCACAACAGAAATTAAACCCACTCTAGGGAAAATACAGTGTATTGTGCGCAAAAAGGATGACGCAAACTTTATATTGGAGCCGGCGCTTAAAAACGCCACTGGCTTAAATTAATATTTAGGCAGTTATTATGCCTTTTTGTTTTTAGCAGTTGAATGCTTATGGGTTTGAAAGAGCCGATTTTTAGGCTGATAGTAAGTTAATGTTTTATTTGCGAAATGTTTGTTTCTTATATACTAACTTAACGGTATACAAATTTGGTATATTTCCGGTGACCCTTCCAATATTAACAGGTAGTTTTATTTGTTCTTACTTATAATATTGAATCGTTGTATTATAAAAAATGGGTAAAGTAAAGTAATATATTAGGGTGGTGTATATAATTAATGTATTACATTATTAAATAATTATAAATAAGTGTATTAAACATGAAATACACTACAACAGGTTGCCCAGATAAACAATATCGAAACCATTAAGAAGATTCAGAAGATTCAGTTCCATCAAAACGTTACTCCTTGACAGCAATTGTTGCGGTAGTGAAAATAGCAGCGATATTAGTGTTATGCAGAAACCGGCGTCAACTAAAGGTCAAGATAAATAACGAGTTCCCAAATCGCAGCAAGAACTTGAACCAGATTGTGGAAAGCCATCTCCAAGAACAGAGAACTCCACCACCACCGAGCACTCCAGCGCAACGAATTTAAGAGTTACTCAATAGAAAAAAAAAAATAAAAACTATTTATATATATATATATATATATATATATATATATATATATACATATATATATATATATATATATATATATATATAATATATATATATATATAATATATATATATATATATATATATATATATATATAAATATATATATATATATCATAAAAAATATCTATAAGAATTGTACATAGAATAAGAAATTTCCATTAAGAGAAACATCATTGTGTAGAAGTTTTCTTCCATTAAGGGGAAGGGATGTTGTGAAGCATTATCGAACATCCCTCCTACATATACATTGCACTAATTTCTTGGCGCAGCAGTAATGTTCATTCAACTTAAGTACTGTTTGCGTTACTGAATGGTGCAACACTGTTGTGTTATTTAGGTCAATAGAAAATAGCTTAATCGCAACATAGTATTTTATAGTTAATTTTAAGAAAGTATAAATAGCTAGTTCAAAGTTAGTTAAGTATAGTTGTAGTAAACCAAGTTCCAATAAAGAACCTGCGATTCTCACGGGACCCTCCATGTAAAACGAAATAACTATTGCTTTTTAAAAATTACACCACAACAAATGTGGGTAGAACCATTTGCTTTTGAGTGTCCTGTAGCTTTTTCCAGCCCTGTCCACTTTTAGGAAAATACTCCACTATTCTTTTTACTTTTATTATGTTATAACAAACATGCTTTAATGATGATTGGACTATTAAGTTCAAACTGTAGGCAAAACACCCAATTGGTCTCCAACCGCCAATATTGATTGCTGATATCATATTTGCTGCGTTGTCGCTCACGATGGCGGTCATCTTGTTGGTAATTTCAAAATTTAAAATTACTTTTTTCAAAAAAGAACAGAAATTTTCGCCAGTGTGACTTTCATTGAGTTTTTCGCAGCATAACAAATATGACTTCAAATCCGTTCCTTCATCAATGAAGTGTGCTGTAACTAGGGTTCCCAACATATTTGGAAGAAAATATAGTATTTTGTGAAAAACACTACAAAACAAATATAGTACATTTGTAAAATATATAGTACTTTAAAAAGAATTAAATAAAAACCAGTTTTGTTATTTATTTTTTATAAAAGCTATATTTTTTTGCACTTTTTGTATCATTTATCAACTTACGGTCTACAATAAAAGTTTCAAATGCCTTATTACAATCAATTTTCAAATTTATGTAAACCAAAATCTCATTTTTTATTAAACTTATACTTGCTCTGTTTCTTTCCTCACGCCATTTTAAATTCATAACTGAAAATATTCTTTCTGTGAACGCAGATGTTGCTGGAATAGAGAGCAAGTATGAAATTATGCTAACCAAATTTGGAAAGTTATTTCCGGTATTTTTTAAAATATGTTGCCATTTTTGGTCTATAGCTTTCTTGTTAAACTCAGTGCAGTCTTTTATTTTCTCAAAGATATGGTTAAATATTATAATTTCAGAATAAAGTTCATCCATATCAATACATAATTTGCCTTTCAATTTAAGAACTTCTAATATTGTATCAAAATCGTTAAATGAAATCTCTTCTTTTAAGTTTAATTTTTGGACATTGCACAACCAACTGTTTTCACTGAAATCAAACCATTTGTTGAGATAACTCAAACACTTATCAACAAATAATATAAATTTTTTTTTATATCATCACTTTCTGTATTAGATTTGGCTTCAATATTAATCAAAATTTTTTTAGTTTCATAACCAAAGAAACAGTCTTTTTTACGTTGCTCTAGGGCTGATTTTAAAGAAGACATAATATCATACACTTCTAAGATGGTGGTGTTATTACCCTCAAGTTGTTTGATAGTTTTTTGAAAGAATTGTAAAACATGGCTTGCAAAATTCAAAAAAACTTTAACTTCGTCGCTTCCATTAATTTCATTTATTTTTAATATAATTTGGATATGAGCGGGACAATCCTTACCCAAACTTGTAAAATAATGCCGTAAAGGTTCCCAATTTATAATAATGTTATCAACACAAGGTAGCAATGAAAGCCATCTTGTACCAACATGTCTTTTCAGTTCGTGCCATTCACCATCAACATCAGAAACAAATTTTTTAAGTTCTTCTCTTCGGATTGCAGACACTGAGAAATGACTATAAATTTTTAAAATTATATTTTCGATATCAACTTCTAAAAAGTTCATGGCGTATTTGACAGTGTTGTGCACTATGTGCGCATGGCAGTTGCCCTTTATAACATTAAAAACTAAATGCTCTACATTTTTATAGAGTGAGTGATGAACTCCAAAATTTGCATTAGTGTTATCTGCGCTCAAACCAGAAACTCTGGTAAAAGAAAGATCATATTGGGATAGTGATTTTTTTATAGCGTTGAACATCCCATTTGCCGACTCATCGCAGTTTTCATAAAAGTCTAATAACATGTTTTGTATTCCACTTTCAATATCAAAATATTGTACAACTAATGGAAATAACTTAATATTTTTTCTATTACTAGCGTCTGTTTGTAAGCAAAAATATAAATCAGGCGATTTTAATTTACTCAGCAATGTTCTTAATGCATAAGGACCTAATGCCTCGTGAACAAGTGCTTGCATTTTAGTACGTCCTAATTGTATATTCAAAGCAGATTTAGAATCAACGTATATAATTTTGTTAAGTTTCACAGTGCAATCCATGCTGTTATAGGATAGATTATGCTTTACAGCATGGTATGTTAGAGCAAGTTCACTAGCTGTTATTTTGTCATCAAATGTGTTTACGAGATCTATATTAGACGAAGAGCCCGAAGAGCTAAAAAACAGGTCTAACGTAGAAGTTTTCTTGCAAGAGTCACGTTTAAGCCTATGTTGCTTTGTCTGTTCATGTTGTTTAATCTAAAATTTGTTATGAAAGATTATATTATGCATCACTTTTATGATAACAAGAAAAAAACTTACTTGACCAATGCCACTTTTGGCTATGGAAAATTTTATATTACATATTGTGCATTTCACATTATAGGGATTTTCTGGATCTTTGGTAATCCAATCAAATATTTTTTCCCATTCAAGTTTATATTTTTGAAGCCTCTTTAGTATCTTTTTTTTCTTTGTGGGCGTTTGTGGCACACCTTCACTTGACTCACTATTACTTTCCATATATATTTTAATTAACTTTTTAACTTAAAGTACGAAATAGTATTGTAAATGTAAAAGCAAAACAAAACGACTTAACTGCTTTCCTTTCAGCTACATGGAAAAATCCCCTCTTTCGTATTTAACTTTGACACACTACATATTAAAAAAAGGTAATGCCCATGGCAGCATTAACCAGGTACAAGCAGTTTTACAACAACCAAAACAACAACAAACATTAGACTACCGAATGTCAAGAATTTGTTTACAAATTGCATAGTGTTTGTTTTGTTGTAAACAGAATTTTTGGCATACGGTCGTCTAAAACAACAATCAGCTGTAGAAGTAATTGTACCTGGTAATTTTGCCATGGTAAGGCAATACACAAGCGATGTTGCCAGAATTATTTATTTAATGGGCCAATTTACACGACAACATTATTTTTTCAAACACACGAGAATTATTATTCTGGTATAAAATGTATACGTATATACTGCTCTGTGTGGGTTTGTGTTTTTTTTTGAGCATGACAGTCAGTTTCGTTAATGTGTACCTCACTAAAAGTTTAATGTATTTGTTTTTATAGGTTCCAAAATATAGTATTTTTGCATACTATATATTTTTTTTAACAGTATATAGTACATACACATGAAATATAGTACAATACTATAATTTATAGTACGGTTGGTAAGCCTAGCTGTAACGGCCATAAAACTTACATTTGCTTTCGAAGTCCACCTATCAGTTGTTAAGCAAACTGCAAATGCGGTTCCTACATCTTTTTTTACAATTTCTAAAATTTCGTTGTAAGTGGCTGGCAATAAGGTGTTGGTAAAATATTTTCTAGATGGTTAGTTGTAACCTGGACAGCGCGATACCTCATCTATTACCTTGTTAAAAACGGGTTCCTCCACAATTCTTCAAGCATGGTGTCCTTTGACTATAATTTTTAGTGGTAACTGGTTTATTTTTTCCACTTTATAAATTGGTGGAGATTTACGCAAGAAACTACTAATAGTTTGTTGTTGGGGTTGTTGAACGCTTTGCGAACTAGTACCAGGAGCTTCGTTTTCCATATTTGCACTTGTTACCTCTTGTCTTTCCATGCTGAATGGAGTTAGAGGGTGCTTGTTTTTTAAATATCTAGCCAAATTGCTTTGGCTACCGCCAGATATGCTTAAAGAAGCCTTGCAATACTTGCATTTTGCACGTTGATTCCCTTCTTCAACAAAATGAGTCCATATGGCACAAAATTTTCTATTTTCAGACATAATTTTTGGTTTAAACACTTTATTAAAAATTACTTATAGAGCCGTTACAATTCGCATTAACATCCCTTAAAAGCGTTACCAACGTCGGCGAAATAAGCTACATTGTTGTATATATAATGTCATATATTTGGCAAAGCGGCCCACATATTTTAACATAAAACTTTTTTACTAATAAGTTAATATAAGACCACAAGCCTAATTAATATTACAATAAGTTATATATACATATATATATATATATATATATATATATATATATATATATAATATAAATATATATATATATATATATATATATATATTTATATATATATATATATATATATATATATATATATAAATATATATATATATATATATATATATACATATATATATATATATATATATATATATATATATATATATGAATATATATATATATATATATATATATATAAAGGGTGTTTTTATAAGAGCTTGCTGATTTGAAATTTAAATAAAACACATGCCAAATTATGAAATGGCCAAAAAAAATTTTTATTTGGTAGATAATTTCTTGTCATTTAACATTTAAATATAATTTCGGGCATATGGCCACCACGACTATTTTTCACAAAGGTCACTCTGAACTTTCGACCACCTTTTCAAGCATTTGAGGGCGTATTTCAGCAATGACACGTTGAATTCTGGTTTCCAAAGCGTCAATCGTTGCTGGTTTATCCACGTAAACCAATGATTTCAGGTATCCCCACAAAAAATAATCGAGTGGCGTCAAATCACACGAACGCGGAGACCAATTCACCAGTCCATTTCTCGAAATAATGTTGTCGTTGAAATGTTCTTTCAATAAGTCCATTGTTTCACCAGCAGTACGACAAGTGGGACCAACCTCTTGAAACCACATTTCGTTTACATCCACATCTTGAAGTTTTGGCACCAAAAATTCAGTGATCATGATTCTGTATCGATTTCCATTCACGGTAGCGCGTCGTCCTTTAAAGAAATAAGGACCGATGATTCCACTAGCCCATAGATCGTACCACACAGTACATTTATCAGGATGCATTGGTAATTCTTGAACGGCGTGTGGATTATCTTTGCTCCAAATAGGGCAATTTTGCTCGTTGACATATCCATTCAACCAAAAGTGCGCCTCATCACTGGAGAGAATTTTGCGGTAAAAAAGCGGATAAACATTTTTAATTGAACACTGTTTTTGAAAATAAATTTCCACGATTTAGAAGCGTTGTTCTGGAGTTAACCTGTTCATGATGATTTGCCAAACAATACTGAGTAGAGACGTCACTTTAAACTGTCAAAACAGTTGTCAGACAACATAGTTTTCGTATAAAAAAAAAACTTCACAAAAAACACCCTTTATATAGTATGTAGAATGTAGAATATACGATAATCTGAATGTATCTAGATATGTATACGTATTGTACCTTACATACATATATCATCATGTTATTGCTAAACATCAATCAATAATTGGAGCAATAATTATTATATGTGGCGTATTTATCTTCCACCTAAAACTGTTCTTTGTTTATAGAATAATATTTTGGTTGAGCGATATCAATTAAAAGTATTTTGATATATTGGGGAGATATACATATATGTATGTACATATGTATTCATATCTGACAAGTTTAACCAAAAAGTTTCAATAACATGTTTACCTTTTACAGGGAAGTTTAAAATTCGAAAAATGTGCTTCAATTTTACCAGTTTTTTCATGTTATATACAATTAAAGTTGACATGATTATAAGTGTACAAAAATATATAGCAATATGTTGAAAGTTAGCATCAGTGTTAAGAGTTTCGTCAAAAGATTATTTTTGCGATGGCAACATTCATAGAATATAATTCCCGCTGGCAATATTGAATAGAAACTCAAAAGAACAAAAAATAATAAGAAGACTAAACTAATTCAGTTCGTTCCTATTATTGAATCGTTCAAAGGAACAAGTTCCTTCAAGAACAACACAACTCTATTCGACTTGAAATTGAGATATCTGTTTGTTTCACCATCTAACGAAATAGAATGATTATTAATTTACTTTTCTTGTTGTTCTTGGCATTGATGTGGTGAATAATAATGCGTATTACAGCGTGCAGTATTAAATTTTTTTAGAACGACTAAGAGTACTTTTAAAAGGTTTAAATTCATCATGGTTTGTGTTTAATGTCCGATTTATTACTAAAAGATTATTCAATAGTGATTTTATATGTTAAGTCTTCTACTCGAACTTTTTCAATTTCACTATTACTAAGAATTCTTTTTTATTTAATTTCACGATACTAAAACAACTAATTTTGAAATGTTGTGTTTTAAATCTACTGTTATAGGTAAAACGAATAGATATTTCAACATTTTCATATTGAAGATTAAAATGTCGATAAAATGCCTGTTTAGAATCTATAATTCCTATATTCATTTCATTGTTTTTATTGCATAGTCTACTGTAATTACTTTTTGCGGTTCATCTGTTGTTGCGACTGGAGAATCAGTTGTTGTTATTGAAGTTGGTTTTGTTAAATTTGGTTTAAAATATGTAAAAAAGGGATGACTACTATTACTTTTTAAGTTTTCTGCTGTAGTTGTTGTCGCTAATATTTTTACATCATCTAATTGATATTCAGTATCATCTCTTATTTCTCGTATTTCACTTTCCTTTACCGTTACAAATGATATGTTTATTTTCAGAATCACAATATTGGGAAGTGTAAAGTTGAATTCTATGCTTTTAGAAACCGATTCGATTTTTGGAGTACTGATGTTCGATATTGGCAATGACATACCAATCAGTATTCTTAGCCCAACTACAAAGCATTTTCTTTTAAGTTTATTTACAATCTATTTTTTCAATACTAACTAAATGGTATAATATAATATGTTACATGGGTGAAACCATGTCAAACCGTCATGGCTTTTGGCATCATCACCTCCCATTTCAATAAAATTCAACACAAATGCTATACACTATAAAGTATAATTAAACAAAAAATTTGGCCCCAGATCCATTCGGGTTCCGAAATATGACGTCATAAACGTTGTAAAAAATGTTCAAAAATCACAAAACTCTCCTTACAAAAAGCGATAGAACTTTTGAACTATGCAAGATAATTTAGTTTAGTTAAAGGTGAAAGTGCACCCTTTAAAATGATATGCATATTGCGTGTTTTTAAGAAAAGGTCAAAAGTTATTTTTTGGGGTCTTGATTTCATAGGTCTATATTTTTTTAAAATTCTTAAAAAAATATTTGTCAAGTAGTAGACCCTCTTCTACATTTCCAGAAAATTTAAAGGTGGAGACTCGATTGGTGTCAGATTTACAAACCAGAACGTGATCCTAAGTATGTTTTGTGTTCATACTCAATTGATTGTTTGTTTTGTACAAGCTGAAGTATGCACATTAGAGCGTCTCGAAAAAAAGTTCGCCATACACCCCACCGAATATAAGTAAGGTGATTTCGAAAATAATTTTTTTTCTTTTTGCCGAAAGTAGGGGTCCCCAGAATACATTTTTCACTATATCTTCTACATTTATAGTCGGATCTCAAAGAGTGATATGTCGATGTTTTTACTTTAATAGTCATTGGCCTCCAATATTTATAGTCGGATCTTAAAGTGTGATAGAACTTACCCATATTAAGCTAACTTATACAAAAAGGATTAAAAAAATTAATTTAAAATCAAAAATTTTAATCAAATGTATATTTATATATATATATATATATATATATATATATATATATGTGGCAGCACTGCACTGAATTGGCAGCGAGTGTGAGCTAAAAACGCTTGCTGGTCAACACGTAAAAAAGCACATGAATAGTTCGCTCTCTTCGTACTCGGCTTTTGACTAAAACATAGATCCTTAAAATTTTGTAAAATTGAATTTATAAGACATTATATTGAAATATATGATTTTAACTTTTTATTGAATTGATCACAATAAAAGTATACGTGTTTTTATTGACATCATAAACAAAATCGTTTCATTGGTGACCCCGACGTGATCAATTCAATATTGAAAAAATTCACAAGATGGCCGGCGGTAATGAAAAAACTAAAGACAGCACGTTGGATGAGACACAAGAACAAGGCAGCAGATGTAACGTGGACGCAGCCGCGGGTGTCCGCTTAACACCTCCCAACAGACATCAACTAACATCGAGTCATATTTTATGTCACTAGAATTTTGGTTTGCCGCCTCGGGAATACAGCGAGACCAATTGAGGTATAACATAACGATGGCACAAGTTCCGCCACAAAAATTAAGCGAACTACGTGCAATAATTGATGCGACCCCGCAGCAAAACAAATACGACTACATAAAAGCCAAGCTGATGGAATATTTTGCGGACAGCCAGCAGCGTCGTTTACAACGTGTCTTGTCTGAGATGCCTTTAGGGGACATGCGGCCATCGCAATTACTGAATGAAATTCGGCGAGTTACCGGAAATGCCTTAAGCGAAAATATTTTAATTGACTTGTGGGCCGCAAGGCTTTCGCCACATGCTCAAGCAGCCGTAATCGCAGCAAAAGTTGGCATCGCCGATAAAACCACCATTGCTGATGCAATTGTTGACTCGCTCGGCCTACGTAATATAAATTCGGTAGGGGAAGTCAACATAACCTCAAAGAACACTACCACAACACCCGAGCACACTGAGTTGAATTCCATACAACAACAACTAGAGCAACTGATTCAGATGATGAAGAAGTTTGTACCTAGAGAAGTAAATAAAAACGCAATTCGCTCCCGGTCACGTGCACGATCACGCAATAAACGTTACGACGACAACAACAACAACAACAACAAAAGTGATGCAACATCGTGCTGGTATCATCGAACCTATGGCGCAAACATCCGAATCTGTCGAAAACCATGTGCTTTTGCATTAGGAAACAGCAGCAACCAACAATGACTAGCAGCCACCCAAGCATCAGAAATCGTCGAGTTTACTGGTGCCACACAATCGTATCGCCTTCAAACCACTGCCAAGGATACAGGTGTTCGGTATCTCATAGACTCAGGTTCCGATGTGTCAGTGGTACCAAAGTCGCTCCAATCGCAAAAACTACGGCCAACGCAGATGAAACTGTTCGCCGCCAACGGTTCGTCAATTAAAGTTTACGACGAGGCAATAATTAAAGTCAACCTAGGTATTCGACGTGAATTTTTGTGGACCGTTATAATTGCCGACGTAAGCTCGCATATTATCGGAGCCGATTTTTTATGTCATTTTGATTTGCTCATCGACCCGAAACGAAGAAGGTTAATCGATAACGTAACGCAGCTCAATGCAACGGGTATTCTAACAGAAAACAAAAATTCATCAATAAATTTTAATTTAATTAGCGCATCGATGGGACCAGTTTTAGCTGTTTAATTTTCATGATGACGTGCATCTAGGACAGGGAAAGCCAAATGCAGGGCGGGCGCCTTTTCATTTACTCTTCTGTTACGTACGTGTATACACGCATTGTAGAGCTATAAACAACTTTAATCAGTCTAGTTTCAGCATTCAAACAGACAACTTGTGTGTATCGCATACTTTAAAAATCAGCGTTGCCAGAATAGTTGTAGGTACAATAACAAATCGATAAGAAAAGATGTCTGTTGAACGATATGAATTAAATTTTTTATTTTCTTTAAATTATTTTGTCAAACCAGAATGTTTGGTTTGCCAACGTACGTTATCACGCACTAAGAAATATGATATGCAAAGCATTTTCTCGCATATCACAAGGAATACGAAAGTATTACTAAGCTTAAGAAAACTTTTTATAAAAAAATGATTGCTGATGCTAGTACATCAAACTCTGAAGAAACTGAAGAGTTTTGTTTAAAAGGAAAGACATCTTTTGTTGTTGCTACGTCTCTTGCTAAACGTTGCCGTCCTTTTGATGATGGCGAGTTTTTCAAAGAGCTTAGCAATGATGTTTTAAAATGCTTTGGGGAAAAGTATGAAGAGGTGCGGATAATGATAAATGACATTCCCCTATCCGCTCGAACAATTATTCGACGGACTGAGCATATCAGTGCATTAATCTTTTCAAACATTAAGAAAAGAGTGCTTAATTGTCAATTTTTTTCTATATGCCTAGATGAATGCACTGATCTGAACGATATATCTCAGCTAATTATTTGTGTAAAAACTGTTAATGAAAATTTTGACGTCCACGAAGAAATGTTTTCCCTATATGGCTTGCACAACAATGTGAAAGGAAAACTTATTTTTGATATAATAAATGAAAATGTTATTTCTTTTCCTGATAAGAGTAAGCTTTGCTCTGTATGCACTGATGGTGCCAATGTAATGCTGTGTAATGGCTGGCATCTTTTATGATCTGTCAAAGGCTTTGGACCTTGTCGATCACGAGATTATGTTTGAGAAATTACAATACTACGGAATAGTAGGAAGGGAATTAAACATTTTCAAGAACTACTTAAAAAATAGGAAGCAATATGTAGAGCTAAATAATAGTAAAAGTACACTCGGAAATATGGAACATGGTGTTCCGCAAGGTAGCGTGTTAGGTCCTCTTCTATTCACAATTTATGTTAATGATATCATGAACATTGAGTTTCTGGGAAAATCTTTATGTACGCGGATGACATTTCCTTATTTTATCCTTTTAAAAACGAAACAGTGTTAAAAGCATATATGGAGAGAGATTCAGCATTAATTTTTGAATACGCGAGATTAAATAAACTGACTATTAATCCGAATAAAACCAAAGTAATAAGATTTAAACCATATCGACATACTGATTCTGAAAGGTTTAGTATTTTCGTTGATGGCAAGGAGATTTTCGAATCTCCATCCACAAAGTATTTGGGAGTTCATCTGCAGAATAATTTGTCTTGGAATTTGCTTATACAAGAACTTAAGGCTAAAATAAATCTGGTATTAGGAATATTGTATAAGTTCAAACATAAATTTAATGCAATAACCAAACTAATACTTTACAAAGCATTGGCAGCAAAAATAGCACTGAGTTACAAGCTTTACAGAGAGTGCAAAATAAAGCTCTAAAAACAGTTTTTAATTTACCGTTAAGGTACTCCACTATATCTCTATACAAAGAAGTTGCCAAGAATATCTTGCCAATACGCGGACTGCAATTAATCCTGTTTGTATATAAATCAGTGCATAACAGTGGCCACAATACATTACATTTTCAAAGAAATCAATCAATATTTAATACAAGAAATAACTCAAATTTAAGAACGATGAGATTCAGACTCGAAACTACGAAACAAAAAGTTGAATATATAGGTAGTTTGATGTTTAATAATTTACCTCAAAATCTAAAAAACATTGAGGTGCTTTCACATTTTAAATCTTCTTTAAAAGAATTCATATTTAGCAAACTAGGAAGTCTTGAACTATTATTGGTATAACATCCATTTTGCAAGCATTATACTTTATTATTAAATATATCGTTATATAACATAATTCTTTTTCTTATTTATAATGAAGTTAATTTAGATTATTACTTATGTATGTACATATATTATATATATTGTCAACTCATCTCAATAATGTCCTAATGGATGCTGAAACATTTTCAATTTTGAAATTAGCTATTTGCATGAATAAAATTAAAAAAAAAGAGGGTTTAGTAGGACATTTGCTGAAAAGTAATTTAAATATATATGTTTTTCATTGCATTATTCACCAACAGGCATTATTTGCAAAAAGTTTGAATGTAATGAGTACAATCAAAATTGTGGTTCAAATTATTAACGAAATACGAGGTGGTCATAACGCCTTAAATCATAGAAAATTCAAAGATTTTCTTGAGCTCCTAAATGCCGAATATGGTGATTTGGTTATGCATACAGAAGTAGGATGGTTAAGCAAAGGTCGTTGTCTTCAAAGACTTTTTAGCCTTCGGGCAGAAGTGAGTTCCTTTTTGGATGAAAATGCAACAAATGAAACCAAAGCATTGTCGGAGCATTTGAAAGACAAAGCCTTTTTATTCGATTTTGCGTTTTTGACAGACATTACTGAATTTGTTAATCAACTTAACATTCAGTTGCAAGGAAAAACACAAACTGTTTTTCAGGCCTGTTCTGTAAATCACGTGGTTTAAAATCGTGTGATTTTAGAAAATTATCTTCACTAATAGAAATATTTTTCCAGACATTTTTCAATATTGCTGTTATATATAGCTTCAAATATCATATCCAGAAGAAAACTTCCGTATCTAATTTTAAGAACGTTTTCAGGGCCATGGTTTATTTTTCAATTCACGCGATTTCAACCCGACGTGATTTGCAGAACAGGCCCGTTTGACTTGTTCTCTGCAGTAAAGCAATTTATTAGAAAAATTTAAATTTTAATGCAAAATCTTAAAGATAATGATTTGATAAGTTTAAAAAGAACATTTGAAGTTCATAGTGAAGTTCCAAATATCAATAGCAAACTAAACGAGTATATAAATGTGCTTCAATCTTTAGTAATTAATTACAACAATCGTTTTCATGATTTTAAAAAAATTGAAGATTTGATTGAAATGCATAACAACCCTTCGTTGTGTAATATAGAGCACCAAAGTCCCGATGTTAAGGCAGAATTAATTAAAATGAGGGAAGATCTAGCTTTACCATTTACTAATGGGATAGGGTTCTGGAGAAGTATTTCTGCAGATATATAACCAAAGCAAAAAATGAAATTTTAAAATTATATTAAATGTTTGGATCCACCTATATTTGTGAGTCAACATTTTCCATAGTAAAACATATTCAAACTAAAAGTCGAAACCGTTTAACAGATAAACATTTAGAAAATTTAATACGCATAAAATGTTGCCCATATGAAATAAATATTGAAGATATAATGCAATACCAAGAGTGATTTCCTATTTATTTTTTTTCAATTGCTATTCTTATTTGGAACTTCGCTTCGAGTTTTCTATTAATTTAAATTTATCTAATACATTCCTTAATTGGAGAATATAACTCAAAAATTGATTTGGTTTTTCTTTACTCAAAAAATTCATAGCCAAATCACCATATTCGGCATGTACGAGATCAATCAAATCGTTGAATTTTCTAGATTTAAAGCACGTGTTTTGTTAACAATTTGAACCGCAATTTTCATTGTGTTCATTACACTCAAACTTTTTGCAAATAATGCCTGTTGGTGAATAATGCAATGAAAAACATATACATATGTGTATTTGCATTACTCTTTGTCAAATGTGCTACAAAACCTTATTTTTTACACACCATCAGTGCATACAGAACCACAAAGTACATCATTTTGCTCCAATGTGCATTTTAATGCCATGTCTATACTAATTTTCTAATTTATTGCAAATACCCATAATAAAATTAAGTTAGCTTTTGGAAATTTTAAAGTTTTAATTGGGGAGAAGTTACAAAAGTTGATTGGCAAGACCGATTCGTGCTGAGAGCGCAGAGAGTATATAACTAATGCAATCGCAAAATGTAATAGTATTGGTTGCCTTTCCCTGATCTAGGACAATGATTGGTGCAGTTGATTTAAAATTATCTCGTTTTGATAATGGTTGTGTATCGAGTAAATAATAATACCATCACCAAATAAATTTAATTCGAAAAAGAATTGTTACAATATGAAAAAAAAACATATCATAAAAGTGTATATACACTTATATATACACACATATATATATATGTATATATATATATATATATATATATATACATATATATATATATATATATATATATATACTTAAATCTCAATCTTTGCCAAGCAGCACAGGAGTTGCTTAGGCAAACCGTACGAGATTTAAGGGTAGACGTTGCTGTACTCAGCGAGCCATATAAGAAGATTGTATCTGCAAATTGGGTTACTGATGATACAGCTATATGAACTACCGGATCTTTGGTGTTGAGGGAAAGGTTATCACCGCAATGTGGGTACACGCGGGCCACTGTTTCCGGCATATGTTTGTACAGCTGTTATGTTCCTCCTAGGTATTCTATTGATGACTTTCGTGTTATTATAGACAACAGGAGTCCTGTTATAATAGCAGGGGATTTCAATGCGTGGGCTGTTGAATGGGGCTGCCCCTTGACAAATGCAAGGGAAATGATGCTATTAGAGGCCCTTTCTTTGCTGAATGTTATGCTCTTGAATTCTGGAGATGAGGAAACATTTAGAGGAGGAAATGGTGGATCAATTATTGATATTACGTTTGCCAGCGATACCATTATAAACCGTGTAAACTGGAAAGTATCTGATGTTTATACTCACAGCGATCACAGTGCCATTATTATGAATATACAGGATGATATACGGCATATGACGCCTCGTGCACAAAGTTTGTCGGGATGGAAGGTGAATACCTTTGATAAGGATATTTTTTCCATCTGTACTGAAGGTATGGAATTAAATGGTTCAGCTGAGGATATGGCAGAACAATTGGTAAACCATATCACGCGGTCGTGCGATGCATCTATGGTGAGGCGAAAAAAATCCGGAAAGGGGCCACCGGTTTATTGGTGTAATAATGATATTGCCGGCTTGACGGCGGAGTGTATACGTGCCAGAAGGCAGTATACAAGAACTCGAGGTAGGTTAGAGAATAGCGTATGCTAACAGAATTACAGGTATAGGCGGAGGGCCCTAAAAGATGCAATTCGTAGGAGCAAGCGGCAGTGTTTTCTTAATATCTGTGATGAGGTGGATGATAATCCTTGGGGTCTTGCATATAAACTGGTCACCAAAAAACTTAAATGCCTGACCCCGTTGCAACCGAGTGAGGGGCCAATCCTGTAGACCATCTCTTTCCCCAGCAGGACGCACCACCTTGGGAGCACAACCCTCCAATTGAGATATTAAATTTTCCCTCGGTTACAATAACTGAGATTGAGGACGTTGTCTCTAGGTTTAGAGACAAAAAGGCACCGGGCCTCGACTGCATTCCAAGTATAGTATTAAAGGAGGCCGTCAGCTTTTGTCCCGAGCAGTTCTTAAGAATGGTGAATAGATGCTTAAGTAAGGGAATTTTTCCAACAAGATGGAAGAGGCAGAAGTTGGTATTAATACCAAAAGTCAATTGACCCCTGGATGATCCCTCATCTTATCGGCCACTGTGTATGATAGATACATGTGGGAAGTTGCCAGAGGTTGTGATCTGCGGAAGACTTGGGAATTGCGTTGAAGACAGACATGGTCTATCAGACAACCAATTTGGCTTCAGGAAAGCGAGGTCAACAGTGGATGCTATAAATATAGTAGTAGAAACTGCTGCACGAACTATCTATGGCAGGAGTTGGAGGAATGCCACAAAGGAGTACTGTGTAGTTGTGGCGCTGGATGTGAAGAACGCGTTCTACACAGCGAGCTGGGTGCATATTGTTGATACTCTAGCTCGATTGGACATCCCAGAATATCTGATAGGGATAGTGCAGGATTATTTCCGGAATAGGGAATTGATCTATAGTACAGATGCGGGTATAAGAAAACGTAGGATTAGTGGTGGTGTTCCCCAAGAATCGATACTTGGACCATTGTTGTGGAACGTAATGTATGATGGGGTACTAAGGTTGAGTTTACCAGAGAGAGTAAGGATCGTGGGATTCGCAGACGATATAGCGCTGGTGTGTGAGGCTAAGGAATTGCTGGAGGCAGAAACCATTGCAAATGCCAGCGTACAATCAGTAAGGTCCTGGATCACTGCAATGGGATTGACTCTAGCTGATCATAAAACCGAAGCGGTTTTGATTAGTAGTCGTAAGACCAGGGAAACTATTACCCTCAATGTTGGCACCTGTTCCATAGAATCAAAAGCATTTCTGAAATATCTGGGCGTGATGATTGACACACGGCTATCTATTCGCGAGCACTTGCGATATATAGCATCCAAAGCATCAGAGACCTGTTTGGCGCTATCTCGGATTATGCCAAACACGAGAGGGCCAAAGTATCTTCAGAGGAGACTGCTCGCTGGAGTAGTAAGGAGCATTATCCTATATGCACACCCGGTATGGTCAGACTCACATAGATATTCCACATATGTGGGGCTGGTATCCCCTGTGTATAGTCTGGATGCTTTAAGAGTATATAGTGCATTTTGGACAGTGTCGGACGAAGCGGCTTTTATCATTGCGGGTATGATCCCTATCAATTTAGAAATCATTAATCTGGATAACTCTGACTTATATATGCAAAAGTGGCAAGAACGGTGGTCAACCACTGAAAAGGGAAGATGGACTTATACATTAATACCCGACATCAGATTATGGCTGACTAGGAAACATGGTGATCTGAACTATTACCTAACACAGTTCTTGTCTGAACATGGTTGCTTTAGGTCATATCTATTTCGTATTAGGGCCGACAACCCTCCGTTCTGTCCACATTGTAGTGGGAATGTGGTTGAGGATGCTGAGCATGTCGTCTTTGTCTGCTCACGATTCAGCAATTGGAGGTCGTATTTAGAGGAAGGTTTGGGGCGTACGATCAGCCCGGAGAATATTATTCCGACCATGCTGGAATCCTTATTGAATTGGACCGGCGTGTGTAGTTTTGTACAGCTTGTTCTAATAGAATTTCGCAGATTAGCACAGATTCGTAGGAGAGTTAGTACGTCTTAGGATTCGCTAGCAACTGACTATTAAATATGCGCATCCGTTGCAAACCTCCTTACCTAGGAACTAAGGAGGACGTAGGAATAATCCTGATAATACTACCCAACCTGATGAAATGCCAAAGCTGTCCCAGGGTGGTGCTAGTGAAGTTATCGTGGGGCCACTATTGATAGTTGCTATCATTACGTCCAAAAAAAAATAAAAAATATGTATATAGATACATATATATATATATATATATATATATATATATACATATATATATATATATATATATATATATATATATATATATATATATATATGTATATATATATATATATATATATATATATATATATATATATAAATATAGATATATATATATATATATATATATATATATATATATATATATATGTATATATATTAGTTTACAACAAGTGCTCTTTGAATCGCGGGTATTTGTATTTTTTAATTTTTTTCTGTATTCTGTTTTTCTTTTAATTTCTTACTGCATAAAGTATCTTAACTGCAGTTGTTCTTGTTTTGATCATTATGGCATCCTCTTCGGGGGGCAATTTCTATGAAATACTAGATCCATCGCCCAAACGCAAAAAAACAGTGCCAACATACAATTCAGCTTAAATAATAACTCGGACTTCCCGAAAATAAACCCAAACAAACAAATATATGCAAACAAAAACCAATGTCCTAAATTTTTTATTTTAAGAAGCAAAATTCCAGACAAGACAATTTAACATCTTTCTAGTCACAAAAGCATTAGAAGGTATAACCTCAGACCCCATGCAAAAAATAACATTTACTAGAGGTGGTAATCCGCTATTATTAACAAAAAATGAAGCACAGGCCAACCGGTTTTTGAAAGCGACTTCCTTACCAGTAGTTTGTCCAACTGAATGTATACTACATCCTACTCTCAACATAATCAAAGGTGTCATATTTGCTCCAAGTTTAAAGGATCTAAATCCAGAGGAAATTCAAAATGGTTTAAGAAACGAGGGAGTAGTTGCGTGCACAAATATAACAAAATACGTAGAAAATAAAAACATAAACACTCCCCTACATATTTTACAATTTAATCTCTATCAACTACCAAAAGAAATTAAAATCAGATTTATAAACTGTAAAGTTGAACCCTACATTCCTAATTCCATCCAATGCAAAAACTGCCTAAAGATTGGACATACAAAAAAATTTTGTAAAAGCACCGAAAATTGCGAAGTCTGTGCAGCCACTATTCATGATCCGATACCATGTATGAAAATCCAGTGTATAAATTGCAACCATCCACACAGATCTACCAACTAAAATTTTGCAAACAGCGTAAAGAAATTTTAAAAATAAAAACGGTAAATAATTATTCCTATAAAGAAGCTTCACTTAAATCAACAAACATACCTACATTTGAAATACCAACAGAAGACTTACAAACTGCAATAAATGAAAGGAAAAACAAAATCAACAAAATAAATCTTAATAATGACAGCAAAACAGCACCGAAACACAAAAGCCAACAACATCTTTAAACATAACATCAGTACAACAAAACAAACCGAATTAAACAAACTATCTCAGTCTATAAAAAAAACACTTTCAGAAATGAATTCATCAACCAACAATAACTTAACTACAATCCAAAACCAAACTACCCCTACAATTACCCCACCATACTACACTAGATCAACATCAAAAACTAACTTAAAAGATAAAACTATATCCAAAGACCAAAATAAAACTAATACAAAATTTGACTCTAACATTCCTACGCTAACTCAACACAACTCACATCAGATGCACCAATGGACCACTAACGAGCCAAACAGTTCGCCACCCCGTCCTTCACAATCAATAACCATGGATCTAAAAATTCTTCGATGGAAGCTAAATGGCTTTTATAATAACCTCACAGACCTTCAAATATTAATTCGTGAACATAGTCCAGACATCATAGCACTTCATGAAACTCGTTTAGCATCGAAACATATAAAACTTACAGGATATAGTACAAACAATAATCCAGATAATTCAAATACAGCCTTGTTTATAAAAAATAATATTAAATTTAAAACACTAAATCCAAGTAACAACTTTTCATCGGAGGTGGAGGTATTTATTGGCTTTAAACTAAAAATTATATCAGTATATCTTAACCCAAGGCACGCAATGCCAACAAGTGAATTGCAAAACGAATTTAATAATAATAAAACACAAATTTTGGGCGATTTTAACGGGCACTCACCTTTATGGGGCTCCAGCGATACCAACGATAGAGTATAGAGGATATCCTAAACCAATCAAACATGATCGTTCTAAACAACGGTCTCCCACACACTCTTCAACCAGATCTACATTCACCCACATTGATTTGTCTTTTGCGTCAGAAGATATTGCCCCCCTTTTATCTTGGAATACCGACGAAGATCTCCACAGTAGTGACCACTTCCCCATACATAAAGAGATGAATATTCTAACATGTGCACAAAACAGCATTAACGATCTCCGTCTAAATACCAACAAATCTAATTGGAAAAATGTTAATAATCTACTGTCAAAAATTCCGCAGAGAACTCTAACTAACAACGTCAACATGGAAGCTGCTAAACTGCAAAGGATAATAATCTCGGCTGCTAATTCATCAATTCCATACTACAGAAACCAGAACTTAAAATAAGTTTCTTATTGGTGGAATAATGAGCTTCAACTCCTACGCGAAAGTAAACAACAGTTATTTAAAATATTTAGAAGACATCCAACCACCCTCAACCTCATTGCTTACAAAACAAGCTAATGCAATCTTTAAAAGTAAATGCAAAAATGCTAAACGGGAATCTTTCTAAAACTTCACAAACTAAATAAACCCAAGCAACTCTACATCTAACATTTGGAATAATATACGAAAACTATATGGAATTAATACACGCAGTCGGATTATCGTACACGATAATGAGGCAGTAATAAACTCGACTGATATAGCTAATGCCTTTGCCAATGTTTGGTCTAAACAGTCTAGTGATGATAATTTCAATACGATGTTCATACAGTATAAACAATACACAAGTATCAATATAAATTACATTCCAAACAACCCTGCCTTAATCCTTGAAGAAGACATAACGCTTTTTGAACTGAAAACAACTTTAAAAACCGTAAAAGGCAATACACCTAGATATGACAAAATTTCCTACCCAATATTAAAGAATATACTTAATCATACTTAATCATCTTCTCCAACTTTACAACCACATCTTTTCTTCCTGAGTTATCCCACAACAATGGAAAACATCAGCTTTTATTCCTATACCGAAACCAAACAAAGATCTAAATATAATAGATGGCTACCGCCCAATTTCTCTAATTTCATGCACATCTAAAGTTCTTGAAAAAATTGCTGCTGTAAGACTGTCCTGGTTCATATTTAAAAACAAATTGTCATCCAATCACCAAGTAGCTTTTAAGCCTAAAAAAGGAACTGTGGACGCTCTCGCCTATATAGACCATTTAAGTGCCAGCGCTCTGTCTCATCGTAACCACCTTACAATTCTATCCATAGATTTCGAAAAAGCTTTCGACAGAATTGGTGTACACACAATAATCTCGTAGCTGAAAGAATGGAAAGTCGGGAATAAAATATTAAAATTAATTTTTTCCTTTTTAATTTTATATATTTAGGTATTTGTTGTTTTTCACAAAATATTTTTATATTATTCGTGCTGATTCTTTTCCAAAATTTAATAAACAAAAAGTTCAAAATTGATTATTGAGGGGTTTTAGCTAGTTCCTATGCGCATTTCACTGGGGCTAATGTAGATCATCAGGGAACCTTTACCCAACATTTCTTAGAATAACTAAAGATATTAATTTAAACTTCGACTCAATTGAATCAGAAGTTTAAGTAAATATCAAAGCTATAACAAGAACACAATAAACAATTTTTCCCTTTTTGTTTTCTTACTATGTCATACTACAACTGGCTGGCTTTTTTTCAGATCTAATTGTAGGTGTAAGAGACAAAGAAAACAACAACAGCTAATTATTCGCAGTGTTGACTTTGTTATTTTTGCGCTGGCACTCGCATCGTTTATAGTTAATTTTATATATTTGGGTATTTGTTGTTCTTCACAAAATTTTTCCTTTTTGTCTAACAGAAAAATTATAACTAAGGTAAATAATTCTCGTTCTTACTCCAAACCATTGGAAAATAGAATCCCGCAAGGGTCGCCTTTGTCTGTGGTATTATTCCAAATAGCAACAAATAAGTTAAATAAAATAATATCAAGTCACAAGTTCTTTAAACATGTTATGTATGCTGACGACTTATATATCATATATAACCATAAACAAAACGTCGATGAACAAGAAAAAATTTATCATCTAATCTCGTCCATTATACCCTGGTGCAATTCTACGGGGTCTAGGATATCTTTCTCTAAAACGAAATCCCATCACATATGCAAAAAAAACTACATACAATCCTGCTGCCTTAACTATTGAAAACCACCAGATTGAATCAGTCAATATTTTAAAAATATTAGGAATAGTTTTCAACAATAATTTTACATGGTCTTCACACATAGACACATTAACCAAATCTCTAATCTCACGACTTAACTCAATTAAATGTCTTGCTGCAAAGAATAGCAACTCTCACCCAAACGCCATCATTAACGTCGTTCGCAGTACCATACTATCAAAAATAGACTATGGCTCAATAATTTTCGACAAAGCTTCGTAATCTTAAGTAAAAAAATCACTCCAATTTATAATTCCTCTATCAGAATAGCACTTTAGGCACTTAGAACAACACCCATTAAAAACTTGATGGCCGAATCGGGTCTACCAACAATTGAAAACAGGTACAATGTACTTATTGCTAACTTCATCACCAAAATACTTTTTCCCACTGAACAACAACTTCTAGGACGTGTCCAAGATATTTCCTGCCAATTACCACTACGTTTTCCTTCCTCAGTACGCCTCGCTCTTAGTAAAGCTGCTGATATGGAAATTGAACTGTCACCTCAAAAAGCCTACACTCCAACGACACCTCATTGGAAACTAAAACACTCGTGTTTCATTACTGATCTCATGTCACTACCAAAATAAATTACAAATCACAATAATTGTGTGACACTTTTTAGTAGTATTTCAACTTCTTACAATAGCTCAAAGTGGAAACTACTATCCGGATAGATCCAAAACAACAAATTCAACTGCATTTGCGATTATTAACGACAATTCTAACATCGATTTTTTAGGTATACTAGATAAAAGTTGAGTCTACAGCCATTCTCAATAAATATAAAAGTATTCCTGGTAAATTCATCATCTGTTCAGACTCCAAATCCGCAATAACCTCCGTTAGAAATATAAATAATAAGACTCAAATAGTCTCAAAAATTAGAGATTTATTAATCAATTTTCACTCCAACTTCAAATTAATGTGGGCGCCTAGTCACGTCGGTATAGAAGGAAACTAGCAGATGAGGCTGCTAAATTCGCTGCCAATGCTCCAATATTTACGTACCAATCTTTAAACGACGATGATATCAAGATAACAACAAACACAAGTATCCGGATAACAAATGCTACAGACTGGTCGTCCTACCAACACCATTACAAAACTTTCAATCCACTCGGAACACCTGCGCTATACCCGCACGAGTCGTCGCGGCTAGATATACAGAAATGTACAAGATTGAAGTTAGGACACACACTTTTAACTCATCAATACATTTTTACAAACTCAGCACAAAATACTTGCCACTTTTGTCAATCTAATTCGCTTCTAAATCTCAATCATTTACTGCTGTATTCGCAAAAATTAAAGAGTACTTCAAGTGTGTTTTAAAGTAAAAATTTCATAGAAAATTTATTTTTATTGATCAAGTCTACTTTATTTTTTGTGAATACTGCTGTTAATCTTCAATTGTCATTTTATTACAACAGCTCAATTTTCACTTTTTAATGAAATTTGTCTACCAGAAATTTAATATGCATAAATCCTAGAAATATCAAAATAGTATGCAACCTCTTAAAACATTGTAAGATTTATAATTTGATATAAATTAAAAATTGCTTAAATTTCAGGTCGAAACCCTCTATTGTTAGTACCTTTATCACTTTAATTTGTACTCATAATTTATTATGTATATAAATTTTGTAAATAAATAAATAAATAATATATATATATTGATGAGCTCCAAGAGCTCGGTTGGGGAGAATGGACAGCTGAAACGGCTGTCTTCTAGCGGAAGTAGAATCTCGTCTAATATGCTAATAATACCTTCTTGGTATTATAAGACTGGGGGTTAATCTCGTCAACGTAGTTGAATATTAACTTTCACAGGTCTCTGCTGTGATAATGATTGCCCAAGAAAATTATTCGCTTGACTTTCGTCGTTTAAAGTTCATAATGCAATAAAGATTTATTTATATCAACGCTTATATCTAAGGTAGTTCATTCAAAAGCTCATGTAAAATAATATGAAAAAATCAAGAGAGAAGGAACAGTTTTAAAAGCATAAATCAAAATTCGTCAATCCATGACAATACTAACAAAAAATGTGTAATTATTAAAAGAGAAAAAAATGTGTAATTATTAAAAGAGGAAAATAAATTAGGAAAAAGTATATGAAAATTACAGCAGTTGAATTTTATATTTTCTGTTGAACACGGTTCAACATACTCCCCCGCCGGAACGGCATGGGCATCCTTTCCAGGTGCCTGAGATTATCCAACCTAGTTTGGAATTTTGGGCTCGGGGTAGGCCTGTCGTTTGTCTGCATTCGGGTTTAATAATTCTGGCTATGACATCGCGGCCCAGGATTCCGTCAATCTCGCTCCATGTACTAAGAAACTGATGCGCCAGCGGCTCATGTTGCTGAAAATGCGCAAGTAGGCATGGGTCGTTCACCGGTGCCTCCAGTTTAATTGGTTTGGGAGCTTTGCTCTCTGGCGGTGGGTCTTCGAGGAGAAGTTTGCGTGGCTGTATTGACCGTCTTGCGTCTGGGAGACGTTTGCTCTTCCCTTGAAGTCATGGTTGGTTGCTTACTGCTTTTGACAGCAGATTCGATAGCGCAGCTGCCTTGCGTGGGGCCTGGTTCAAAGACCGACAAATTCTCGACGGCCGGAGCAATCTGCAGATACGAAAAATTGGAGGGGCGACGTCGTCTTCACTTTCCGACCACGCGGGTCCCTGACCCTCAGCGCTGGAGGACCAAGGGTCGATGCAGTCGCGATGGAGTAGCGTGTGGTGCCGGGCGTTGCAACAGACCTTCTCTCGATACTCAAAGTTGCACCGTTTGTTTGAAGTGCACCATTCCCGCTCGTGATCATATGCCAGACAGTTAAGGCAATAGCGTTTGGCCTTGATGCTGCGGCGTCGCGTTTCTACTGTCCATTGCTTAAAGGTGGTACAATATTTCAGTGGGTGATTTTTGTGGCAAGCGTAGCACCGTAGTTTGTTCATCTGCGGTAAATAGAAAAAGAGTAGACAAGGGAAAGAAATATAAGATATGTAATGGTAATCAAGTGTTTTATTTAATGCAGTAGATTTTCATGGGTTAAACGATTGTTCGTTCAACTCTTGGTAGGGTATCTATAGCGTTGGTCTTGGGTCGAGCCTCACTCGTGGGTAATAAACACAACTTAACTATGGAGCGTATAATTGTGCCATTCTTTGTAACTATTTCCGCAACTCTGACTTTTTTATCCTTTCCTCGGATTACATTAAGTATGCGGCCCAAGCACCATTCTGAAGGGGGCAGCATGTCGTCTTTAACAATTACTATGTCGCCGGGTTTTAAATTCTCCTTTTCGTGTCGCCATTTGACACGCTTTTGCAAGAGCGTGACGTACTCGTTCTTCCACCTCTTTGCAAAGAGGTGCTGGATGGCTTTCAGTCGCTCCCAACGTTTCAGGAGCGGGATATCCTCCAACGAGGGTTCCACAGGGCCTTCTGGTCTGGCAGTAATTGCTGCACCACGGAGAAAATGACCTGGAGTCAGTGGTAAGACTTCGTCAGGGTTTTCTGTCAAGGGGGACAGTGGTCTCGAGTTTAATACCGCTTCAACGCGGATGAGTAGAGTGGCAAATTCTTCAAAAGTGAAACAAACGTTATGGGTTATCTTTTTTAGATGGGATTTCATACTCTTCACTGCTGCCTCCCATAAGCCCCCATGTGGGGTGCATAAGGCGGGATAAATGACCAGGTGAATTCTGCGATTGCGTGTCGTTGATTAATAGTGTTTGCTGTTGATTAAAGAAACTCGTTGTGACTCCTAAGTAGAGCATAGCTAGCACCGAGGAAGTTCCGACATTTGACATTGTCTGAGAACATTGTCTTAGGGAGACCTCTGCGCCCGATGAATCTATCAAAACAAGCCAAGAACGCGTCAGTTGACAGATCCGAGCAGACTTCTAAATGCACTGCTTTAGTGGAGAAGCAAACGAAGACTGCCGCATATCCTTTTAGTATTTTGGCATTTCGCAGGGTTGATGACTTGAGCGAAAAAGGCCCAGCGAAGTCAACGCCTGTGTATGTGAAGGGACAGGAAAAATTAACACGCTCCGCCGGAAGCGCGGACATGATTTGTTGTTGAAACCGGTGTTTGTAGATAGTGCAGGCCTTACAATTTCGAATGCATTTTCGTACCATATTTTTAAGTCTGGGTATGTAAAAGCCTTGTCTCAGTGCTCGTAGCATGATATGGTGTTCAGAATGAAGGAGAATTTGATGAGTGTAATGGACAAGTAGTTCTGCAATTCGCGATTTCTCAGGGATTATAACAGGGTGGCGTTCCTCGTAGGTCAATCCTGAGTTGTTGAGCCGACCACCTACTCGTAACAAGTTGTCCTTATCTAGAAACGGACTGAGAGTGAGTAATCTACTCTTTCGATTTAATGGACGCTTATCTTTTACGCAGTGATATTCATCGGGAAAGTATCGTTGTTGTGCGAGAAGCAGGAGTCGGGTTTTCGCTGCCGTTATCTCTTGAGTGGTGATACAGGTTTCACGTAGAGTATGATGTCGGCGTTTAACATTTAGGAAACGAAAAATATAGCATATGACGCGAAGCGCGCGAGGCAGGGACGAGAAATTTGTCAGTAGATCGGGTGTATCATTCTCCTGAGTTGGAGTATTACCGGACTTCAGTTGCGTGTAGCAACTGTTACATGCCTTGGCCTCTTAATCTGTAGGTTCGAAAGTTCTTGGATCAGGCCAGGCAGATACAGGGAGGGCCGTTCCACCATAGTTTATTCGCCTTGCGCTCTAGCGGCGTGCAGCCGCGGGACCCCAAGTCTGCGGGATTCTGGTCTGTTTTCACATGTTTCCATACATTGAGACTGGTAACTTCTAGGATTTGAGTGACTCGGTTCGCTACGAACGTTTTAAGTGTTTTAGGGGGTTTCTGAAGCCATCCAAGAACAATTGACGAGTCCGTCCATAAGAATAATTCGTATTGAAAATCGAAGTTCAAAACTAGATGTTTTACAAGCTTAGTAAGCAACAGAGCTCCACAGAGTTCGAGTTTCGGAATGGTTATCCGTTTTAGAGGGGGATTTTGGTTTTGGCTATTAGCAAGTTAGTATGTATGTTGCCTGATGTCGTTTCTGCTCTGAGGTAAATCGCGCATCAATACGCTTTCTCCGACGCGTCACAGAAGCCATGAATCTGGATCCAATGGTTTGGCGAAAAGTATATCCACCTGGGAATTTCAATAGCTGATATGTACGGCAGGTTCTTTAAAAAGGTACACCATTTTGTATATATGATCGGCGAGACTCCCTCATCCCAACCGCATTTAGATTCCCATAACTCTTGCATCAAAAGTTTGGTTATCACCACTATCGGTCCTAACCAACCTAGCGGGTCAAATAGTCTGGCTATGGCAGACAAAATTCTTTGTTTCGTGGTCGAAGGGGTTATTTCAATTGGATCAACGACAAAGTAAAAGTGATCCGATATTGCATTCCAGCGGATACCTAATGTTTTCATCTTACTAAACTCACCGAAGTTTAAAAACTCTTCGTTTAGAAGATCCTCCCGGGCCAAATTCTGTAGCAAAAACTTGTGATTTGCCGTAATTTTCTTCAAGGGAAATCTAGCAGACTGCAATGCCTTTATGAGTTGGCTCTGCTTACTTTCTGCATCATCTATCGCATGCCCCCCCGAACAAACATCATCTACATATATTTCATGTCACAAAATTCGTGATGCTTCCGGATAAAGATCCTTGCAGTCTTTCGCCAATTCTGGCTTTACGACTGCATGATGTGGCAGAAAGAAATTATATTGTTTTTCCGTGCCTGTTTCGCAGCACTTAACCTCTTCCATATGATCTAATTTCAAATATTCTAGCAGAACCTCGTTATATTGATTTCTCAAATCTGGGTTTTTATCTAACGCTTTTTCTGTCCTGAGATATTGTGCTAATGCAATATTTCTTGATGGACCTAAATGTATATTGGTTGGAAACTCTTTTTTAAAGGGTAGCCGCACCTCGTATCGGCCGTCTTTATCACGAGTTGTGATTTGTTGGAACAATTTTTCGCAAAACAAATCACTTTGTGAGTTCATATGAACTCTTTCTGGTTCTTCTACTTCCCAGAACTTTCTAATCTGTTCGTTCAGAAGTATATCATCATTAGGCAAGACCCTTGTAGGAAAGGAATTGATTTCAGTAGCTCTCTCAGTGCCTGACAAATACCATCCAAAGTAGGATTCTCTCGCTTCGACCGTATTTTCATTCCAAAACTCAACACCTGCAAGGTTGATAAATGGTAGATAATTGCTACCAATAATAAGGTCAATAGGAGCTGGCTTGTCGAAGAATGGATCGGCCAGATTTAAGTTTTTAAAGTCTGCTAACTTTCGTACGTTAATTGGCCTAGATGACAAAAAATGTGATAGCTTTGCTAACACTATTGCTTTGATTTCTATCTTAAAAGTTGAATTCCGTGAACATAGTACCTCGGTACATCTTGATTTTGAGTTCACCGTTTCTCCAAGGCCCGATATTATGGTGTTATAAGTTTCTAGTGGAAGTGATAACTTTTGTTGAATTCGTCGCGATATGAAGCTTTTCTCTGACCCGGAGTCTAAAAGTGCCCGTACATTAAATAATTCGCCTAAATGCTCTATCTGAATTAAAGCTGTTGGTAGTATTGTTGTACCCTCATTTTGCGAAAAATGTGCTTGCACCGTTTCAATTTGTGCTGTAGTCGTAGCAGACTGTACGCCTCGGCTTGGACTCTCTTTCTTCCAGTTGCGGGTATCTGAATTAGAATATGTGTCAACGTCTAATGGCTCTGTGCTGCATATATCCTGGTTTAAACTCTTTCTTGCTTTTTCGTTTCTATCAACGTGCAACATCGTGTGATGCTTTTGATTACATTTCAAACACGAATATGCGCTTTGGCATTTTGTTTTAAAATGATTAGGGGAGAGACAATTTACGCAGTACTTGTTGTTATAGACGTATTTTATCCTATCCTCTATTTTAAGGGACTTGAAGTAAGGACATGATCTAAGCGGGTGGTTTTGTTTGCATTTCTTACAACTTTGTTTTGTAACTTCTACTCTTTGTTGGCTATGAAATGATTGGCTTTTTTGGGCCTGGCTATCTTTCGCCACTGGTCTTCGCAAATTCTGTATTGCCTCTAACATTTCTATTCTGTTTGTCAGAAAGTTATTCATTTGCTGCCAAGTAGGCAAAATTTTGTGGTCCGTTAGGGAACTTTCCCAAGCCTTTATTGTTTCCTCAGGAAGTTTAGAATAGCATAAATATATCAGGAATGGATGACAATTCCCTACGTCTACGTTAAAAGTTTTAGGAACTGATATGGTGTCGTTTACTAAGCTCTGCATGCTTCTCATTGCTCTTGGATTTTCTAGTGGTATAGATTGCATGCCGAATAATTGTTTCATATCTTGGTGTACTAAAACTCTTACATTTTCATACCGTGCTTTTAGAGATTCCCACGCAATGGGATAGTTTTTGTCTACTAGTTCTAAATGTCTAATAGTGTTGAAAGCATCACCTTTTAATTTACTTCGCAAAAAAAATAATTTTTCTGCTGGAGCCATGTCTGATCTGTTTGCACAAACTGCCTGAAATATGTCTCTAAAGGCGGGCCACTTTGAAACACATCCTTCAAAATTTTGTATATCACAGGGTGGTAGCCTAAAATTGGAAACCGTTTTGCTTGAACCTGTCATATTACACACTTCGCTATTCTGTTTAATCAATTTCATCATTTTTGATTTCGCTTGTTCATATTGTTGATTAGCTTCCTCATACCGTATTAAAATCTCATCTTTCAATTCTTCACTCATCCCTTTATCTTCTTCCATAATATAATTGTCGTATGATTCAGTTAACTTGTCCCACTTTTTTTCTAATTCTGCTTTCTTCACTTCCAGTAAGTACACCTCCTGACTTTCATTCTCTGTTGCTCTAAAATGTTCACAATAAGCTATAACATGATGAAGATCCAATTTACATCTTTTCTTATATAAAGATTCTTTTGTTTTACTCATTTTGTGTTTCTCAATAAATTCCTGGTATATTCTAAATATAATAAGTAAGTAACTTTTCCAAATATATATAATATATTTAGTCTAAATTTGTTAGAACTGCTTTTACTTCAATCTATGGCTGTGCCCTGTTATGCCCTTTATTTATTTTTTTTTCGCAAGTCAAGTAGTCTTCTGGCAAAATTAAATTTAACATGTATTCTTTTTTATTTGCTCTGGCCCACTGTGTCTGTGTTTTTTTTTTCTCAATGTTTTGCTTTATTTTCACCGGCACTGTTTATTATGTACATATGTATATCTGATGTGTGTAAGCACATAGTATAAGTATGTAGCTATCGTTGTTTACTGGCATGTGCGCATATGTACCCGTATGAGTGTATATTCTGTCTATTTCAACCCTTAAAAATATTCACACTAACCGTAACACACATCTCATTATACATACGTATCGTTTGCTTTATTGAATGTAATTGCGTACTATAGGTTATAACCTTCTTCTAGTAGAATTTTTGTCCAGATTTTCCTGTAGAAATTTAGTTTAATTTTGTTTTTCCTTAGTATAAACTTTTCTCAATTTTTTCGTAGAAATTTTGTTTGGTTTTTTAGTAGTAACTCTTTTAAATTTTTTCCGTAGAAATTTTGCTTAGTTTTTTCTTAGTAGGACTTTTGTTTAATTTAATTTTTGTAAAACAAAGTTTTTTTTTGTTCTTTTGCTTTGTTTCTATTGTTTCTTGCTATTATTTAACTATTGTCTTTCACTTTGTTTTTAATTTCAACTTTTTTAACTTTTTCTCCCACTCACTTGTTTACTGTTCTGTGAATTTTTTACTTTTATTTCGCTTGCTGGTTGTGTGATATACAGCAGCCAATGTTTCTTTTACTTGTTCTGTGTCATGTTAAAACCAAATAAGTTCTCTTTTCAGTTTTCTTTTTGCGTGCCACAGAGAGTTATTTACTTACTGATCTACATATGTATATATCAGTGGTGGGCACCGTGAATGTATTGGTAAATTCTGTATGTGTTGAGCTTGCGAGCTACCCACCAAACAAAAAGCCAAGCGTTTGAAAGATAATGGTGCATTATATATTTATACATAAGTAGCAAAATTTTCTAAGTTGGAAAAAAAAACGTTGATTACGTAAAATTATTAATTAACAATAAAACTTTTTCTAAGTAAACAGTCAAACGAAAAAAATTAAAAAAGATAAAACAATAATTTGTTATGTTTTCCATTAAAAAAAAATAAATAAAAGAATGGTTTCTTGCTAGAGCATAGCACTGAATATTCGCAAAAAACAAATACGCGGTTGTATCAAACTTAATAAGCTTTGATATTTGTCGGCATGGAAGATCATTTTCATATGGGAAACATATTCAAATTATTTTTGATAAGATTTTACACAGACTAATAAATAAGACTAAGTGTATTACTAAATTAGGAGAATTAGTATAGTCCGTTATTGGAGAAAAATTGTATAAAAGGTATGGTATGTTATCGAAAACATTGTTTATGACAAAACATTTTTCGCATATCATCGTTACTGAAATTGTTTGCTGGGCAAATATTCTAGTAAAAAATATAAAAAAATTCGTAAGCATCCGCCTGACATTCATTCGTCGCTGTCTCATCGACGACTAAATTAAAGAGGGTAAGAATACGTGTGAATGATCTCAGCACAATTGTGCTATGAAACGCCCGTATCTGGTATATATGTACGTTTCTACGTTCGTGTGCCAATGCGCATGGCCGAAATAAAAAATTGTCTCTTATAGCTCAAAACCTGTTTTCGCTGTATTAAGTGAGGATGAAAGTTTTTATGATTTACTTTTGTTTTGTAAGTACTGTGGTTTTTATACTTTATGAATTTGAATTCAGTTGGAAAGGTTCCGTTGAAAATAAATTCCGATGTGCTGTTTATTGTATTTTTGTTGTTGTTGTCTGTTTATTTTTTTCTCTAGGCGACTTCTATAACCTTTTTGCCTTTTAATTGTTGGTTTGCAGTTTCTTCTTTTTAACACTTGCTTTTTCCCAATTACACAAACTATAATTAACACTGTACATACCCAATATTGTTCCCCTTGTATATAGCAACTTGATGATGTAATGAACTATGTTTCTTCTTGTTGTCTTATATGGATGCACCGTCAATGTAGTACATGTCCGTATAGCTGCTTCTGGTTTATTTCCTTCTAAGCTTTTCTTAAGTTTATCGAAGGACCAAATGATGAGCTCCAAGAGCACGGTTGGGGGGAATGGACAGCTGAAACGGCTGTCTTCTAGCGGAAGTAGAATCCCGTCTAATATGCCAATAATACCCTCTTGGTATTATAAGACTGGGGGTTAATCTCGTCAACGTAGTTGAATATTAACTTTCACAGGTCTCTACTGTGATAATGATTGCCCAAGAAAATTATTCGCTTGACTTTCGTCGATTAAAGTTCATAATGCAGTAAAGATTTATTTATATCAACTCTTACATCTAAGGTAGTTCATTCAAAAGCTCATGTAAAATAATATGAAAAAATCAAGAGAGAAGGAACAGTTTTAAAAGCATAAATCAAAATCCGTCAATCCATGACAATACTAACAAAAAATGTGTAATTATTAAAAGAGAAAAAAAAATGTGTAATTATTAAAAGAGGAAAAAAAATGAGGAAAAAGTATGTGAAAATTACAGCAGTTGAATTTTATATTTTCTGTTGAACACGGTTTAACATATATATATATATATATATATATATATATATATATATATATATATATATATATATATATATATGTATATACATATATATATATATAGGTATATATAGAGGTATATATATATATATATATATATATATATATATATATATATATAGGTATATATATACCTATATATATATTTATATATGTATGTAGATATACATATATATATATATATATATAGATATATATATATATATATATATATATATATATTTATACATATATATATATATATATATATATATATATATATATATATATATATATAGATATATATATATATATATTTATACATATACATATATATATATATATATATATATATATATATATATATAGCATACATATATATAAATATATATATATATATATATATATATATATATATATATGTATCTATATATATGTATCTATATATATGTGCGGTTCATCAGGAACCAACATATTTTAAAGTAAAAAAATTTTATAAATTGCAAATACAGGTAGAATCAAAAAATTAAGTTTTGCAGAAAAATAGTTAATACTGTAAATGATAATTTAAACACAAAAAATAGTATAAAAATGGATTATAATGGTACTTTTTCTTAATTTGTTCCTTAAAGTTTCGAATGCTGTTTGGCATTCTTGTGACCATTCGAATTTTGTGCACTTCTTCAATAGACTATTTTAGCAATTTGCAAAATGTGCAAACTTTTTTATAAATCTTCTGCCGTCAGCACTGCTGGGAGCTGGGTATTTTGAAATAACTTCATACTTGCGCGGGTCTGGTTTAATGCCATTTGATGTTATCAAATGTCCCAAATATACAACCTCCGGTTTCGGAAAATAACATTTACTTGCATTCAGTTTCAGACTATATTTAGATAATCTGTCGAAAACATTAACCTAGTTGCTGTTGTTATGTTTTAAGCTACATCCGAAAACTATTATGTCATCAACAAACAAGAATGCTTCAGACGCCAATCCCGATAATGCTATTGGTAGCATTCTCTGGAAACTATTAGAAGATATTTTTAATCCAAAATTCGGTCTAGAAAAAGCTGTGAAAGGTTTTGATTCTTGGTCGAGTTCAATTTGATGGAATGAACTTGTCATATGCAATGTCGAAAAATACTTTGCTCTACGCAGTCTATCCAAAACATCATCCAATCTTGTCAAAGGAATCTTGTCATTTATTATTTTGTCGTTTAACTTCCTGAAGTCAACGACCAATCTCCATTTCTTCAGATCGTTTTGTTCTTTTATAGGAACCAACAAAAGTGGAGCGTTGTATGGTTCTATTATTCTCTATTTTAATACCCCCTTTACTTGGTTATTAATCTCCTCTGTGTGCGTTTGTGGTAGGCGATAGTTTTATATGTAAACTGGATTTGTGTCATTCAAGTGAATGGTTTGATTATAGAAATTATTTGTTGTCAAATTCTCACCTTCCAAATGAAATATTGACTGATAATGCTCAAGTACCTCTAACAACCCACTATTCGCTGCCTCATCATGGTTATCTATGTTTAGTTCATTCAGCAATCTGTTGTATCGCTCTTTATCATATTTGTATTCTAATTCGCTAATTCTGCATATTTCATAGTTCTTTAGCGGAATGGTTTCTATTTTCAAGTTTTCTATTATTGTTATTCTGTCTGATATATTTAATAGTTTTATGTGTTTATTTCTGTTTCTTGGAACAATTGCATTTGCCAGAAATACACCTTTTGCAATTTCGCGATTGCATATCACTCCATCTTCTTCAATGTTGAATTGAAATGGAACAACAATTTCACTTCTTGGTGGTATCTTCACTATTGTTATTCTAAATGTTACAATGTCTTTTCCGATATTGATTGTTAGTGTAAATTTCTCATAGTCTCTGTTGAAATTATATATTAATAGAAAATCTTGTCCGAGTATACCGTCAGTGTAAATGGGAAAGTCATATTTCACCATATGTGTTTTATGTTTGAATATTGTCTCATCAATTTTTTGATATATCTGAGGAACCTAATGATATTATTTCTTCTCTTGTAATTCCTTTAAAACAGCAGTATTCATCTCGGTTTTCTTCGTAGTTTGACAATAAATCTTCTTTGCACATTGCTGTTGTTATTTATGCTATCATTTCTTCTGTATGTATCTCTCCTATTGCCACCCATTCCACTACTATTTACTTTGCTGTTTTGCCTGTTTCTATATTGATTTTTATTGTGAGATCTGTTGTTATTATTGTTTATGTTCCTGTTTCCGTAGTTATTACTGTCATAGTAACTATAATATCTACTTCTATTTTGAGAATATTTACTTCTGTTATTATGGTTGTATTGCTTGAAAATATACTTGGTTATCTCTAGTGTCAGTGGAAACTTCTATTGCTATTTTGATGGTCTCGTTAAGCTTCTTCACTCTACTCGCTTCTATCGTTCAACAATTCCGTTGTTTTTAGTCCGTTTTTCAAAGTGTTAAACGCGATAACCGAATTTGTTTCACTTAGTACGTTCCTATTTCTTTCTCCAATTGAACTTATTTGAATTTCATTCAGTTCCATTGTTAGTAGTTCTATTCTATCTGCGAACGTTCTTATTGAGTTCGCCTGGGTAACTCTTGTTAATTCTTTCAGAATTATATTTCGTGATTTTTTTGGTTTATGGTATTCTTTGAATGTTGAAATTAGTGTTGGAATTTCGGTCTTATGTATATACAAGGTTAAAAATATGAGTTTGTTTTATTCTGAGGTAACGTTTCTCTAAGAGTCTCCAAGTTTGCTATGAATGGGTTTAATTCTTCTTTTATTCCACCAATCGTTGTTATTAGTTTCGAAATTGATGCCATTTCGGCGGCACTAAGATTTTCATCAGTCATATTGCCAAATGATTCGTTTCCTTCTTGGATCATTGTAGTATCAATGGTTTGCATAGCCTTATCTTCATGAAGTCTTAAAATATGTAATGCTTCCTTCCGCAATTCGTTAAATTTGTTACTATGTGTTGAGTTCTTCTGATCAGAATTAGTGCATGGTTGTGTTAGTTGTTGCCAGCCTGTTTCAATGATGAAGTCATAGCACTGGTCACTGAACATAATTGGCAGCGACTGACACTGTCATGTACTAAAAGCAGAGTAACAGCACCCTCCTTCGCCGGCCCTCTAGCAAAAAAATAGCCGGTGAAGTAAAAAAGGTTGAAATTGCTACAAAAAAACATTGTCTATCTTCTCATCTTTCCTCATCTGTCGCCTTAATACTATCCCCTCGTTTTCAGTTCCGGCAGAATGCATTGCATATGTAGGGGTTATCCCCTGAGTGCTGGTCCAAGATAAAAAATAAAAAAATTTTTTACTATGTAATTGCTTGTCCTTCAATGTTAAATTGCTATTATTCAAAATACCTTTAGTAGCTTTTTCTAGTTCATCAATTTCCTTTCTTTTTATTTGTATAGTCTCTGTCTCTTCATTATCTAGTAATCGAATACATATGTAATACTTGATCTACAATGATTCAGTATAAGTTTTCTTTAATCTAATTGTCCATTATTATTTATTTTGTTTTAGCTAATAGTTTTATACATTTGAGTTCTTGATTTCCTTTTTGAAAATTTCTTTTTTATATATAGGTATCATTAACAACATTATTGCTGTTATTATTATCTCTATGTTATATTACATGACCCCGGTATTCATAAAAAAATAAAACGTATTTGAAATCTGTTTTAAAATACATTGCAAACTCATTTTAAATTTTACCGGGGTAAGTGTTTTAGCATACTATGGCACGATGCCCTTACTATTTTCGGCGTCGCCGTTATTAATAATATTTTCTTGAATCTCCACCTTGCTTTGTGGTTTCGCCTTTCTGTCATATACCTTATTGCCCCAAATCGGACGTACCATTTAAATATTTATTCAGAAATTATGTATATATATATATATATATATATATATATATATATATATTATATTGTATTTATTTCAAAGTTTATTTTATAGTTTCAATAATGAATAGGATATACATACATGTATTCTTTAACTTTTTGTAAAAGTTTTTGTCATCCTATTTTAATTTTCGTACTGCCCATTTTTATACCCTCCAAAAAAGAATATGGAAGGTATATTCACTTTGTCATTCCGTTTGTAACGCAGCGAAATTTCCATCTGAGACACCATAAGGTATATATATTCCTGATCAGTGATGAAATCTTAGACGATCTGAGCATGTCCGTCCGTCTGTGGACATCACGATTCAGTCCAAACGAAAAGAGCTAGACTCTTGAAATTTAGTACAAGAATATCTTGAAGGATAGCATAGATTAAGTTCGGAGATGGGCTAAATCGGGCAAGAGGGGAAAAAGTTCCCCTAACAATAACTAAACCAACCTCTAAAAAACAACAAAATTTGTAAAGTTTTTTTGTAATTTTGTTAAGCAAATGATGTATTTTTATATTAAAGAAGGTCCAACGCGATAAACTTGGGCCCCGCCCCCTTTAGTGGGTGTTATTATATGCAAAAATCGTGTAAAAATTTAACAAACTGCTTTACGTAAGCCTACATTCCTTAAAAATAACATTTTTAAGCTTTGATGACGAAGCTGAGACGTAACCTTTTACCACTCTGCCCTATCCCCTCCTCCTCATTTGCCACCCAAATGACCCTATCAAAAACATTTTGTATATAATTATCCCAAACATTTATTTTTAGAGTATTATCACAAAGGTGAAATGTCTCCCCCACAGCCCTTGCCAGTGCCACCCTGTCAAAATACAGTTTTAATACCCTCCAAAGAGAATTGGACCCCATAAAGTATATATATTCTTGATCAGTGATAAAGTCTAAGATGGTCTAGAAATGCTAACACGTTGGTCTGTCTATTTTTGAAACCCGCCCACATTAGTGGGCGTTGACGTACTATATTATGTAAAGCAACTCCGTCCCACCAAGTTAAACATTTTAAATTTACTTACTAAATATTTGGAGGGTATTTAAGATTCGACCCGGTCGAATATAACGTTTTTACTTGTTTTTTCTTAAAACTTTTAATGTGTTTCTTAGTTTCTTCTATCTCGTGAATGATGGCTTTTTTCCTTTCCTCGTAACTCAGCTCTGACTTTAACACTTTAAGCTGTATCTTTTTACGGCTTACGAGATCCCTTCTGTTTGTTTTAAATATTTATATTTTTATTTTCTGTATTTTTGGTTCATATGGTCTGTTTTGTTTTGTTTTTATGTATCTTGGCTTTGGACGTATTTTTGACACCTCTATTCCTATATCTTTATATTGTTTCAACAATTTCGCCCATATTTCTTCTAATGGTTGTTCCATGTGACAGTGAGCGTTCTAACTTTCATAAAATATTTCTGTTATTTATTATTGATAGAAAAAATATGTATTTTAATATCTGCCAGACATGCCAATGCATTTTCTGGTCAAATAATACAATTTCTACATATTTTTTATATTGCTTTTTTTTGTTCTTTAGATTGGCAGGATAGCCATATGATGATCGACAAATAAAGTTAACTTCTGTTTTTGGTTGTACTTAAATAAATTGATTCTTTATATTCAATTTCACTTTCTTATAACTAAAATTCTTAATTGCTAATATTGAGTGATTTCTATGTCACTCACTAACATATTGTCTTCTTACACCAACACTCATGCACGCAGTATGTATACGATCATAAAGAAGAGTATAATTAAAATTATACTCTTTCACTCACTATGGCAATGGTATGACTGCTGTTTGCAGAATTGCATAACAAAAGCAGTAACAGTAAAAGTTCCACCAGAAACAACCAATTTTAAAATTGGGGCGAGTACCAAAAAATTTGCAAACAGGCAATGGTAAAGAATTTTACAATAAAGAATTTGGTCAACTGATGATATTAAAAGATTATCTTGGAAATCCTCTTAAAGGTGGCTTCCATACGGAAAAACTAGATATACAAATACATATTTAGTTGAAAAGGTACATCAAACTAAAGGAGACGTACGGGCCTGTTCTGTAAATCACGTCGGGTTGAAATTACGTGAATTCAAAAATAAATTATGGTCCTGAAAACGTTCTTAAAATTAGATACGGCAGTTTTCTTCTGGATATGATATTTGAAGCTATATATAACAGCAATATTGAAAAATGTCTGGAAAAATATTTCTATTAGTGGAGATAATTTTCTAAAATCACGCGATTTTAAACCGAAGTGATTTACAGAACAGGCCTAATAGTGTTTGTTAAGCGGATGGGGTTTTCTAATCAACACAATTCTTGGATAAGCACAGCTGAAATAATATAAATGGAAGCAAAAATATGGAAAACGGTTGACCTTAAAGGCCATCCCTGCAACTTCCCGCCAATTTTCATCGCTAAAAATTTAATTATTTTAATTTTAAAACTGCTATAATTTTCGAATCGATCAGCCAATTCCCACGTGGTAAACATTGATTTATATAGTTATTCGATACTTATAAAAGAATCGAGAGCATTAATTGATCACATACACAAATTCGTAGTGTTTCCAAATAATTTTTCGAGTATTTCGTTCACCGATTTGACCCGGTTGGTAGCGCTCGACGTGGTTTTTGATTGTCAAGAGCTGATTTGTTTTTGGAAGCGATGGGAAAAGTCGTTAAAAAGTTATTCTAAAAAACACTTTTAAAAAAAATTTGTTTTCAGTTTTTTTGATATAGCTGGAAATCTACTGTTCCGAACCGGTTCCAATTCGAAGTTTGACAGAAACCTTTGAAACACGACTAGTTAGGTTGGAGTCAGTTCAGCCGTTCAAAAGCGGGTCACATACTTACACACACACTATTTACTTGTAAACTCCGGAGCGATAAGTTTACTAATTCTTCACGTGACTGATAACAAAAGTGCATTAATAAATTTCCTAGCAGAGAATATTGTAGTACCAATACATTAAAGTCCAACTAACTAATGATAATATCCACGCAAGTACATCGAAAAACACTACAGCAACATTTAATCCACATACATTATAACTTAAACCACAATTGAAAAGATCTGTTTGTCAAAGATCACTAACAACATCAAACAAAAATATTCTCAAGTCTTTGAATTTTACGCTGAAAACAAAATGAGTTCATTAATAAATTGATTGATTTGATTTATTTAGCATTTCTTGTTGCTTATTATATATGTATATATATTGTGACAAAGTTCAAAAGGAGATGTAAATCAGTGGTGGGCACCGTCAATGTATTGATAAATTGTGTATGTGTTGAGCTTAAGAGCTACCCACCAAACACAAAACTAAGCGTTTGAAAGATAATGGTATATATATATATATATATATATATATATATATATATATATATATATATATATATATATATATATATACATAATTAGCAATATTTTCTAAGTTGAAAAAACGTTGATTACGTAAAATTATTAATTAAAAATAAAACTTTTTCTAAGTAAACAGTAAAATGAAAATATTTAAAAAGAGAGGACAATAATTTGTTACGTTTTCCATCCAAGAAAAAATAAATAAATAAAATAATGGTTGCTTGCTGGAGCACAACACTGAATATTCACCAAAAACAAAAAATACGCGGTTCGATGTATCAAACTTAATAAGTTTTGATATTTGTCGGCATGGAAGATCATTTTCATATGGGAAACATATTCAAAATATTTTTGATAAGATTTTACACAGACTAATTAATAAGAGTAAGTGTATTACTAAATTAAGCGAATTATTATAGTTCGTTATTGGAGAAAAATTGTATAAAAGGCATTGTATGTTATCGAAAGCATTGTTTATTACAAAATATTTTTTGCATATCATCATGACTAAAATTGTTTGCTGAGCAAATATTCTGGAAAAAAATAAAAAAAATTCGTAAGCATCCGCCTGATATTCATTCGTCGCTGTCTCATCGACGACTAAATTAAAGAAGGTAAGAATACGTGTGAATGATCTCAGCACAATTGTGCTATGAAACGCCCGTATCTGATATAAATATAACGACAATGTGGCTATATGTACTTGGAGTACTTGAAAATCACGATTTTTCTTGATTTTGTTCAGCACAAAAATTTTTGTTCATTTTAAAGATTAAAGAAAAATTCAATGATGATTAAAAATCATTTCATTCTGCTGTATACATCAAATTCTGATTATGAGCAGAATTAACAAAAGCATTTTATGAGCAATATCGCACAGGCAAGAGAAGGACTTGTAGCAAATTCATCGTGTCCAAACGCTCTTATTCTCATTAATTCACACAACATGTTTGAACCGACCGTCTGTGTGACTTGAGCAATATGATATACGAACAATGCAAACAACATAACCAATTCAACTTTGATACATGAATGGAGGTACAGGTTTAGTATTTATTTGAATTTGTTCATCAAAAACAAAGTTAAAGGGAATACACATGGGCAAATGCACGGTGGTTTTTGAAATTTTTTTTTACAAAATGGAAACAAATGAGAGTGTGTGAACAAGTTTGATCATGTGTAAAAAAAGGGTTGTCTTTTGTTTTTACTTAAAAATAAATGTTCTATTTTTTATTATGTGTACTGTTTTTGTATCATGATGCACTAATTACACTGTTCTCGAATTTGACACTTTAACCAACAAGCAGGAGACCCAGGTGCTAACCGCTTTTTAGCTCTAATTTTCTTAAATCTTAAAATCTTACAAGCGGTCCAAAAATCTTGCTTGTGGGGTTTTTTTAATTTAAATTCCTTAATTTCTATTTGTATTTCACAATTTTAACTTAATAAAATATACAAATTAAATAACACAAAGAAAGTTCCACACACCACTGTAAAGGGGAACAAATAAAAATAAACAAAAATAATAATAATTACTATTTGCAATATCGAACTGCAAATAAAATTAATATTTTCTTACAAAAATTTCCTATTTTCTCATAAACAACACGAATAGACATAATAAACCATTGTAAATTTATATAAAAAACAAGCGTGCCTTTGTTGATAGGAATGAACGAATTCATACACAATGATTTCTTGCTTTTTGTACTTTAATGTTGATCAAATTTTTGAGCGTTGAGCGGAATAGACAAGTACACAAGTTGACAAGTTTGATTCGACCTATGATGAAAATAAGTGTTCAACCTGCATGTGGTTCGATTGCCTTAAAATTAACAACGCATATAAAAGTTTGAGCAAGTTTGATTAATTCCTTTATTCCTAGCTTCAAAAAGATTATTGTTGTGCGTCAGCCGATGTGTTTAGCATCAGAACCAACAAAGAGGCATATGTTCGGTTGCTTTAAAATCAACAACAAAAAAGAGTGTGCGGGCAAGTTTGATCATTTGCAAATAAAAGACAAGTTTTTTGTGCCTTTGTTATTGTTGAACGGTTTTTTAATCAACAAGTGAAGTTCTCTGGTACGCAAGTATTCGCTGCTAATAAAAGCTAAACATATACACAGCTACATACACACAGAACATTCATACATACAACAACACATAGTTACAATAAAAAAACACACAAGGCAGCATTGTCATATAGACAAACAAACGTGTATAGCAGTGATGTCAGCCTCATACACAATTGTGGAAGCAAAACTCACATGTACGCTTACGCTCTTTTATTTTGAGAGCGTAAAATATAATTGTTTACTGAAAAACACTCTCATTCAGCGGGAAGTATCGCAAGTCCTGTTTTGAGGCCTCTAAACAGAAATCATATATTTATATATATATATATATATATATATATATATATATATATATATATACAATACATATAAGAGGTTTGAAATAAGTTGGATCCACTGTATGTAGGTACATCTTTTCGAAAATTTCTTAAAGTAGCTTTTAAATTAATTCATAAGTAAGACTTTTTTTAAAATTTTTTCTCTTGTATATAAACTAACCAAATGTTCAGCTTAAAAATGGAGAAATATTTTAAAATTAAATATCTGAGCACTTGGCAATTTTCGAAACCCTTTTTTACAACTTATAAAATTAGAAGATATTATTGGTAAATAAAAGGATACTCTTAGAAAAGGCCACTAGTTAGGCCTCGCAACCGCACATTTCTCCCGCTGGGAATGTAAGAGATAAGAGTGATCTCACCAACACAATCACATTTGACATCACTGGTGTATAGCTACATGTTAAGTAAAGCACAACCAACAACAACCATGACCAAATGCTTCGGGAAGTTACTAGACGACGTCACTTTGCTATATAAGGTCGCTGCCAGTGATCAGCGGGATTAGAATGATTTTGAATCTAGACGTGCTAACATATCTAAGTGTTTAGTAGTACAAATACTCGTGTTAATTAAGTAGTAAATAAAGTGTTGCCGCATTATATATCTAATATTAATTGTCTGTGTTTTTAATTTGCTGCAATTAAACGAATCCTTGAAGGATAAGTTAAAAGCGTTTTTACGAAAAGGTATAAAAAAGTAACAATATTTTAAATGAAATTTATTTGTTGGTGTTCAAGCAATGTCTATATGCATTTCATTGGCGCTTTACCAAATCATCAGTAGACTTTAAACACAGTTTTTAAAAGTTGAAAACCCGTTATCTTATGCACATACTTCTGAAAACCATCTGAGAATTCATAATTTGTAAATTACAAATTATTTCAAAAAAATCACAGCAGAATAAGCATTGTAGTTTTTTAAACTCAAAATAACCTAACAAACATATTATATTCGATATGAATCTATTTTATTTTTCTATACCTTTATACAATTAGAAATCCATTGGATAAAAAGAAAAGTATTTATAAGTATTTTTAATTTAAATTAAACTGATATGAAATTGAATTACCCGGAAAAATACCCTTCTGAATAGATTCATTCACTACATGGTGTAAATATGGTCCTAATATATCGAAATTCTGCAAAAGCATTCTAGCTAAGAGAAAGGTCTGGTACTTTTTTTTTGTTCATGGTCTTCATAATGTTTTCAAGTTGTATTATGTTTATAATTTCGAACTTAAAATCCTCGTGTTGATCTTGTATAATATTGCCTTCGTATCTTACATAAGTTAACTCCTTGCAATTTCATTTACACTTTTTATAAAAGACATATAAGTTTTTCTGCTATCTCCAATTCTTCTCTAATAACTTTTCCATTTATTTCAATCAGGAGAATTCCTGTTTCAAAACTAATTTTTTTATATATCTCCACATATTTTTCTGGTTAGAAGACCAGTGTCTCGTGATCACTAATCTTCATAGTATCGTCTGTCTTGACTGTAACATTTCCTATGTTTGTGACTACATAATCAATTAATGTTGATGCGTTGTTTGATACTCGTGTAGGTTCCGATACGATTTGGCGACCGTGATAGGAATTAAATTTAATAAGAACTTAACAGTATCGCTTTTTTTGCTTTGCTTGTTTAAATCATAAGCTGTAACAAATTCTAGTTTTTAGAAAATTGATAATTGTAAAAATAGCAGTGGATCAATAAAGTGCGAACAAATAAAATTCTTAGTTTGTCTTCGGCATTTTTAACTCATCGTTTCGTTATGATTCAACATAAAAATGGCGACCGTGACAGGACTTAAATTTAATTAAAGTGAAAAAATAATAAAGTTAAAATATAAATAATTGTTTTAATTAAATTTAAATTAAACAAGTAAAAACGTTATATTCGACCGGGTCGAATCTTAAATACCCTCCAAATATTTAGTAAGTGAATTTGAAATGTTTAACTTGGTGGGACAGAGTTCCTTTATATAATATCGTATGTCAACGCCCACTAAAGGGGGCGGGGTTCAAAAATATACAATATCATGTTTTCCACAGACGAACGTATGGTCAATGCTAGAACGTCTTAAACTTCATCACTAATCAAGAATATACATATTTACTTTATAGGGTCCAATTCTCTTTGGAGGGTATAAAAACTGTATTTTGGCGGGGTCGCTCTGGCAAGGGCTCTGGGGAAACATTTCACCTTTGTCATAAAACTCTAAAAATAAATGCTTGGGATAATTATATACAAAATTAAAATTTCTTTTTTTTTGATAGGGTCATTTAGAGGGCAAAGGGTGAGAGGGGGTAGGGCTGAAACAGGTAGACATAAAACTCTAAAAATAAATGCTTGGGATGATTATACACAAAATTAATAAAATAATTTTTATTTAGTTTTAATAGGGTCATTTAGCGGGCAAAGGGGGAGGAGGGGGTAGGGCAGCAACAGGCAGTCATAAAACTCTAAAGATAAATGCTTGTTATGATTGTATACAAAATTTAAAAAAAAATTTTTTTGGCAGGGTCATTTAGGGGGCAAATAAAAGGGGGGGGGGGGGGGGTAGGGCAGAAATCGGCAGTACTAAAACTCTAAAGATAAATGCTTGGGATGATTATATACAAAATTTAAAAAAAAAATTTTTTTTGGTAGGGTCATTTAGGGGGCGAAGGGGGAGGAGGGGGTAGGGCAGCAACAGGCAGTAATAAAACTCTAAAGATAAATGCTTGGGATGATTATATACAAAATTTAAAAAAAACAATTTTTTTTTGGTAGGGTCATTGAGGGGGCAAAGGAAGAGGGAGGGGGGGGGTAGGGCAGAAATCGGCAGTCATAAAACTCTAAAGATAAATACTTGGGATGATTATATACAAAATTTAAAAAAAAAATTTTTTTTTTGGTAGGGTCATTTAGGGGGCAAAGGAAAGGAGGGGGGGGCAGGGCAGAAATCGGCAGTCATAAAACTCTAAAGATAAATACTTGGGATGATTATATACAAAATTTAAAAAAAAAAAATTTTTTAGTAGGGTCATTTAGGGGGCAAAGGAAGAGGGGGGAGGGGGGGTAGGGCAGAAATCGGCAGTCATGAAACTCTAAAGATAAATACTTGGGATGATTATATACAAAATTTAACAAAATTTAAAAAAAATTTTTTTTTGGTAGGGTCATTTAGGGGGCAAAGGAAGAGGGGAGGGGGGGGGGGGGTAGGGCAGAAATCGGCAGTCATAAAACTCTAAAGATAAATACTTGGGATGATTATATACAAAATTTAAAAAAAAAATTTTTTTTTTGGTAGGGTCATTTAGGGGGCGAAGGGGAAGGAAGGGGTAGGGCAGAGTAGTACCAGGTTTCGTCTCAGCTTCGTCATTAAAGCTTAAAAGTGTTATTTTTAAGGAATGTAGGCTTAAGTAAAACAATTTGTTAAATTTTTAATCTATTTTTGCCTATAATAACGCCCACTGAAGTGGGCGGGGTCAAAAAATATTTTTATTTTATTTAATGGCTCCAAGTTTAAGGCGTTGGACCGTATTTGACATAAAAATATATCATTTGCTTAACAAAATAACCAAAAAACTTTAAAAATTATGTTGTTTTTTCTGGGTTGGTTTAGTTGTTCTTAGGCGAACTTTTTTCCCTCTTGCCCGATTTAGCCCATCTTCGAACTTAACCTGCTCTAAGTTGTAAAATATATTTATGCCAAATTTCAAGAGTCTAGCTCTTTTCGTTTGGACTGAATCGTGATTTCCACAGACGGACGGACGAACATGCTCAGTTCGTCTTAGATTTCATCACTGATCAAGAATATATATACTTTATATATACTCCAAATTCTTTTTTGGAGGGTATAAAAACGTTTAAAAATAGAAATAAAACATTTGAGAACATTGTGCCTTTTGTACAACAATCATCGCCTGCTACAAGATCATCGTAATCATCATCGTCTGATACAACATCATCGTCATCGCCTGATACAACATCGTCGTCGTCATCGCCTGCTGCAATATCAGCCAACTTCAGCATTATCATCGTCAGCTTTAGCATGAGCTTTACCATCATAGCCATCGTTGTCGCTTGTATTGACGTTAAACATCTTGCCATCTACCATCGGAGTTTGGTTACATTGCTCTGCCAATCAACCCACATTTTTAGTCGCTGCTGTATTATCACATAAGCATCGTTATCTTCGTCTTTTAACATTTGCTAGTCTCCGCCCTCTGCTGCAGTGTATTCATCAACACAGTAAGTTGCCCACAGCATTGAAAAACACCATCAATATTGAATTCTTTGAGCATATGCTCTTGCAGAAGAACAAGTAAAGCCTATCATACACGACATGTTTTTTACTTCTGACTTGTCAACTTTTCAACTCATATGTAATTGTGCATGTCTGTCAAAAACAACAATTTTACAGAAGGTTAATAATATTCGGTCACAAACGTACATGTTAATTGCTTCTGACATAGTTTCTGGTTTTTTCCACAGCTGGTCTACGCATTTTGTGTAGTTTTTGCAGACACCAAAGTAGGTCGTAGGTTTCAAAATGGCATCCTGCCGTCACAAACATGTTTGTTTGCGCCGTAAAAGAATTCAACAATTTTAAAAATTTTTTCATTTAATTTTAGGATATTAAGTTAGGATATAACACTAAAGTTTTATTTATCTGTTTATGTGCATAATTTCTATTAAATGGCTAAAATAACATTCATACAGCGGTATTGTAAAATATCAAGTTTGGCCGGATAATACTTGCATTAGGTATTGCCCGCCGCAGCTTGTTTCGTCACGGCATAGAATTCTTAGAACGTATTTCTCGTAATAAAAACAGCTGAAGTTAGAAGGTTTGTCAGAAGAAAATAGAGCACGCTCTAATTGAAATTTTGTCAGAAGACTTTGCATCTGACTTTTACAGAAGCAAAGTTTTAAAGGTACCACACGACATGTACATGTTTTATAGTGGGAAATTTAACAAGTCAGATCTAAAAAACAAGTCGTCTACGGGGGGCTTAAGTGAATCAAATACAATTCTCTTTCGTTTTCGATTTTTATATTGCACATAAAAAACAAGATCGTACATTTGCACCAAAAATAAAATCGACCATCAGTGGTGGTACTTTGATCAGTGTTGGTATCTTAATTTTCTGCCGGTACTTTTTCAACATATATTAGTACTGTTCAAGCTATCAAAAATGTTCAATATAGCACTTAAATTATCTTGAACTTGAGTTTGATTTTTCACAACAACAGCACTTTAACTGTATTGCTTTCTCTTACTTAAAAGACTTGGTTTTTGCTTTCAAAATAAGAGATTGATTTTATTAGTAATTATTTCCAACGTATATACTAATTTTACAATAAGGGTTATGCTTAATTTGCTAATAATATTTCTGTTGGGTTTACAATAAATTTTAAGTTTAATTTCAATGACACAAAAATAAGTGAATAAGCGAATTGATTAAAGTTACACTAAACAACCAAAGAACAAAAAATATTAAGTATCAAGTTTATTTATAAATAAACCAAAGCAAAAAAAGGTGTGCAATTCAATTAACTAAAAGTAAGCAAAATATATGCAGAGGTTCAATAAACTTAAAATAATTGAAAAACAATAAAATTATATATTAACATGCTCCCCCCGTTGAGTGTAGCTCAAAATATAGTCTGTGGATGGAATCTGCTGAATGGATGAGAGATTGGGTTGAATTCTGTTTGAAACTTCGTTAAGGTCTGCTGTTGATATTGATCAAATATGCACCGTGAAGTCCGGCGTTGTTTGTTGCTTGCGAGGTGCTGGAATCGGTTGGCGTTTACATTTTTGTCTTGCAATTAGATAAAATAAGATGCAGAAAGTGATGATTAAGGCTGAGTAACCGACAGTCATGTGATGATAATTATGAGTCTCAATTTTATTTGGTAGCTGAAGTATCTCCTGCGCCCTTAGTGAGGTTTGTAAATCTGTTAGGTTTTGTATTTGTGAACTGTACTCGCTTGTATGTATTTTATTGAGTAATGGCTTTAGACGTGTTGAATGGGTTTGTTCTGTTATTTCCAAAAGCTTGGTGTAAGATGCCTTAAGTGAGCTGGATGATGTCTTTTGGCCTTGTATTGACATGAATTTATTTTTGAGAGTACATTCCGGTTCCAAATAAAGCAAACCCGAACCCTTTAGTGTAAATTGATTGATATCTTTCTTACAAACCCGAACCCTTTAGTGTAAATTGATTGATATCTTTCTTACACACAGCCGTTGTATGAGTTGCCATGGGTAGTGCGTAAATCCATTTATTCTGGTGATGGAGAGGGATCCAAGCATTGGTGGCCCTTATTTGTTGAACTGGGCAGTCAGCCTTAGTTTCGTTGTGAAATAAATTTATTTCGCAGGCGCATATTGGTGAACTTGATTCATACAGGATCTGTACTTTGGAACACACAAATCTATCTTCTTTGATGACGTCGCATAAGTTAAGTTCAGTGTTGTCAATAGTAAAATACTGACGACGGACGACATTGACGGCCAAAATGGAAGAGCATGATTTTATTGATAATAAGGTATCGTTGATCCAATTTGGCACTGCTATAATGTTGAATACTAAAAACTGGTCATGCTCAACTAATGGTAAATTAACGCGAAATATGACGGTGTTATTCGTGAGTCCACCTTGAACTTTCATCAATTTGTACAATTGCAATGTATCATTCTGTTCTACAGGCAATTCAAGTGACTCTGGTAAATGCATTCTTATTTTGTCTATTTCCTGTTGTAATTGGTACGGAGTAAGGATAAGCGGGCTTATAATACCGTGATGAGTATTTGTAAGAATATCCAGTATTGAAGACTGTATGTGTTGCAAGTTTGCCGCAGTGATCGTTAGTTGAATGGATAGTGATGAGAAAATGCGGTAGATTCTTTCTTCATATAGTTCCTTACTGACGTTGTGTATCTTGTTGTACACTTGCGATATTTGTTGGTCGATTTGGTCAAATTTCTTTTTTACTAGCCCTTGGTCTGCTTTCAGGATGTTCATAGTAGAATCTACAATTGACGTTTGATTTCTTAACAGGCTGAGCAGATGTGCCTCATTTTGCTTAACGTTTGAAATCGTGTTTGCCATCTCTTCTGCATATTGTGAGTCCAGTACGCCAAATAGTGAGTTTGCGATGTTTCCCACTAAATTGATCGCTCCCCTTTTATGTCTTCTGCCGGAAAGTAGAGTGCTGCTCATGTCTAATTCATTTTTGGTATGTTCAAAGTATTTGACAAGGTTTTGACACGTCGATTTATCTTGCATGTCTCCACATAGATTGCTTAAAGCTCTGGTACCGCTTGCAAACATTTCTGATTCGGACTAAAATTCCTGTAAGTCGTAATAAATTAGGATCTGCCAGTCTGAAGATGAAATTGTTGCTGATCCAATGGCTTCAAAATATATTGTGCTGTGCATTCTTCATCTATTTTTTCGACAGCCAAGTTCCCGTAAATCGCTTCTGATAATTCTGCCAGTTGATTATTGGCTCCAACAAAGTTAGTAGCATTGTCACAGTACAAATTTTTGCAGTGACCTCGTCTGCTTATGAATCTTTTTGATGCCCCTATAAATCTGTAGTTAAACTGCTAACTACTTCTAGATGCACCGCCTTGGTAGCAAAGCAGCAAAATACTGCTATGTAGGCCTCTTTCCTCTGATTTAATAGTGAACCCAAAATGGGCCACAAAAATCCACCCCAGAGTTAATGAAGGGTCGAGCTGGACTGGTTCTGGTTGATGGCAGATTTCCCATAATTTGAGAGAGGAGTTTTGGTTTGGCCCTAGCGCATTTTATACAATGTTGGACAATTGATCGGGCTGTTGGCTTTCCCTTGATTGGCCAGTATTTTTGCGTCGTGTATGACAGCAGCGCTTGAGGACCACAGTGTCTATTTTGTACATGAATCGTTTGCATTAGCACCTTTGATAACGGATCGAGGTAGGGAATCACCATTGGGTGTTTGGCGTCGTACGAAAGTTCTGATGATTCCAAACGTCCTCCTACTCTGATAATGCCATTGCTATCCAAAAAAGGCGTTTGATTTTTAAGCAGACTATTTTTGTGTACTGTGTTGTGTATTGCCAAATGTTTTAAATCGTTTTTAAAATTGGACTGTTGCATTGCCCCAATAATGGTGATAGTGGCTCGCTCAAGCTCCAGTTGATAAAGTGAAGTTACTTTGTGTCCTTAATCCTCTTGAGTTATTTATAAACCTCAGCATAAAGCATACTACTCGTTGTAGTTCGTTAAATGATCCATTGTGTCTTATTTCATAAATAATATTTGTTGAACTGTCATTGGTTATTGCGACTGTAGTTGTTTTCTTTCGTTCCATATCAGTGCAATCAGTTCTGCCTTGCGCCATTGAATACCCCGGTGGCCAAATATCCTTCCGCCCATGCAGAAACAAAGGGCCGTAGAACCATAATGTATTTGTTGTTCACCTTTTTGGGGAAAGACCTATTGATACAATATCTGCCGGGTTGTCAGTTGATTTAACGTGCCTCCATTGGGCAGCTAATGATGATTCTTGTATAGCAGCAACGCGATTGGCCACAAATGTTTGGTAGGATGATGATGGAGAGTTTATTCAGGCCAAAACGATTTCTGAGTCTGTCCAGAAATAAGTTGGTGTATCTTCAAGTTTTAACTTTTGCCGTTAGTTGAACACTTAACAGTGCAGCGCATAACTCGAGACGAGGTAATGTCTGACGTTTTACTGGTGTTACTCGTGATTTGGCGGAAAGTAATCTTACTATTACTTGCTCGTTCTTGATAACGGATCTGATGTACAGTGCTGCACCATACGCTTTTTCCGATGCATCTGCGAATGTGTGAAGTTGTATATTTGATGATACATGTCCTTCAAATACATGTCGGGAGATTTGGATATTGTTTATATTTACTAAGTCCTCGCGGAATGTACACCATTTTTGATGAAGATCAGATGACAGAGGATCATCCCAGTTTGAATTTATTTGCCATTGTTCTTGAAGGAACATTTTTGCCGTAACAATGATCGGTGAGAGTAATCCCAATGGATCAAACACTCTAGCTATATCGGAGCTAACTGAGCGTTTTGTGACAGTTTGCACATCTCCTAGGTTGACCTTGAAGGAGAACTTGGCTATATTTGGCATCCAGGTTAGCCCCAAAGTTTTTACGTACTGATTGTTTTCATTGTTAAAGTCAATGTTGACTTCTTGTTGTTGTTTAGCAGCGTTTGGGATGAGTTGTTTATGATTTGCGCTCCATTTTTGAAGGTAGAAGCCGTGTTTTTGTAGTATATGTTGTAACTCCCTTTGCTGTAGTAGTGCTATGTTTAAGTTGTCATTTCCACCAATGCCATCATCCACGTAGAAATTTTCTAATAGAAATTGAGCTCCATAGGGATACCGTGCCATGTTTTCCTTCGCTATCCTTTCTAAGCATTTTGTAGCCAGATACGGTGCTGATCGTGTTCCATAAGTAACTGTGTTCAGTTGGTAGTATTTTAGCGGCATATTGGTGCTTTCTCTCCAGATGATAAGATGGTATTTTCTTTTTTCTGGGTGCATTAGAATTTGTCGATACATCTTTTGGATATCTGTCGTGAAAACAAATCTTGGTAGACGAAAACGCAACAGGAGTGGAAAAAGGTCACTTTGAATTGTGGGTCCAGTAAACATTAGATCATTTAGTGACGTGCCATCAGAAGTTTTAGTAGAAGCATCAAATACCACTCGTAATTTAGTTGTTTGACTTTCTGGCCTAATTACGCAATGGTGCGGAATGAAATACTTCGGCTTGCTGGAGTTTATATATATTTCGGTCATGTGACCCAAGGCTTCGTATTCCTTCATAAACTGGATGTATTGTTTTTTGATTTCTGGAGCCTTTGCTAGACGTCTCTCTCGTGACAGAAATCTGTTGAATGCTACACCATGTGAGTCGCCTAATTCATCAGGATTTTTGCAAAATGGAATCCTGACCACAAATCTTCCGTTGGTATCTAGTGTGACAGTTTGTGTAAAATGAGTTTCACACTGTTTTTCTGACACTGATAGGCATTTTTCAGCTGGTTTTACCGTTTCAAGTTCGCAGAGCTGAGCAATAGCTTCTTCTAAGCTGGATTCATCTTCGGTACATACTCCGGATGCCAAACGAGGTGCATCGAGTCCGCCGACCGGTCCAGCAATAACCCAACATAGTACAGTATTCTGTATTGTAGGTAGATCTTTGCCGAGCTGGAATTTTCTGACTGACAGCAACTGATGGTAAAACTCGGCGCCCAGCAAAACATCTATTTTGGCGGGCTGATGAAATTCTGGATCGGCTAGAACGATGTTTTTCGGAATTGGCCAGTTGTTAATATTGATTAGTTACGAAGGTTGTGGTGAAATTATATGTGGAAGTACTGCTGCTTCTAGTCTCGTTGTGAAGTTGTTGATACGTGAGTGTAAAGCGACGTTTACTCGGTATTGAGCCTTTGTGTTACTTGATCCAATTCCATTTATATAAATTAAGGTTGACTTGGGCGATATTCCCAGGCGTTTGACTAGTCGCTCACTAACCAAATTTACTTGCGAGCCTGAGTCGAGGATTGCTCGGCATTGAATTTCCTCTTGATTTGCCTTAATCGTTATCATTGCTGTACCAAGTAGGATATATTTGTTTGGCTTCGAGGTATGACAGGTGGTAAGCGATGTAGCTTCTTGGTGGTTAATAGGTGAAGGAATGTTATGCACAGCTGATTGGTGCTTAACCGACATCTGGTTTTGTAAAACATTCTCATTGGTTTGCTGTCATTAGGAGGGAAGCCATTTAAATGCAATAGCGTGTTGTGTTTTTTATTGCAATGAGTGCACCCTCTTGAAAGGCAGGCTGTTGCTTTATGGCCAGCTTTTAGATAGTTCACACATATTTTTTGACCTTGGGTGAATTGCAACCGAGCAAAAGGTGAAGCTTTAAGAAATTCTTTGCACGCGAATAATGGATGTGTTCCCCTTTTGCACATGTTACACATTTCATTTCGTTGATATCTGGCTATTATAGATGTGCAAACCCTTGCTTTGTAATTTGATTTTTCTTTATCCATAGCTTCCATGGATTGAAAATGTTTCTATAAGAATTCGAGGAATGCTTTAATTGTTGGCACTTCTCGAGGCTGTAACAGTGACTGCTCATAGCGAAGGCGTGTGGAGTTGTCCAATCTTTGTAATGATCCCAACTTAAAGTATCTATATTTAGATTTTTGGGGGCTAAAAAACACTCCTGAGTTTTATCATGTAGTGTCTTGTAGTTGTCGCTTGATACCTTAATTGGTGAATCGACTAGTTCTTGCACTAGTTTGCTGACCAACAATCTCTTGTTGTTATAGCGATCCACCACCAATGCCTATGCGTCTTCGATATTTTCGCCAGATGCAGTGAAGTGTTTTATTAGATTTCCAGCTTCCCCAACCAAATGTGTTTTCAAATACCAAATTTTTTAAACATTTGGTATTGACTGATTTACAATTAGTGATGAAAATAGGTCGTGGAATTGCTGCCATTTTAGGTAATTTCCAGCAAACCTTGGAATTGTTATTTTTGGTATTGGCATAGCATCTGACTGATTGCTATTTCTGCCATTTGTTGAATTGGGATTAGTTAAAGTTATGCTTCTGGACGCCCTCCGTAGATGATTTTCTAGCTCGATAAACCTGTCCATATCGTAGCCTTTATTGCCGTTATCACCGCATCTTTCAGCGATCTGATAATGAATGCTTTCAATAGACTGCCAAAGCTTAGTTGCGGATACGATATCTTCATGTGAGAATTCGTGGTTTAGTATACGCTCTAGCGTGGACATTAGGGCGTCTCGAAAAAAAAAAGTTCGCCGTACACCACAGAATATAAAGTATTGTTGCAAGGCAGTTTTGAAAAAAAAAATTTTTTTTTTTGCCGAAAGTAGGGGTCGCCAAACCACATTTTTCGTTATATCTTCGACATTTATAGTCCTATCTCAAAGTGTGATATATCGATGTTTTCGTCTTGAGGAGGCCAATATTTTGATTTAATAGTCATTAACCTCAAATATCTCATTCTAGTATTTACCTACCAGATCTCAGTTTCTACCACCCTAATGTACCACCCTATTGTCAGAAAATTAAAGCCCGCAAAAAATCATTAAACTTTTGTTAAAGAAGTTTTTCGATATTTCCAACAGAACTGTTAAAAAATACAATTTATGTTTTTTGCCGAATGTAGGGGTTACCTTTTTGAGTATTTTTGTCAGATTTTCTGTATTTACTGTCGGATCTCACAGTGCGATATATCGATGTTTTTGTCTCGAGGAGGCCAATGGTCATCTTTAATATTCATTGACCTCAATATAACCGTTCTAATAGTTAAGGCTGTTCTTATGAAATATTTCCATAATTCCGGTAGATCTATAAGAAAAAAATTCATGTTTTTTGTCGAGCCTAGGAAATGTGATTTTAAATTGATTTGAAATTGATTTGAAATTTTTCGTACAAATTCGAGTTAGTTTAAATCCTCTAATAATGGAAGTAGTACCGTTATTACTCTCATAGTTTATTTATTTTTGTATTATCCATGAAATATCTGTTGGAATTATCAATATTTAATCGTGTCGTGTCAAGAATTAATTTAAATAAACTAAAATATGTCTTTTACTATCAGTGAATTAAACAACACTAAATTACCAACTAAGGGTGATGTTATTAATTTCTTTTTACATCTTCGGCATAACGCTGGTAGAATTCGAAAGCTGGGTGCTTTTAAACAAGAAGTTTTGAGAGGTATCATCATTTTGTGGCAGCGCGCAGGCATTCCAGTAATGTCGGTAAGTGGTGTTCGTAAAAGTTTGGATAAGCTTCTGAATGATTACTACAAAATGGTAAAATATAAATTCGAATACAATGTAAATGAGTGGAATAGATTGTTCTTAATTTCGCGTTGTAAGTGCGGTATTGAAAGAAATATTGCATGCAATTGCACAGCCTCTGATAAAATTCCAGACCACGCAAAAGAGTTTTTCATCGATCAGTGCGGTCCACGATTGTTGACTATAGATTATGTTGCTGATATGATGTCGACGAGTAGCAACGGTGAAGAAATGTCGAAGACTGTTGAATCATCTTATGGGTTGCGTGACGAATTTGTCAGCGTTGGGTATAATGTAGACAGTGAAGAAGAGCAGGAGTTTGAGGAAAATGTTAACGATGTATCACAGACTTTAAAAAAATTTGTAGTGGCTGACATTTCATTGCATAATTTTAGTTCAGCTTTGGATCGCAGCGACACATCAGTTCGATACGGTGCCTTACTTGCGACCATGTTAAGTCGAGTTTATATCAAGTTGTCGATTACCGCAAAAGCAAATGAAGAGTTATCACAAGAAACTGCCGAAAGCATATGCCAGTTTTTTGATGGACTTGTCATCGACAAAAACAAAATATTTAGGGAACGTGTAAAATTCCGTAAGCAAGCAACAGTCGCAGCAAAATGTAACGATTTAATAACGTGCATTTCTTTCGATGGTAAAAAAGAGCCTACTTTGAAAAGAATAACGGAGGCAAATGTGACTCGGAATATTGTTGTCAATGAAGAGCATATCACTATATTGAAAGAGCCACACTCCAAATTCATTGGCTATGCTACGCCCACTGACAGCACCGCTAGGGAAATCCAAAAAAGTATAGTAGATTTCTTAAGGAATGGAAACTTCAGTACGGACAACTTAGTAGCTATTAGCTGCGATGGAACTCCTACCAACACTGGTTACAAAAATGGAATCATTCCAAGAATGGAACGTCAGTTACAGAGGTCGTTGCAATGGTTCGTGTGCCTATTCCACTTCAATGAATTACCATTCAGTGCTTTATTGAGATCATTGCTTGGCAAACAGAAAGGACCTGGACTCTGGCCAGGAAGTATTGAAGAAGGAATTCAGAATTGTACGCAGTATTCTTTAAGTTTCGCATACTTTTCATCAATGAAATTTTAATCATGCCATTAACAATTCGGATCTCTATTGTTTACTCCATTCTGTTAGGTCAATAAAAATTTCGAGCGAATTGAAATGGGAGAAATGCCAGCAAACATAGAAGGATGGAGTATTCGAGGCGATCAGTCGTACTTGTATCGTATGGTTCGAACTGTCCATACCGGAGAATGCGATGACAGATTAGCCAGCGAGAAACCCGGAGCTAGTAGCACAGTGCGCTGGTTGACAACTGCCTCTAAAATTCTCCGGTTTTATGTAACGCGCCATTTTGGTTTCTTGTGAAAAGCCAACCACTTGCAATTCACGGAAGTCGCCACGTTTTTAAATATATATCTTGGATTCGTCAATTGCCAGAAGATGTTCAACAGATACTTCGTCCGTCGATAGAAAATAACGCGTACTTTTTCCACCCCGAGAATGTATTGTTATCGATGATAACGGACCAAGATCCGCTAGTACGTTCAGACGGCTATAACAAGATTTTGTCTGCGCGAAATGAAGCAGCAGTAGGCATTCGTCAAATGTACGGTGCACAAGTTAAAAATTTCATAGACTTCGAAAGTGACTCATATTACCATATGATCAATTGGACCAAATTTGAATTGACTGAGCCGCCGTGCTTGCAGTTCTATATGCAAGACCAGCTGGAAGCATTACAGTTTTCAAAAGAAATAATCGAGATACCAGGTAGCACAAGAAAAACAACTTTGTTTGATAGTTTTGTTGACTAACCTTAATTAATTTCACAGAATATCCGTGCCATTCTCAAAACACCGGGCATTTTGTTCATGTAGTACATGAGTCTGCCATGGCTGTTACCGATGAGCAACACCTAGGCCACATTTTTTCCAAGCTCGAAAGCCGTGAAAAATATAGCCAACTTGGGTCATTTCAAAATATGATTAAATAAAATTGTTTTAATATACACAGATCTTTGAATTTTTATTGTATTGGTACAGATATTATGGTAAGTTCGAAAAGAGTGTATCACTATTTAAAAAAGAAGATACTAGGCAAAAACATCGATATATAATACTATAAAATCCGACTGTGAATACCGAATATATGATAACTGTTTAAAAAGTCAACCCCTACATTCGGCAAAAAACATAAATTATATTTTTTTAACACTTCTGTTGGAACTATCGAAAAACTTCTTTAACAAAAGTTTAATGATTTTTTGCGGGCTTTAATTTTCTGCTATTAGGGTGGTACATTAGGGTGGTAGAAAATGAGATCTGGTGGGTAAATACTAGAACGGGATACAAAATACCATTGACTATTAAAGCAAAACATTGGTCTCTTTGAGACAAAAACATCAATATATCACACTTTGAGATCCGACTGTAAATGCCGAAGATATAACGAAAAATGTATTTTGGCGACCCCTACTTTCGGCAAAAAAAATTAAAAATTTTTTTTTTGAAAATGTCTTACAACATTACTTCGTATTCGGTGGTGTACGGCGAACTTTTTTTTTCTTGCCTATATGGCGAGACGCTCTAGTGGACATCATAGCTGCTTGTCTTCGTATAGGTCCGGTAAGCTCACCAGTTTCTAACGTTGTGACTTGAATGCCTGCTGAAGGATTTGTAATTTTTTCTTTTGTGCTAGGAGGAGTTGTTTTCAAGATTGATTTCTCAAATTCCTCCTTGTATTGGTGAACAATGTTCATGACTGCCGTGTAATAATCATCTGTAAAATATTGGTGGTCCAATGGTATGTTGTCGAAGGCTGCCCATTCTTCATCCAGCCTTCTCAATCTCTCTTGGAAATAGCTGGGGGATGTCTTCCGGGATGATGGGTCCTTCTTGTAGTTTCGTATGATGACTTCAATTTTTTCACCAGTCTGCTTTTGGCTGGCCACCAATTCGTCAAACGAAGCCATGTTGTTACCCTCTTTTAGGTTGATGATTTGAATTGTTTTATAAGGACTGGCTGTCCTGGTAAATTGTTGTATATGGACTGCCTTTCCTTTGTATATTGTTGTATATGGACTAGCTGTCCTTGTAAATTGCTGTATGTGTTTTCTTAATTTTCAAAACTCCTCACCACTGGTGGGGGAAAGCTTTGTAAATTATGAAAATCACATCGGGGTCACCAAAATGTTCAAGCTATCAAAAATGTTCAATATAGCAGTTAAACTATCTTGAGCTTGAGCCTGATTCAAAGATGTTCAATGTAGCACTTTAGCTATCTTGAACTTGAATTTAATTTTTACAACAACAGCACTTTAACTGTGTTGCCTTCTCTTATTTAAAAGACTTGGTTTTGGTTTCAAAATAAGAGAGTGATTTTATTAGTAATTATTTCCAACTTATATACTAATTTTACAATAAGGGTTATGCTTAATTTGTTAATGATATTTCTATTTGGTTTACAATAAATTTTAAGTTTAATGTCAATGACACAAAAATAAGTGAATAAAAAATATTAAGTATCAAGTTTCAATTATAAATAAACCAAAGCAAAAAAGGTGTGCAGTTCAATTAACTAAAAGTAGGCAAAATATATGCAGAGGTTCAATAAACTTAAAATAAATGAAAAACAATAAAATTATGTATTAACAAGTACTTTTAATAACACTAGCATTTATCGAATTTTCTCCTATTTCTGATGAAAATTTATATTTCTAATCAACTCTTATTACATCTGAAAACATGAACAATGATAAAAGTGAAGCTGGTACTGCCTCTCTTCAGTCTCTCAAGCAGCAACTGTCCACGATGAAAAGAAATATTACACAATTAAAGACCAAAATAGAAAAAGATGGAGAGTCATTGGTGGCATTGATGTTGCTAGGTTTTTCGTTGTTGTTATTTACACTTATTATTGCACAGCCTCAAATGATCTTGTATATTTTCGACGATGTATACGGAATATTCCACTTTCGTTAATTCAAATATTTTCTGCATTGTGTTGACCAGGGTTGTAACATTTTGACAACTAGAGATGAGTTGGCAGTGCTGCCAAGTACATATAGCCACATTGTCGTTATATTTGAATCTTATTTTTAAACTTTGTAACAATACAAACTCGGATTCAACTCAGGTGCGAGACAATAAATTCAGACTAATTTCTAAACGTACAGTTGGATTTTCATTTGTAGTTGCAAGCCCACTTTGTGTGCATTGCAAGCCTAAGGATCACTTTATTGAAAGTTTTCCTAGTTACTTATCCCTACCTGTACCTTATCGATTCGACTTTGTTAAATCTTCAAAGCTCTGTATTAATTATTAAAAAGGTCATTTAGCCTCTCAATGTCCTTGGGAATCTCGATGTCGTGCTTGCAGGGTGCCACATCATACGTCCTTACACAATCCACATACTCAGACAACAAATAACACTAGTATTCCTTCAAATTCGTCGCTTTAACACTATCCTTCTTCATATCCATCAACTCAACAACCATATAGCTTTCCATCGTTTCAACCATCGTCTTCATCAAAAAACCAACCATCTACCTCAGCCTCAACACACCTTATTAAATCTTCGTCGTTTGTTATACGACGGAATAAATTTGCTTCTAACAGCCAACATATTTATTAAAGATTTATTCGGTACTCTACAACCTTTTCGGGCCTTGCTAGATTCTTGCTCTGAAGTCAATCTTATAACACAAGAATCAGTTAATCGTCTTCGTTTAAAGCAATAGAGAACGAATGAGGAAAATTCTGGCATTTCTAACATTCGAACCAGTGTTGTCAGATAATTTTTTTTCTTGCCCCCAAAAAAATTTAGAAACCCCCTAGATTCTACACTTTTTCTTAAAAACCCCCTAAAGCAGAAAAGTTTAAGTAGTAATTTGGTTTCATCATTCTTATCTCTATTAAATTTGAATTGAGGTACTATCATTCTTACGCGAAAACACCCAAAATTTTTATTTTATTTTTTTTTTATAAAAAGCCCCCAAAAAATATATCTGTAATCTGTCTTTCTTTTGTAAGAGACGGCTTGAGGAAGTTTGTTACGAGTACATGTACTTCTTTTGTTTGGGATGCAAATCCAATATGTTTTTTCGTATTTTGTTGTGCAATAAGGTCTCCTGTTAGCCACCATAATGCTTTTACAATAATTGCATAAAGCTTTGTAGTTGTCTCCCTGGACAAGGGCTAACCAATCTGAAATTTTATTTTGCATTTATTGTGTTTAAAATTTTATTTAAAGGTATGTATTTAAACTGCTGGTCTGCTTTCCACTCCTTTTTATATTTTTGTTTATATATGTTATCCTTTTTTGGCATATTGGTAATAAATTGTAAGGATGAACAACTTTTTAAAATTTATATTTTGCAGTTTAAGGAAAACCAACAAAATTGATTTAACAAGCAAAATGTTTTAATGTTTGTATTTGCGTGATTACTTTCTAAATCGTCATTTCGATACAGTATCTTCGACGTGCTCAGTGGTTAAACTATGTACTATTATGTACCAAACTATAAATTCGAAAATCCCCTAAAAATCCCCTAAATGAAATTTTTTTACCCCAAATTTCCCCCTAAAGAATATTAACCCCTAAATCTGCCCCTAAGTAGAAAAAAAACCCCTAAATCTAGGGGGAAAACTCCTAATCTGACAACACTGATTCGAACACAACTCAAGCATTTCGTTACAGCCACAGTTAAATCGCGAGTCCCCGAATTTGAGTAGACAGCTAGTTTTTTGGTTGCAAAATCAATTTCTTCACAGCATCCAGCTGAACAAATTAAAGCATCGAATTGGAGCATCACAGATGACTTAAATCTAGCGGATCCACAATTTCAAATACCTCAGCGTATTGATGTACTACTTAGTTCTGAAATTTTCTTTGAGTTACTATTTGACGGCAAAGTGGCTTTCGGCAATGGACTGCCTTATCTCATAAATACGTCTCTCGGATGGGTCATTGGTGGAAGTATAAAAACCCCCTGTCCTCAACGTGCACTATTGTGTAATGTTATTACGAAAGATGATGAGCTGGACTCATCACTAAAAGACTTTTGGGAGGTCGAAGAATTCAATCAATCTACACCCATTCATACACAGGAGAAGAAACTATGCGAATAACATTTTGTTCAGAATACTGTTTTCGATTGCGCTGGTAGAGTACAAGTACGTTTATTATTCAAACACTCTGTCAACCAATTAGGTAGCTCAATGGAATCAGCTCGTCGGCGTCTTTATATTTAGAGAAACTACTTTCCAAAGACGAAACTTTACGAAAAGTGTACTTCGATTTTATGGACGAATATATCCAACTTGGTCATATGTCACACATACCCTACGATACCTTAAATTCTTCGCACTATGTTATCCCGCATCATCCTGTTTTATGCCCTCAAAGCACAATAACGAAACTTAGAGTAGTCTTCGATGCTTCTTGCCGCACATTAACAAAAATCTCTTTAAATGATACGTTAATGGTAGGTCCAACTATACAGCAAGACCTTATAATAACAATTTTGTCATTTCGCTTAAATAAACTGGCCCTCTCAGCTGATATCTGCAAAATGTATCGGCAGTTCTTGGTGGACAAAAGTGAACGCAATTTTCAGCTAATTTTATGGAGAAAAGATTTAGATGAGCCAACTACCTTATATCAATTGAACACTGCAACTCATGGCTCTTCAGCTGCTCCGTTTCTCGCTGTACGAAGTCAGTTTTTCATCGCCGAATGTTACCAACAAGAGTTTCTAATTGGTTGCAAAACTCTTAAAGAAGATTTTTACGTCGATGATTTGCTCACGGGAGCAAATAGGTTTCGTGAGCTCTTAGCTAAGAAAAATTAAACTGTCGAAGTTTTAAAAAACACTGGGCTATAATTGTCAAAAGGGCACTCAAACTGTGAAAATATAGCGGCGAGCTTCAATTAAAAACACATCACTAAGACCCTTGGGATGGATGAAATACTTAGAAAGACGTTTTTTGCTTCCGTTTTGATTTAGCAGCTATCGAAATTCCAACGAAAAGATTAGTTTCGTCAGCTGGCACAAGTTTGATTGCTTTACTTATCCTATTTTCTTTTGGTCGGATTCCAAAATAGTTCTAAACTGGCTTTAAAATCACTCGTCGTCATATGTTTGTTTTGTGGCCAATAGAGTATCTGAAATTCAAAATTTAACTCACGATATTCCCTGACTGTATGTACCTTCGAAACAAAACCCTGCAGATGTGGTGTCATGAGGCTGCTTTGCCTATGACTTACAAAATACGATTTGGTTTACAGGCCCTCAATTTCTCTTGCAGCCAAAAATCGATTGGCCAAAGGCTAATAATGAAGTTATGGTACCTCCCTAACAAGAAATGAGAAAGGCTTTATTCAAAACTACAATCGTTGACGAATCAGTTATCGATCAATTAATATCCCGCAATTCTTCGTATCGTCGCTTATATTCATCGTGTCGTTGACAAAACAAAGCGGAACTACTTTATCACTGCTGAAGAGCTACAATCATCATATTGGAGAATACTGCATCACATACAGCAATCAGCATTCAAAAAAGAGATAGAGTTGCTCAACAAAGGAAAAAATCTGCAGCCGCGTTTCCAAAAGCTGGCTCCATTTTTGGACAAGATACATTGCTGCAATACTACTTTAATCATCGTTCGCGTAGGTGGTCGGCTAGCAAATGCTCCGTTATCGTGTGACACAAAATTTCCTGCCCTAACTAAAGACCATCGTTTCTTGGAATTCTTCGCCAACAACCTTACAAAACATATGTAGCTATTTTTGTTTGCTTTACATCAAAAGCTATTCATATTGAACTAGTATCAGATCATACTACTAATTTATAAGATTTATAAGTCGTCGTGGAATCCATCAAAGCATTCATCGCGATAACGCAACAAATTTTGTTGGTGCCAGTAACAAGCTACAAGAGTTTAAACAAAGCTTTTTTAATGAGGCTAACGTAAAGCAACTTATGGACTACAGCGCAGTCACTGGCTTCGGATTTTTGTTTATCCCACCTCGTTCGCCTCACTTTGGAGGCTTATGGGAATCTGCTGTGAAGTCCACAAAAACACTTCTCATCAAAACCATGTCTAAAGCCAACCTAACATATGAAGAGTTCCAAACAATCCTCATCGAAGTAGAAGCTATTCTAAATTTTCGCCCATTAGCACCCAGATCAGATGATCCGAATGATGGTGGAGCCTTAACTCCTGCTATTGATAATTGGTTTTTTCTTAATGGCCCTACCAGATGGAAAGTTTAATAACTACAAAAACGTAATCTATCTAAAACGCTATCAACTTGTTGCACATCTTAAATAACGATTTTGGTTACTTTGGGTCCGTTATTATGTACCAACAGCCTTATGCAATAAACTTAACACAGACTGGTAAACCAATGTTAAGCAAAATTCCTTAAAGTATCATGCAAAAACGGTTGTTAGCTTAACACACGTGTTGCAAACCATGTACTTTAAAGCGGTGTTAAATTTTTTTTTTGCAAATGTTTTGTGAAAACTTGTAATTAAAGCATTTCAGTTTTGTATATTTTTATATTAAAAATGGATACATTAAATTTAATGAACAAAATCGGTAAAATTATTTATTTCAATGTGAAAACTTTATTCAATGTGTAATTTTTATTTAGAACGTATAAACCAAATAGCGGGCTATTATCGGGCACGTACTTATAGAAGAGAAGTACCGTTTTAGCAAGGAAACAGTGAGGAAAATTGTAACATTGGTAAAACAAGATATTGAAGTAGACAGCAGGGGATGTGGAACATCACCAAAATACAATTTTGGTAGCCATCCACTGATTTTTGAGCTGTGTTATTGTGCGTTGACTCCCGACACATTAACTGTTGAAGCTAAAAAATTTAAGAAATGTAAAAAAAGGAAATGATCATGTGCTTTTATGTGATGTACATAACTTTCTGCCACTTCCACCCATGCTTTTTTCTTTGAATGGTTGGTATTGTTGTCCGTATTTTTGTTTTCAATGACTTTTACCTTCTTTCTTATGAGTTCCTTAATCGGCATCTATGACGGTAAATATCATTCAAAGTATTAACACACATAATGTAAAAACAATAAAATTTATAGTGATGTACATGCAATCAACACAAGTAAAGAATGGGTGTTTTTTAAATAATCGGGTTAAACCCTTAACAAAAAATTGGCGTATTTATTATTTTGCACTGTTATAAATATCTTTAGTTTCTGTTTTTTCTGTAGTATATATATTATTTTGCATATAAAAAATTAAAAATGTTATTTTATGTTAAAAAATATACAAAACATTATTAAAACATCCGACTATCAGGATGAATTAGTACTCACTATTTTGCATCGTTAACTACAAAGAGACAAGAGAGAATGATGACGTTGCCAGTATCAACAAGTAAAATTATTTGAAGTATGCAATAGTTAACGCACTGTTTTTGCATATAATTTTTTAACATAGGTATGTTAGCCTTAAAGTAGCTATTAACTAACGTGAACTTCAAGCATCAATTAAGATTTTTTTTTGCATAAGACCGTAAATCTACAACAAAGATGAAAATGGTTTAATACTTGCGAAAACATTAAGGAAAATACTCTTATAATAGTTAATGAAGACAACATTCCCCTCAGCATTGGCTTCTAGCTCGGGTAAGCAAAGCTATTCCTGGTCGTGATGGAAAGGTCAGAGTGGTAGAGCTTAAAACCACAAAGGGAGTCCTAAGACGTCCTATACACAAAACAGCGCCTGTACCTACCGAAGCTAATTGAAAGTGCCTTTCAATGGGGGCAGTATGTTTGGTCAAAATATACGTAAGAAGCTAATTTATTTAGTATCAGTTAAATTTATTTTAATTTTGTCTCAATTGTTCAAGTCGAATTCATAAATATTTTTTTTTTAAGTAAAAATTGCTTTAAATGCTTGTTGCCTTTTAATACATTTCGTTTATTCTCAAGTAAATACACAAGAACCTAACAGTATCGCTTTTTTTGCTTTGCTTGTTTAAATCATAAGCTGTAACCAATTCTAGTTTTAAGAAAATTGATCATTGTAAAAATAGCAGCGGATCAATCATTGGCATTTTTAACTCGTCATTTCGTTATGGTTCAACAATAATTATCTCTTATAATTTCCTCATATTTTATTGTACGTGCTTGTTCCAAGCCAATCGATATTAAAGTCGCCAGTTGTCAAGTAGTTTTCCTATTTCCCAATAATTTCCATTTCAGTTTCAAAGAAATCAATATAATCTTGTTCAGGCGAGTTCTGCCTATGATCTGTAAATACCCACCAAGTAATATTTTAAATTGTCCATGGTAATTTCTATTTTAAACCACCATATTTTTTCATCGACAGATTTGCAGTCTATTTTTCTAACGTCTCATATTTCATTTATATAAAAGCAGACTCTTCCCGTTGCTATCACAACGTATAATGTTGTAGTTTTCTAAAATAATTTCACTACTTTCAATGTCTTCAGTTAAATGCGTTTCGTAGGTATATACAAAATCAAAACTTTCTTCCCCACATATAATTTCTAATTCTTTGTTTTTTTTTTGATAAGCCACATATTAAGATATAGAACTCTTATAAATTTTAGTTGCGAGTATGCAACTAAGATATAATCCTTTTACAAATTTAAGTTGCTAGTATTCAACTCTCTCTGATTCCAGCTTTCTCTTTCGTTTTAGAGTGGAACAGATCGCATCTCTGCAATCATGATCTACGCTTAAGTCAATCAACTGCAACCTTTCTTTTGCCTTTTCACAATTTATGCACTTTGTTATACCACTACTAGAATCTTTGTAAGAATGTCCCTTTACGCTATATTTCGCGCAAATTTGTTCTTTGTTCTTGCAATATTTAGCAGTATGGTTAAAGTCCCAACAATTAAAACATCTCAATACGCTGCAGCTTTCATAAACTGGACGTCTATCCCACTCAATATTAATTCTTTTAACTATTTTTTCGGTTTGAGGTCTTTTTAATAGTAAATAAAATTAAAGCGTTTCCTTTTTAATTTTACATTTATTTTCTTCCAATATTTCGACCAACTCTGTTGGTCATCTTCAGGGAATTACAATTTTCTAATCAAAAACAATAAATTACTTAATTTTAATTATACATTATATACAAACAATAATAATAATAATTACATTTTCTTTTCACTTGTTTATACTTACAAACTTTGTCACCTACTGATCACAGGTTTTTTCTTTGTTCTGTGTTTGTTTATTGTGTATCTATAGATGTGAGCGCAGTTGTCAGTGGCTGATTTTTAATTAATTCTCCTGTCTGTGGGGGTATTTATTATGTGTAGCCATAGATGCCAGATAAATGAGGGTTGAAATCGTCAAATTTTGGGTAAAAAATCGTCAAAATCGTCAAAAAGGCTTTCTCATAATCGTCAAAAATTCGTCAAATAAAATAAACTTTTCATTAGTTAAATATTTTGTTTATTTAAAAATATAATTCATAAACAATAAGAAAAACCAAAACATCGATATAAAAAAAACTTAATAAAAAAAATATAAATGGCAGTATTAAAATAAAAAAAATATAAAGAATAAAATAAATCACACAAAAAATTAATGTATTAGGAACACAAACATAAAATAGTTTTAAAAACTTTAACTCTTTATATTAATTTCCCTCTCATTAAAAGTGTTAATAAGTATTAGTATTAACAAACAAGTGTAACAAAACATAGCAAAATAATTTTTTCATAGCTTCAACGTAAAACATAAACAATTTAATGGCATTAAACAATGACTACTCTTAAATATAAAATATAAGCCTTTAAAGACACAATTTCCAATTGCATTTAGTGGTTTCTAGTTGTATTTCAGAATTTTCTGATTGTGATATAATACAAAATTTCTGAAACGCAATTAAAAGGTTCTGATATACATACATAAATAGAAAATAGAATTTTTCTAATTAAAATTTAAAAATATAATTGCAAATTACGGAATTCAATAAATTTAATTTGATAAATACATTTCGCTGTTAAAAAGTTTTATTAAATCAGGTACAACATTCATATCATAACAATTACATTTATTTAATTTAAAAAAATCTTTGGTATATAATATTCCTTCCAAAGAAGGTGTTTCCAGCTTATTCCTAACTTTAGTTTTATTTAAATTTACTTGGCTAAGAATGAGGTAAAACTAAAACTTTTTTTATAAACTATTTTCCAAAATTCTAATAAACTTTCTTTTCCCGTAACAAAATTATTTAAATTTATAAGTCTCAACTGTCGGAATTCGGATTCTAATTCTTGTTTTTCATTTTCTTCTACAAAATGAGAAAAATCTTTTACAATGTCATAAAATGAACAATTATCATTATTTATTACGTTGTAAGGGTTAATAAATCCCAAGGATTTATATGTTTCTCCAAAGCCGAATCTGACCAATATTTGGTCGCACAACTCGACATAGAAATTAATGCAATTATCAACTATTTCTTGGTATTCATTCTCAGTGATATTTCCATTAGTCAGAATATCTCTTGCATATATTCCCAAATAAACGTCCTCATGAGTTAAATATTTACTTTTGTCTTTATAATTTACGGTATGAAAATTTTCATTTTTTAATAAATTCAAATGAAGAAAATTACTCATTACCGTTTTTAAAAGTTTTTCCATTTGGGCGTATAAAGTGTGTATTTCTGTTGTTTCGCTTTGAAACATTTTATTTATATTATTAATTACGCCTAAAATATATTTTAAAAAACTTAAATATACTTTATGCTGATCGTTTAAACTATCTAAAATATTTTTTGCGGTATCTACATGATCAATATTGACTGCAAAAGAAAAAAAGATTTTCAATGGTTCGAATAAATCTAGCAACCTCACGACAACAGCCTCAAGAGACAACCAGCGTGTTTGGCAGGGATGTAAGATTTTTTTTGGTTTAATTTCAAGTAGGCTTAAAATGTCTTGAAACTGTTTGGATTTTATTGGGCTATTTGAAATATAGTTATAAATATTCCTAGCAAGGGTTTCTACCGAAGATGGCAATTTAGGCATGCATACGATGAACATAATGCTAGGGAATGGCACACACACTTTAAAACAAATAAATTTTGGTTATCGGTTTTGAAAAGCTGCGCCACGGATTTCTTTTTTCCGGTCATAACTGCGGCTCCATCTGCAGCAAAACCAATCATATTTGTTTTATAGTCAATATTATTTTTTTTAAATAATGCACGATGAGGTTATACAAGCTATTAGCGTCGCCTTGCTATACAGTCAGTAATCCATAGAATAAATCTTTAATTTCGAAATCTATGCAAATTCTTACTACTAAACATAATGATTTAGTATTTGACAAATCAGTGGACTCATCAATACATAAGGAAAATAAATTGGTTTTTAGCAGTTCATTTAAATTTGAAAATTGTGTCAATCCTATAACGTTTTTAACAATAGCACTTGTCTTCGTTCTTCCTAGTGATAAGCTAGAAGCTGTTTCGCAGTCAAATGCCTTCTGACATACCTTACTTAAATGATCGGCAACTTTAAAAGGTAAATTGTGTTCTACTATAAAAGCAGCAAGTTTAATTTCACAATGTTCTTTTCCTTGGTTCCGTCTGCAAAATAATTTTATGCCAGAATATAAAACTAATACTGTCAGCTAGATATGTACATAAATTAGGTTTTAGTTTTTCCAAAACAATATTTAGCTAAGAATAGCAATTAGCAATAATTTAAGTATTATTCACTTACCGATGAAGTACATTGTGGTTCCTCCAGGTCTTCTTGGGAATCTTCATTTCTTTTATCTACATATGTATGTATAAAACATTGCAATTTAATAAACGTTTTAAGGCATTTGTCCTTTAACTTACCATCTTTTGTGAGATATCTTAACATTTTAAATTTTTTCTTGTTGAAAAACACCAGAACGTTTAAAATTTTACCAGCACTTGTTGTTTTACAATTTAATATTTTTTCGTTTACATTTTTTGGTTGGTTAAATAGGTCCTATTTGAATAATATACACATATAAATATATGAACGAAGTACCAAAATTAACAACGCTTATTCAAAAACAAACGCAATAATGAAAAACCTCAATAGCAATCTCTTTTACTCTTTATTAGAAATGTTTGCGTGTGTGGTATAAAATTTATGAAATAAAATAAAAACACAGTAATTTAATTAAAATTTGTGATGAGTTCCTTTATTTTTTCAATTATTTGTTACCTTGAATAACTAGAAGTGGTTCCGAGAAAGTTCACAAAGCAAGTGCTATAACTAGTAAAAATTGAAGATGGCGAAGACAATGTTTAACCTACCCGTTAGCGGTTTACTCGTTGGAATCCAAGAAAATATTCCAGCCAAACAATGTTGATAACAAAGGAATAATATTTGGATCCCAACAGAGAATTCCAATAAAATACATAGACGGAAAACTAATAAGTTAATAATATAAACAAAGATATCAAACGTAAAATTCAGCTTAAACATTGCCGGCCACCTTGCAGGAACATAGTTTTACATGCAAGACAGTGAATTTTAAGTATAAATAATAAAATAAATACTTCGCTATTATTCAAGGTATATTTATATGTATATTTTTTCATAATACAAAATGCGAATGGTTTTTACGACAGATCCATCAACTGAGTTTTGCGGCATGGTTTTCAGCAGATCCATAAACTGAATTTTGCGGCATGGTTTTCAGCAGATCCATAAACTGAATATGGTTTTTACCACAGACCCATAAACTGAACCCGTGCGGGATGGTTTTTGTCAGATCCATGAACTGTGTTAAAAAACGATATTAAAACGGGGATTGGCCAGAAATGACCCACCCAAATATCGTGTGTTGAGCCATCAGACAACCCGGACTCGTCGTTGATTGGCCTGTAAATACTTGGGCAACTACTTCTGGCCCCAAAACCAGTGCCACCTGACCGGAGTGGTAAAATGTGGGGTCCGCAAACTTGAAATCAGGAAATTGATTTCCAATTGTTGGCGATACGTCTTCGACGGGCGTTTTCACACCACGCATCGCAGAAACTTTAGCGGTTAATGAAATCCGCTTTAATGGGTCATAAATCGATTCAATATTCACACGACAATATGAATCTGCAACAGGAATCATTAACCGCTGCACCAAATGTTGGCAAATATAGCTGTGGCTGCAGCAAAGGTCAATGACTCCCCGCAATTGAATCTTTTTATTCCCCATGCGCAATTTCACCTGAAATGTTGGTGAGAACGCTATCACATGGCGAAGAGGCAGCATAGGCCCAGCCGACGTGCTTGGGAGCGGCCGTGAAGACGCAGGCACTGGCTTCGATTTGATGGTGGAGGATTTTTTGTCTTTCGCACCCGGAGAATGCAGCAGAGTGTTATGTTCACCCTGACATCTATTACACTTCCGAGTGCTAGGACAATCTTTCCTTGTGTGGTGCTCTGACAAGCAGCGCGAGCAGTACCCAAAGGTAAGGATATGCCGCAATTTTTTGTCATGGGCCAAGCGTTTAAAGCGAAGGCACCCTCGTAAGGGATGCGGTTTCTTGCAAAGTTTGCATTGCTTGGCCTCAACCTTTTCTACGACTTTCGGCGACGTCGACGAGTCGGAGTTGTCAATGGGCTGGCGTTTGCTGGCGACTTCAATGGTATTCGTCGAAGTGGCAGGACCATCCGCCTTGGGAATCACCGCAGAAACCTCTTCAGACAGCGGTGCCTCCAATGATGGGCCCGATACCTCCATCGCCTCTTCGTATTCCTCCAGCAATACAGCTTCCGAAAAAATGGGTAAAGCGTCCATATTACTAGGAAAGAATGAAGTTTAGTAAATGCGATAAAATTAGGTGGTCAAAATGACCAGTTTTGTGATTGGTCGTCTAACAATTCCATTTTGTGTTCGAAAGTCGGCGACGCGAACATGATCATCAGTACCTGGATACGTTTTCACGACCCAACCTAACTTCCAGGCAGTGGGCGAAAGTTGCTCATGACGAATAGCAACTAAATCATTTACAGCTATATCACGCTCAGGAAATTTCCATTTATAACGTTTATGCAAATTCTGTAAATATTCTTCTTTCCATCGGCGACAGAAATCATGCGTAAGTGCCTTAACTTTGCGGTATCTATTTATCAAACCTATTGCTGACTCATATACTGAAGGTTCAGGGGGCGCCAATATTGGCCCGCCTATCAAAAAATGACCCGGAGTAAGAGCCACTGGCTCATTAAGACCATCCGACTTAGGACATAGTGGGCGTGAATTTAAGCACGCCTCTATTCTCGCAAGCACAGTCGAAAGCTCCTCAAATGTATACATAACAGATTGAGCCTCCTTGAGAAAATGATGTTTAAAACTTTTGACAGCCGCCTCCCAGAGTCCCCCCATATGGGGCGCGCCAGCTGAGATAAGCCGCCACGAAAGACCCTGAACTCCAAATGTTGAACACATACGAGCCTGACTTACCTTCAAAAAAGTGCGAAAATCCTTTTCAATCTCCCGAGAAGCACCTACGAAATTTGTGCCATTGTCAGAAAATACTGTTTGTGGGCAACCTCGCCTAGCAATAAAACGATGAAAAGCAGCCAAGAAGGCATCCGACGACAAATCCGTCGTAGCTTCTAAATGGACTGCCTTGGTGGAGAAGCAAACAAAGATACAGACATAGGCCTTTGTTATTCGACAAGATCGACCTGTAAAACTTCTCAGGTCAAAGGGACCTGCGAAATCCACAACAGTAGTGGTAAAAGGACGATTTAAAGTAGTTCGCTCTGGAGGAAGTGCCGCCATGATCTGATTGCATGTGCGTTTCCTATCCAAAATGCAACGTTTGCAGCGGTTCACTACAGTGCGAACCAACACCTTGAGCCGTGGGACCCAATATTCAACGCGTATAATCCGCAGCATCAGCTGATTCCCGCCATGAATCGAAATCATATGTACAAACTCTGACAACAAAATCGTAAACCTACTTGAATATGGTAGAATAATTGGTTGTTTTTCAGTGTAGGATAAAGAGGGAGATTTCACCAAACGACCATTCAACCTCATTACTCCATTGCTGTCCAAAATGGGATTAAGGGACTGTAACGAACTTTCTGCGGAAATCGATTTTATCAATAAAAGACACTGATATTCCTCAGGATAATGAACTTTTTGAGCCAAAATCGCCAATCTCAACTTCACCTTCGATATTTCATCACTTGAAATCGTTGTCGACTCAAAAGTATACTTGCCCCTATGTGCAGAATGTGTCCGATAGTAAAAACGAAACAAATATGATATCACTCTGAGAGCACGATCATGCTTAGAAAATCTATTCAACACATCTTCAAAATCTGAAAAGAATACTGCATGCGTCTTAATAGCTTTGGCCTCGACATCTGTGTCCATAGGCGAAAGATCCTTTATGGTCCAATTAGACTTAGCATTACGCAGCCACGTCGGTCCATACCACCAGAGATCACTTCCTGCCAGATCCGAAGGTGAAACTCCTCTACTAGCTAAATCTGCTGGATTATCTTCCGACCTAACATGATACCAGTTGTGTTTTCCGACATTCTCCTGAATTCTGCACACTCTATTAGGAACAAACGTTGTCCAACTACTTGGCGTTTTCCTCAACCAACAAAGCACAATAGTAGAATCGGTCCAACAATACACCTGTTTGATTGAAATACCAATTTCGCTACTCACTGTTTTTAAAAGCTCAGAAGCCAAAACTGCGCCACAAAGTTCCAGCCGAGGCAAAGAAATAGATTTAATAGGAGCGACTTTCGTCTTACAAGAGAGTAAGTATGCATAAATTTGGCCAAATGCTTCAATGCGAATATAAATTGCCCCCGCGTATGCTTTTTCCGAGGCGTCGGAACAAACATGAATTTCTGCTATAGAATCTGGAGAATAATGTACCCATCGCGGTATCCGAATACTGTTTACATCCTTATAAAAATCAACGAATTTTCTCCATTCCCTTTCCGTTGACGAGAGCAAGAAATCATCCCAATCAATATTGTCGAGCCAAATCTTCTGCATAATCATCTTTGCGACAACAATTACTGGAGCTAGCCAACCTACAGGATCAAATAACTTTGCAATCGTAGACAAAACCTCTCTTTTTGTATACCTAGACCTTTCAATAATGGGCTCCACTTTGAAATAAAATGAATCCAGCTGAGCATTCCACTGAATACCCAGTGTCTTCGAACTACTAGACTCCACAAAGGTCAAAAGCTTTGAATCCACCAAGTAATCTGGCGGTAAATCATCAACAATTTTGATCTCATTTGATGTCCATTTCCTCAATTCAAATTTAGCTGAAGACAAAACAGTTCTTAATTCGTCCCGGGCTCTCAAAGCAGATGAAATATCATGAGCCCCCGTCAATACGTCGTCAACGTACATATCCTTGCGTAAAATATCAGCAGCAAGGGGCTACTCAGCCTCCGAATCCTCTGCCAACTGTAACAATGTCCTTATGGCTAAGTAAGGAGCGCAGTTGACACCAAACGTCACTGTCTGTAACTCATACGTCATTACCTCTGCCACGGGAGAAGATCGAAAAAGAATACGCTGAAATGGCGTATGAGCGGGATCGAGACGAATTTGTCTATACATCTGAGTGATATCGCAATTAAATACATATCGAAAGAGCCTCCAACGCAAAATCAACAGAACTAGATCTGATTGTAAAGTGGGCCCCACATAGAGGCAATCATTTAGACTATTTCCATTAGAGGTTCTGTTCGATGCATTAAACACCACACGCAATTTTGTGGTCTTTCTGTCAGGCTTAATCACTGGGTGATGAGGAAGGTAACACGAAAGAGAAGGTTTAGCAAAATTATCCGATACAGGCTTCATATGACCTAAAGTTAGATATTCTTCAACCACATCATCATATAATTCCTTGACATTAGGTTTACGCAACAAAGAGGACTCATTTCTCAAGAATTGTGCCATGACATTCTGTTTCGAAAAGCCTAAACTGATAGAATGAGGAAATTCCGGCTTAAAAGGTAGCGTCACTACATAACGACCGTCGGAGTGGCCCCGCGTCGTTTTCCTATAATTATCCTCACAAAATTTATCCATAGGTGAAACAATTTTCCTTTTAGGAGTTTCTTCAAGTTCCCAGAAGCGAAGAATATTTCTATTTAAATTGTCTTCCAGAGACGCTTCTATTGTGGTCGAATAAGTCTGAACGCGTGATTCTTGAACAGATCCTGTAACAATCCATCCGAATACGGTCCGTTGCGCCACCAAAGATCCGAAAATATCACGATTAATTTCGCCTAAAAGAATCTGTGGATACAAATCAGCGCCTAAAAGTACATCAACAGGCCGAGTTTGGTAAAAACGAGGGTCTGCTAGCTGTAAATTCGAAAAACTATTACGATAACTAGAGCCTACGATGAACGAAGGCAGATGGCCTGATATATTAGGTAGTACCAGGGCCATGGCTTCCAATAGGATAGATGAATCTAAGGGAGAACCAATTTTCAAACTACAAACTTTTCTAGTAGTGGCAGAAAGAGTTTGATTAATTCCTGAAACTCTGACATTCGTAGAATGTGCAAATAGTTTCAAGCGATTCTGTAAATGCTCAGAGATGAAAGATGACTCTGAAGCGGGGTCAATCAAGGCTCGAGCTGGGTAAGTCATACCATTGTGAACAATATTCACCATAGCTGTTCCCAGAAGCACTTTTCGGTTCTGAGAGACATGAAATACCTGTCGAGTAGGATTACTGCTCGAAGATATGCCACCCGATGTAGAAGGCAGGGAGTAATCTACTTGAGCATTCTGGGCCAAATTGCCAGACGTGGTAGCAAAATTATCCCTAGGTGCAACTTCCGAGGTAGCATTATCTCGATGTAGTAAGGTATGATGCCTTTTATTGCAAATACTGCAATTAAAAGCACTCTTGCAATTCTTTACTTCATGTTCACGTGATAAGCAATTCACACAACAATGAAATTTTTTCACCGTTGAAAATCTTTCCGAAATAGAAGAATTCTTGAACCGCTTACATCCTCTCAAGAGGTGTCCTGAATTCCGACATAAAACACAAGACGTAGAAGCAGAAGTAGAATTTACAACATGAGCCCTGACCCTCTGACCCGTATTCTTTTCAGATTGCTGCGAACTTTTAAGATCATGAACACACTGCAAAGTCTGAATCCTTTCCGTCAGAAATTCATCGAAACTTTTCCACGAGGACAAAACCGATTTATTACGAACACTTTGTTCCCATAAGCTAACGGTAGAAGTGGGTAAGCGTTGAATCAAAAGGAAAATTAAAATAGGATCCCAATTGTCTGTTGAAACTTTGTAAATAGAAAGCGATGTGAGACAATTATTAATACCGCGCTGCAAAGTTTTTAAACCTGCACTAGATTCCTTATCAACGGAGGGAAGGTTAAATAATAATTTCAATTGGTTATTAACCAACATACGAGGATTTTCATATGCCTCCTTAAGGTTTCGCCAAGCAACATCAAACCCCTCGTTACCTAACGGGCACTTAGACACGATTTCATTCGCTTCACCGGCGGTTTTACGTATTAAATAGCAAAGACGTTCTATATTACTAAGACGCGAACTATTTATATATATGGCTGTAAATAAATCTCTAAATGCAGGCCATGATATATAATCTCCTTCAAATGTTTTTACATCACAAGGAGGTAGTTTTAAATTATGTTCTGAGTTGCCCAAGTGTGAGTTTTTAACAGAAGATTCATTTACTTTTGGCGTGGTAACCTCTAAATATTGAGACTTTTCATTAATCAAGGCTAAACAATTAAGGTAAGCCATATAAGTACTCTGATATTTAGAAGCAGCCACATTTACATCTTCAGAGTTCACTTTGGTATTATCGTCAACATAGTCGACCCACCCTTCATATGCATCCTTAACTTTTTCCCATAAATTCTTTAATTCTGCGCGTTGAATTTGCAGAGTAAAAACCGTATGGAAATCCTCATGACAATCATTAAAATTTGCTGCGAATTTAATGAGGGAATCCGATACGCGCGTAAATTTATTTAAATATTTGTTCGCCATGATTTATTTTTTAATATATAAATTAGTCGCAAATTTTTGGGAGAAAATTAAGGACACACGATATAATAGTCAAAGTGACCAACGGTAGGGTGTATACCAAATAAAGTAAAAAGAACAAGATGAACAAATAAACAACTTTGTAATTACAAATTAAGCAAAAAGACACTCACACTTGTTGTTGCACTCCGTTATAATAATATATAAATTATAATAAATATTATCTAATTTAATTGAAATAATTTAACACTCAGTAATTTCAGATAGAAAGTGTAAATATTTTATAAAAAAAAATTATTTTTATTTGCAATTCCGTCCGTCCACGTAAATAAAACCACAGAAGATTTTTTTCGTATCGACCGAAAATTAATTAAAACAAACGTCAAAAATAATGGTTAATTATTTCTACTAATGAGGGATGAAACGCGATCAATCACAAAAACAATTTATGTATACTATATAATTATATATGTATATACAAGTGTATAATATGTATGTGTGTATTTTATTTCATTTATTACCTTACACACTTTTTCTTTTTTCACTTTAACACAATTAAATTAAGAACTTTTTTTACGCACCTTTAATTTAAATGTTCGATATTTTCCAAATAAACAAAGAATATTTTGGTGGTTTGGATGAATTCTCAACGATGAAATTCCTTGATGCAAGTGAGAAAAAGAAAATACGATGAGTTAATTTCTTACAAAAATTTCCAAGAAATCCGGCTCAGAGGACCGGGTGGGTGCTGTTGGCTGAAGTAGTAGAACACGAGACTATGAAGCGGAGAGTCATAAGTTCGAGCCCCAGCTGAGTCATGAAATATTGTGTTGAATTCTTCTGATCAGCATTAGTGCGTGGTTGTTTTAGTTGTTGCCAGCCTGTTTTCAGTGATGAAGGCATAGTACTGATCACTGGACAATTACTGGCAGCGACTGACCCAATCATGTACTAAAAGCAGAGTAACAGCACCCACCTTCGTCGGCCCTGTAGCAAAAATTAGCCGGCGAAGTAAAAGGTTCAAATAGCTACAAAAAAAAAACAACTGTCTATCTTCGCATCTTTCCTAATCTGTCCCCTCAATACTATCCCCTCGTTTTCAGTTCCAGCGCAATGCATTGCATATATAGGGGACATCCCCTGAGTGCTGGTCCTACTCCTAAAAAAAAAAAAAAAAAGAAAGACTTCGCTGTCGATAAACACAATGTTGGGTAAATTACAAATTATAAAATACTATCAAAAAGTGTTGCAAATTTTTTATATTAAAAATTGTCAAAATTAGGACAAAAATCGTCAAAGGGTCATTTTTGACACTAAAAATCGTCAAAATGACGATAAATCGTCAAATCTGGCATCTATGTGTGTAGCATCTCTTGCATATTCGTATATCTCTTTGTACTATTCTTCTCTCTTTCAAGTATTCTTAAGCTGGGTTCACCCATTGTTTCGGAACAAAAAATTTGTTCCGAAACAATTTTATTTTTTTGAGAGTTTGTTCGGAAACGATTCACCCACTTCGAACAATTGTTCTGGAAAAACAAGGGTACCATATGAGATATTTTTGTAAGCGATACGTGTTAGTTTTTCAATTAGGCAGCACAGTAGCAGATGAATGCAATTTGCTTGTTTTCTTGGCGTCACACTCATATATTTTATTGTGTAATAAACAAATTGTAAATTAAAATATCTTAATAAAATAAAAATTTAATTTTATTAAGATAGTATTGTATTATAAAGATGTTCATATAATATGATGTGGCATCTCAGCTCAACTTTACTTAAAAATTTAAAGTAGCTGGCATCACAGTTGAAATGTTTCAGAACAAAAATTAAAATTAAACCAATTCATGTTCCGAACCAAGTTAACTCTCCTTCGCTCACTCTCTCAAAAAGAGAGACGTCAAACTACATATAAAAAAAATTGTTTCGGAACAAATTTTTTGTTCCGAAACAATGGGTGAATCCAGCTTTACTTTACTTAAATCTGGTTGGTGTCCAGTTGTAGCACAGTGGGCCGCAAGTGCACAGTGGGCCGCAAGTGATTCGTCAAACTTAGTTTATGAAATAACTTGCAATGGTGACAACACTGATGTATGTAAGAAAATATACGTTGGTACGACAAGAACAAATCTAAAGACGAGAATATCTGGACATAAATCTGATTTAAATAATAATACAAAATCATTGACCCAAAAAACTGCACTTGCGGCCCACTGTGCATCAACTGGACACCAACCAGATTTAAGTAAAGTAAGAATACTTGAAAGAGAGAAGAATAGTACAAAGAGATATATGCAAGAGATGCTACACATAATAAATACCCCCACAGACAGGGGAATTACAGTCCAACCTAAATTACGACGCAAAGCGCAACGTAATTTAGCACTTAGCTTTTACGCTGAAATGAGTAACCTAAATTAGAGCGTTAACGTTGCCCCATAATCAGTAATGTTTACTCACTTTGATTGATAAAAACTCCAATTAGAAATCAGAAATAGAGATGAACACGCTAAATTGACCTAAAAGTAGCTAAAATTACATCACTTAACACTTCAACAAAGTAAACAAGAATGCTTCTGCAACAAACTTCACTTCTTTACGCGCTGTCAAAATTGGATTTTCTAATTGCAAAGCGTTGGCGCCGCGTTATTTCGGTTGGTCTCATACATTTTGTATGGGCATGAGGAATTTTGACAGCCATACAACGCTTTGCGTCGTAATTTAGGTTGGTCTGTTAATTACAAATCAGACACTGACAACTGCGCTCACATCTATAGATACACAATAAACAAACACAGAACAAAGAAAAAACCTGTGATCAGTAGGTGACAAAGTTTATAAGTATAAACAAGTGAAAAGAAAATGTAATTATTATTATTATTGTTTGTATATAATGTATAATTAAAATTAAGTAATTTATTGTTTTTGTTTAGAAAATTGTAATTGAAATATTGGAAGAAAATAAATGTAAAATTAAAAAGGAAACGCTTTAATTTTATTTACTATTAAAAAGACCTCAAGCCGAAAAAATAGTTAACCAACAAACATATAAAAAAAGTTCTACAACAAAACATATTCATTAATTCTTTTATCTATTATAATTTGGTTAGATCCCTCCCCATTTGTTTCAACGACTGTATAATAGACAATTGGGTTCTTGTAGGATTTGTAAACCTTTACACATTCCTTGTTATTTTGTTTTTTAATCGCTCGTGCAATGGTATTTTCATCTATTCCCGTGATTAATATCTTAGGATTTCTCATCCTTGGAGCTCGCACATGGTATTCACTTTCCATTTTCTCTTTTATTTGATTTGTTAATACACATATATCGTTCTCACTTTGGCAACTGATAGCTACAACTCCATCATTTCTCTTAGATACTCTCTTCACCTGCATATTAAGTTGATAGTTAAATCCAGGGATTTCCAAAAATTTTTTGGTTGTGTAGTAGTGAGTACCAGAGAGTAAAAAAATTTAGAGAATACATTCATTACAGCCGAAATAAAGCGTTAGTAATATATTTTATAAGTTGTATAACACAAAAGCACAAAATTAAAAATTTTTTGTGTTGATAAAAAATTTCTAGCAATTCTTTACCAATTCAATGTCGCTGATTTTAAAACTGCACTTTTTTTTAAAGAATTTTATGTTTTAAAAAATTCATAAAAAATAAATATTGCACGCAAATCACAGCTGATAGAAAAAAAGTGCAGTTTTAAAATCAGCGACATTGAATTGGTAAAGAACTGCTACAAATTTTCTATCAACACAAAAAATGTTTAATTTTGTTCCCTTGTGTTATACAACTTATAAAATAATATCTTCTAAATTTATACTTTTATGGCAGTTTCGTAATAGTAGAATGCTTTTCAAATGCGATGAACTTAATTTATTACGTTGCTTGAAACAAATAAATTTTAAATCCGAAAAAATTTATTCGCATAGGTAAGTAGTGCCGAATAAAGAGAGGCAATTAAATGAATTTTTTTTTAGTTCAGGATAGAACTCGTCATCCAAATCTTTCCAGAACTCTACAATATTATTTTCGTCTGGAGCATTTACTTCGCTTCGTAGTATGATTAGTTCTGATTGAATATCAAATTCGTAGTTGCTTACATCGCAACGAAAAGGGTTTTCGAAAAGATCTAATAGCGGTTGTAAAATTACAAAATCTTGAAACTTGTCTTGAAAATTATTGAAAAGTGTTTCAAATATTTCGGTATATCTTTTGTCGATTTCGAGATTTCTATAAACAAGTGAAGTTTTTGGATAATTGGAAAAATCACCAGTTTTAATTTGGGAAACAATTAGAAAAAGTTTTGTTTTAAAATTGTGAATGATGTAGTGGTATACACAATATTTTTTGAGTGTAAGCTGAAACAAAATAATACAGCATCCGCTAGACATGTACATTTGTCGAAGTCACATTGACGACTGAATTGAAGAGTATAAAAATATGTGTTAGTAGTGGTGTACACAATTGTGCAAAGAAATGGAAATCCCTGGTTTAATCTTTTCATTCATTTCTTTTTCAGTAATATTCCTCTTCTGCTTGTTTTTCGGCTTTACGGGCATATTGGTTAACGATTTAAGCTTGCTAGCATAAGATTCTTGACCTACGGTTATTTGTTTTGTTTTTATACCCCCCAGAAAAGAATATGGAGGGTATTTTCACTTTGTCATTCCGTTTGCAGCGCGGCGAAATATCCATCTGAGTCGCCATAAAGTATATATATTCTTGATCAGTGATGAAATCTAAGACGATCTGGGTATGTCCGTCTGTAGAAATCACGATTCAGTCCAAACGAAAAGAGCTAGACTCTTGAAATTTAGTATAAATATATCTTGGTTAAATTCTTTGATGGGGGAAATCGGGCAAGAGGGAAAAAAGTCTCACTAAGAAGAACTAAACCAACTTCTAAAAAACAACATAATTTCTAACATTGTTTTGTTATATTGTTAAGCAAATAATTTATTTTTATGTCAAAGAAGGTCCAACGCCTTAACCTTCGCCTTACCAAAGGTTTTTATATATATCGTTACCAATATCCACCCTGGTGGTACTGAAGATTTTTGCATGTACTTATGTGCGGTGGATTCTATATTACTGCATAAAGTGGATGCTATATTATCAGATATATTGCTATTAACCTTATGAGAAGCCAGCTTTTCATTTTTAAAGTCAATTCACAGAAATGGTTCCTTCATGTCTTACTGTTTTTAGGGCTCAGCGCTTCTTAGGGTTTCGAAACTGATATATGAACTTATCTGTTATTTTTTCCAAGTAGAATTTCTAAAACTTTGTATTCTTTTCCAGTTCATAGATTATCGCCAAATAATTAGTATTTTAGAACTCAGCAAGATGCTGTTTAGCCCTTTAAATTTACGAAAAGAGCATTGAGCAGTCAGTGATCTGCTCTTTTCTGCTACAAAACTTTATAACGGCAATTTAGATATTTATGTGTGTTATGAAATGTAAGCATAGCAAGGAAAATTTTTATTATAATATACAATTAAGTTGTTATGTAAGAACGTTAGAAGGTGGTCGCAAAGTTTTTTGATATGAATAGTGAAAATAATTTGCAATACCTTTTTGCTAGAGCTGTTTCAAGGTATGTGTTTTATAATCACTATTTTTACTTTCAAAGTAAAAATAATTATTTATTTATTTATTTACATTTCATCTACAGAATTTAATTCTTACAGATTACTTTAAATTATAATAATAAATACACAAATTTAATTATAATATTTAAATAATAATAACTTAAAAGTATAATAATTTACATTAAAGTTTAAAGGAGGAGAAAAGCTATTACATATATGCAAGCATGTTGCAATTGGCTCATTTTCCGCATAATTTGTTCTATGAACAAACCAAACCTACGATTATGTCTTAAAGCCCTAGGAGGACGGTAGATATTAAAAAAGTTACTGATCTCGGGACATTTTATATGACCACATGAAACATTATATACAAACATAGTTGAAAAATAAATTCGTCTATCTGCAAGTGATTGTAAACCTAGCAATTTTCTTCTAGCTTCATATGGTGGTAACTTAAAATCCAAATTAACTTAAAAGCAGTTTTTGTAAAAATTTTTTGAATACGTTCAATACGATTGGACTGCCCTGAATAATAAGGGTTCCAAACGATTGAACAAATTTCCAAAATGCTACGAACCAATGAGACATACAAGGATTTAAGAGTGTAGGCATCTCTAAAATCCTTAGAATTTCTCCTTATGAAGCCGATCATACTATATGCTTTTGCAGTTATGGTATCAATATGCGAATTAAATCACATCTTCATGTCAAAAGTAACACCCAAGTCGTTCACTTCTATCTCTCTTTTCAGAGCCGTACCCACAATATTGTAATCATAAGTAACCACATTTAAACAACGTGTAAAAGAGACTACACAGCACTTTAAGAAGTTAATCTTAATACCATTAATTGAACACCATAAGTTCAATTTGTTTAAATCTGCTTGCAATTTTTCACAATCGTCTATGTGCGATATTTTAGCGTACAGTTTTACATCATCCGCAAACATAAGGCATTTGGCAAAATTAAAAATGTTAGGCAAATCATTTATAAAGAGAATAAATAGCAATGGACCAATATGTGTTCCTTGCGGAATACCAGAATAAGCCTCAATTAAAAAGGAAAACAAAATGATCTTATCAGTTACTTTTATATATAAGACAATGTTTAAATTTTTTGGTTAGGAAGCTAAATGTTTGGCTCTTCTTTCTTCTAATACCTCTGAACGTCTTTCATAAATATTAAATATGTTTAATTTACAAACAAAAAGAAAAAATCCGTTTCATGTACCCCAAAAGGTTCTAATTGTTCAACCGCAGAATAGTCTTTTAGATTTTTTTGGTTTTTAATACCAATTTATTTCTTCCTGATATATAAAGTAGGTATAATTCATTATAAAAATCAAAAATAACAAATTATATGGTTGCTTGTATGAATCAGAAAATGTCGATATTCCAACCCTGAAATTGGATTTTTAATTATTTTGGTTTTTAATACCAATTTAACCCTTCCCGAAGTATAAAAAGATTTCATTCACACACAACCAAAATAAGGAACTTATATGACTACTTTTATGTACTAAAAAATTTCGATTTTCCAACCCTGGAATCGAATTTTTAATACCAAATCAATTCTTCCTGAAGTATAAAATAGGTTAAATTCATTAAAAAAACAAAATTTGGAATTTATGTGGGTACTTTTATGAACCCGAAATATTTCGATTTTCCAACTCTGGAAGCAAATTTTTATTTTTTTTACCAATGCAATTCTTAGTGAATTTTTAAACTTTTTGGTCACTTTCATGTACCATAAAATATTTTAATAATAAGGTTCATGCAACTTTTAATAATGAGGTTTATTTAAGAAAAACTTAAAATTTTTAACCATTTTGGTAACTTTCATGTACTACAAAATATTGCAGTTATCCAACCCTGGAATCGAAACTTTGATTTGTTTTAATATGTGATACCAATTTTGTTTTTCCTGAATTAAAAAATTGTTTTAATTAGTAAAAAACCGACGTTAGTTGGGTTTTTGGTTACTTTTATGTATAAAAAAAAATTTCAATTTCCCATCCCTGGGAGCGAAATTTTAATTTTTGTCTTTTCTTTATACCAGTGCTAGTTTCCATTACTCATAAAGTAGTTTTATTTACAAAAATCTTAAAATTAGCAACTATTTTTGTCACTTTCATGTTCTACAATATATTGCATGTACCAAAAAAACTTTAAATTTCCCAGCCCTGGAATTGAAATTTATTTCTTTTTGCTTTTTTATAAATGCGACCCTTCATGAGGTGTAAAGTAGTTTTATTGAAGCAACTTTTTAAATTTTTAACCATTTTGGTTACTTTTACGTATAAAAAATTTCAATTTCCCACCCCTGTAATCGAAATTTTAATTTTAAAAATTATTTTTATCAATGCAAATCTTCATAAGGTATAAAGTGATTTTATTTAAGAAATTGTTTATTACATGTACTACAAAATATTGCATGTACCAAAAAAAAACTTTCATTTTCCCAACCCTGGAAGCGGAATTTAATTTTTTTATTTTTTATCAGTGCAAGTCTTCTGGAGGTATAAAGTAGTTTTATTTAAAAAAAATTAAAGTTTTTTAACCATTTTGGCCACTTTCATGTACTTCAAAATATTGCACTTGCCCAACTGTATTCGAAATTTTGATTTTTATACCCTCCAAAAAAGAATTTGGAGGGTATATTCACTTTGTAACGCATCGATATATCCATCTCAGACCCCATAAAGTATATATATTCTTGATCAGAGATGAAATCTAAGACGATCCGAGCATGTCTACCCGTCCCTCTGTAGAAATCACGATTCAGTGCAAACGAAAAGAGCTAGACTCTTAAAATTTAGTATAAATATATCTTGAAAGATATTACAGGTTAAGCTCGAAGATGGGCTAAATTGGGCAAGAGGAAAAAAGTTCCCCTAAGAAGAACTAAACCAACCTCTAAAAAATAAAAATAATTTAAAGTTTTTTTGTAATTTTGTTAAGCAAATAATATATTTTTATGTCAGAGAAGGTCCAACGCATTAAACTTGGAGCCATAAAATTAAAAAAAATTATTTTTGAACCCCGCCCCTTAAGTGGGCGTTATTATATGCAAACATATTTAAAAAATTTAACAGATTGTTTTACTTAAGCTTACATTCCTTAAAAATAAAATTTTTAAGCTTTAATGACGAAGCTGGTACTCCTTTGTCCTACCCCCTCCTCCCCCTTTGTCGCCTAAATTAACGCTAAAAAAATCATTTAAATCAATTTTTCATTTAATTATCCCAAACATTTATTTTAAAGTTTTTATGACAAAGGTGAAATATCTCCACCACAGCCCTTGCCACATCGACCCCGCCAAAATACAGTTTTAATGCCCTTCAGAAAGAATTGGACCCCGTAAAGTATACATCTATATTCTTGATCAGTGATGAAGTCTAAGACGATCTAGCAATGCCCATATGTTCGTCTGTAAAAAACATGATATAATCTATATTTGGACCCCGCTCCCTTTAATGGGCCTTGACGTAGAATATTATATGCAAAAAGAGTATAAATATTGAACTATTTGTATTCCTTAAGCCGACAAGAAGCTGAGAAGTTCTCTGACTTTGCTGATTTGAAACGTCTCTCCCACGGCCGTTCCCGGGATGACTCTGTCAAAATAGAGATTTAAAATTGGGTACAGAGATGTCTTAAAAAAACTCTGCCTCCACCAAGTTAAACATTTTAAATTTACCTACTAAATATTTGGAGGGTATTTTAGATTCGACTCGTTCGAATATAACGTTTTTACTTGTTAATTAATAAAATATATTTTGATTCTTTTTGTGTTTATATGGCCAAAGTGTATTTGTATTTTGTATGATCTCTATTGTGAGCTAATAAGGCCTAGGTTATTTTAATGACAATAAAACAAGTTTTATTTCATTTTTCCCGTCGTATCGTCAATTATTTGTTGACTTTATCAATGGTAGGGAAATCTATTTTATTATTAAAAAACATTTATTCTTGATTTTACATATATATGTACGTCTAAACATTTTACTGAATCTGCTTACTTACAACTTTGTTAAAACATTTCCATTAATTTTAAATTTTTTTAAATTTTTATAAACATTAAAAATTGAAACTTTCGATTATAACAAAATGACAGCTTAAGTGTACATCACAGCTCATTAAAATGAGCTTTGATGTACATTTAAAAAAATTTTAAATTAATGGAAATGTTTTAACAAAGTTATTTCCCTACCCTTGATAAAGTCAACAAATAATTGAGGAAACGTCGGGAAAAATGAAATAAAACTTGTTTTATTGTCATTAAAATGACCTAGGCCTTATTAGCTCACAATAGAGATCATACAAAAAAAAAATATTTTAGTTTTGTAAATAATCATCCCAAGCACTTATTTTTAGAGTTGTATGACTGTCTGTTTCTGTCCTACACCCATCCCCCCTTTGCAACGTGAATTACCCTATAAAATATTACATAAAATTTTATTTTGTATATAATTATCTTAAGCATTTATTTTTGGAGTTTTATGACAAAGGTGAAATGTTTCCCGCATAGCCCTTGCCAGAGCGAACCCGCCAAAATACAGTTTTTATACCCTCCAAAGAGAATTTGACCCTATAAAGTAAATATGTATAGATATTCTTCATCAGTGATGAAGTCTAAGACGATCTAGCAATGCCCATACGATCGTCTGTGGAAAACATGATATTGTCTATTTTTGAATCCCGCCCCCTTTAGTGGGCATTGACGAACAATATTATTTAAAGGAACTCTGTCCCACCAAGTTAAACATTTTAAATTCACTTACTAAATATTTGGAAGGTAGTTAAAATTCCACCCGGTCGAATATAACGTTTTTCCATTTTTTTTTTAATTTTTGATACCAATTTTGTTCTTCCTAAATTATAAGACAGTTTTAGGTAGCAAAAAAAAAAACATCAGTTGCCTGTTTGATTACTTTCACGTATAAAAAAATGCAATTTCCCATCCCTGGAAGCAATATTTAAATTAAAAAAAATTTTTTTTTTGTTCAATGCAAATCTTCATGACGTATAAAGAGGTTTTGTTAAAGAAAAACTTGAAATTTTTAAAAATTTTAATTACTACATGTACTACAAAACACAGAATGGGCCGAAAAAAAATTTATTTCCCATCCCTGGAAAAATTTTTTAATTTTTTTAGTTTAAATAGATCATTGAAGCTTCCCAAAGCACGAAATAGGTTTAATTTACAAACATAAAAAAAAGAATTGGTTTTTGGTATAAATTTTGCTTCAAGAAATAGAAGTAAGCTTCCCAGCTCTGGAACTGTACATCGGATCTTTCTGAATTTCAATACTACTCTATTTAAGTTCATTTCCAATCCTACGGTACAAGAACGAAGTCTCTAGCTCTAGATTTCACGTACAGACAGACGGACATCGCTCAATCGTCATCGCTATTCATAAGGATCCAGAATATTTTTTTTTTTTTTTTGGAGTAGGACCAGCGCTCAGGGGATGGCCCCTATATATGCAATGCATTGCGCCAGAACTGAAAACGAGGGGATAGTATTGAGGGTACAGATTAGGAAAGATGAGAAGATAGACAGTTTTTTTTTGGTAGCTATTTAAACCTTTTACTTCGCCGGCTAATTTTTGCTACAGGGCCGACGAAGGTGGGTGGTGCTGTTACTCTGCTTTTAGTACATGATGGTGTCAGTCGCTGCCAAATATGTTCAGTGACCAGTGACTATGCCTTTATCATTGAAACAGGCTGGCAACAACTAACACAACCACGCACTAATGCTGTTCAGAAGAATTCAACACAATATTTCATGACTCAGCGGGGGCTCGAACTCACGACCCTCCGCTTCATAGTCTCGTGTTCTACTACTTCAGCCAACAGCACCCACCTTCAGCCAACAGCACCCACGCTGTTGAATATATATACTTTATGGGGTCCTATATTGATATCGGGTCCTATATATATGGGGTCCTATATTGATATCGAATTACACATGGAATGACAAACCTATATATACCCTTTCACTTTTTTGTGAAGGGTATAATAATTTCTGACTTAAGATCCGCTCTCACAGCAATTAAAACTCCGCCACCCTTTTGTTTACATGACAAAGTACGGCATCGATCATTACGGTAGACATTATAAAATTTGTCAAAAAACACTGCGCTGTTGACATTATCATGCAGCCATGTTTCAGTCACAATAATATCATATTGACGGACTGAAGTAAACAGTATGAAATCACGAGTTTTTGTTCTCATGTCACTAACATTTTGGTAATAAACAGAGTATTGTTGAGTTGATAAATTATCATAAGGCGCATTTGCATTTGTTGTAAAATTGTTTAGTGGTGTAGAAATGGTAGGTAAGATATTATTCGAATTTATTGCGTTTTTCGCTTTATGTTGAAATTTGTTTTTCTTTACACCATACATTCAATGTTTGTTATTTTCTTTTCAAATTGGGAAGGTATTACCAGCAAAAAGCTCACAGATTTTAATTGAGATATATCTGCATCTCTTTTAGTTAAACGATAGCAACGTAAGAGCTCTGAGTTTGTGGAGAGAGTCTTACTAACATGTGATATAACATTATCAGTTGTTGTATCTCTATGTAATCCAGCAACATGTAAGCTGATATTTGATGAAGAAGCTCTTAAACTTGTGTTATTGCATTGACTACCAGCAACCGCATTGTTGTTATTTTCAGACTGATGTTTTCGATGTCTCCCTTTCTTTTTATTCTTTGCTCCAAATAATTTATTGTTGTTTGGAATATTATTTTTTATAACACCAGCAGGCTGTAATGATTGTTCTTGTACACTTTGCTGAGTGGTTACAGTATTTATTGGAGTCAATGACACATCGATTGAATTATTGTTATTTAACGCAAACTATTTTTCGTTGGTTTTATGTATATTATGTGATGAACGAGAGTTCTTAATATATTCAAACTCTTCGGACAATTTAAGCACTTGTTCAGAAAGAGATTTAAATATCGTTAATAAACTCAAATTAGCAACACTAGAGCAAGAGTTACACAGCCAGAATATATTATTGGAACTGTTTATAACATTTAAATGTTTTTCATCAGCTTTCGAACATTTAGTATGAAAATGTAAGAAACAACCGGGACGGCATTGAATACTATATTCCTCAGTGATTTCACCGGAACACGAGGCACATAGGTTGTGAGGCATATTAAAAGTATTCAAATTAAAATTTTTCAAAGTAAAGGCGAGCAAACACGTCCGTTCTCTTCAGCGATCAAAAGCCGAAGAGAACTAACTAAAGGCTGTCTCATGAAGAGAGAGAAGAGTATTTTCTTGGATTGATTGACGCTGAGTTAGATTTTGATGGTACTGAGAATTTGTTTGGTGATGATGATGAAGACCAGGATTATATGCCTATTGGAGATGCTGACGATTCTGATATAGAACAGGAGCTAGGCGAAGTAGATGTGACCGTTGAAAGTGATTGTGATGATAATGATGAATAATCTAATGAAAACCCAACGTCGTCATGTGCGAGTTCTTTACGAGACTAAAGACAATGTGAAATGGTATTAGGAGGCGCCAATCATTATATGGGTACTATTCCAATAACTAAAAAAAAATGTCCAGGGTTGATCTATTTAAATGCATTCTCAGTCAAACAAAATGGGAATAATGTCATCAAAGCTCTTCAACATACTTAAATTAAATGTTTTTATAAGTAAAAATTTCTATTAATCAGTTTTTATTATAAATAGTTTCATACCCACCCGGGTGGGTATTGGTAAACCATGCTATAAAATTGAAAAAACTTTAAAAACTATTTTAAAAAAAACTTGTTCAGTGAGTCAAAATTTCTCTTAGACCGGAGCAAAACTAACCAAGTTATTAAAGAACTAAAACCGAATGGTCACCGTGGTGGGTATTGATAAGGCTAAGGTTAAACTTGGAACCATTAAATAAAAAAATTATTTTTGGACCCCGCCCCTTTAGTGGGCATTATTATATCCAAAAATAGTGTAAAAATTTAACAAATTGTTTTACTTAAGCCTACATTCCTTAAAAATAACATTTTTAAGCTTTAATGACGAAGCTGAGATATAACCTGGTACTACTCTGCCCTACCCCCTCCTCCCGCTTTGCCCCCTAAATGACCCTATCAAAAAAAAAAAATTTTAAATGTTGTATATAATTATCCCAAACATTTATTTTTAAGAGTTTTATGACAAAGGTGAAATGTCTCCCCTACAGCCCTTGCCAGAGCGACCCCGCCAAAATACTGTTAAACGTTTTAAATATTTATTTTGCATACTCGCTGTTCCACTTATTTGTTCGTGTTGTTAATTTCATCAGGCATCTTGTTTTCGTTTTCTTTAATTAAATTAAATAAATTTTTGTAATTATCGTTTGTTAACTTTATAAAGTTGGTACATCCATCACACATGTATCGTATATTTCGACGTTTCATCACATTCATATTTGGAAACACATTTCATATGAAAGATCTCACAGTAAACGCCACAACGTATTTCAATTTTTCGACAAGTCTTATTGCATTTCCCACAATTCGTATCCATGATTCCTATGGAATCTTATAGTTAATAAGAAAAACCAATACTTTTCTGATTATTCAGCTGTTATCAGGTATTTTGCAATAATTTTTTGTATGTAAAAAATATAATTTATTTAAAGCTTCTTTAAAACACCTTCGTTATACATTATTTTTAGCTTAAATAATAATGTTTAAGATAAACCATTATCTGACGAGATTATTGTGGGTGCTGTAGGCTGAAGTAGTATTACACCAGACTATGAAGCGAAGCGTCCTGAGTTTGAGCCCGCGCTAAGTCATGACATATTGTGTTGAATTCTTCTGATCAGCATTAGTGCGTGGTTGTGTTAGTTATTGCCAGCCTGTTTCACTGATCACTGAACATAATTGACAGCGACTGACACTATCATGTACTAAAAAGCAGAGTAACAGCACCCACCTTCGTCGACCCTGTAGCAAAACTTAGCCGGCGAAGTAAAAAAGGTTGAAATAGCTACAAAAAAACTGTCTATCTTCTCATCTTTCCTAATCTATCCCCTCAATTCCGGCGCAATGCATGGCGTATATAGGGGTCATCCCCTGAGTGCTGGTCCAAGATAAAAAAAAAAAATCAAATAGTAAAAGTGCTATATTCGGCTGTGCCGAATATCAAATGCCCTTCACAGATGTAATTCTTCTTCCTTTTTTTCTTTTTTCTAAAACAGAAAGTAGGTTTAATTAAAAAATCAAAATGATGTTATCAGTTAATACTATATTTAAGAAAGCGTTTAAATGTTTCGGCTAAATGATTGGCTCTTCTTATTTCTAATACCTCTGAACGTCTTCCAAAAATATTAAATATGTTTAACAAAAAGAAAAAATCCGCTTCACGTACCCCAAAAAGTTCTAATTGTCCAACCGTAGAATCGTATTTTAATTTTTTTTTTTTGGGTTTTTAATACCCATTTATTTCTTCCTAATATATAAAGTAGGTTTAATTTATCATAAAAATCAAAAGTAGCAAATTATGTGGTTACTTTTAAGAATCAGAAAATTTCGATATTCCAACCCTGAAATTGGATATCTAATTTTTTTGGTTTTTAATACCAATTTAACTCTTCCCGAAGTATAAAAATGATTTCATTCACAAAAAAAACCAAATGACGAACTTATATGGCAAGTTTTATTACTAAAAACTTTCGATTTTCCCACCCTGGAACCGAATTTTTAATTTTTTTATTTAATATTTCCTGAAGTATAAAATAGGTTCAATTCACTAAAAACTCAAAAATTCTAATTTATGTGCGTACTTTTATGTACCAAAAAAATTTCGATTTTCCAACTCTGGAAGCGAATTTTTATTTTTTACCACTGCAACTCTTAGTAAATTGTAACATAGTTTTACTTGACAATAAAATTAAAATTTTTGGTCACTTTCATGTACCATAATATATTTCATTTGTCCAAACCTAGAATCGAAATTTTTCTTATTAAAACTTTAATAGCAATTTTGTTCTTCCTGAATTATAAAATAGTTTTAATTAGCAAAAACAATAACGCCAATTGCCCTCCCAACCCTGGAAACGAAATTAAAATTTGTATACCCTTCACAATAAAAGGGTATATGTAGGTTTGTCATTCCGTGTGTAATTTCTTCGATATTCGCATGGGACCCCCTAAAGTCTGTGCGGTTTTCCCAAGCCCCCATAAAAGCTAGAGATTTAGTTCTGGACCGTTAGATTGGAAAAGAGCTTGAATAGAGTGGTATTGAAATTCAGAAAAATCCGAAGTTCGGTTCCAGATCTAGGAAGCTTACATCTATTTTTCGACGCAAAATTAATACCAAAAACCAATTACTGTTTGGTTGCTTGTAAATTAAACCTATTTCATGTTTTGGGAAGCCTCAATGATCTACTAAAAACTAAAAAGACTAAAAAATTTCCAGGGATGGGAATGTAAATTTTTCTTGGTACATGCAGTATTTTGTAGCACATGTAATAACTAAACTGGTCTAAAATTTTAAGCTTTTCTTAAATAAAACCGATTTATACATAATTTGAACTGCATTGGTAAAAAAAGTCTAAAAATTAAAATTTCGCTACCAGGGGAGGGAAGTTGAATTTTTTTTATACTTAAGAGTAACCAAAAAGGCAACTGATGTGGTTTTTTGCTAACTAAAACTAATTTAGAATTTAGGAAGAACAGAATTGGTATCAAAAATATAAAAAAAAAATCAAAATTTCGAGACCAGGGTTGGACAAGTGCAATATTTTGTAGTACATGAAAGTGACAAAAATGGTTAAAAATTATAAATTTTTCTTATTTAAAACTATTTTATACCTCAAGAAGAGTTGCACTGATAAAAAAAACAAAACAAAAAAATCTCGCTTTCAGGGTTGGGAAAATTAATTTTTTTTGGTACATGCAGTATTTTGTAGTACATGTAATACCCAAAATAGTTATACCTTATGAAGATTTGCATTGATAAAAAAATGTTTAAATTCAAATTTCGCTTCCAGGGTTGGGAAGTGGAACTTTTTTATACATAACAGTAACCAAAATGTTATTTTCATGTATTTTTCAGGCTCAAGGTCATAACAATTTTAAATGAAACTCTTTTTTGTTTTATTAAGTTGTCGTTTTTATTTTTAACTTTCAATATTTCGAGCACCATCGGTGCCCTTCTTCAGGAAATTTTTTTTCCTATAAAAAATATACAAATTATATTTAAAATAATATTTTAATGTAAATTGTTAATTTTGGGCTTAAGTTCGAATCTGCATGACTGCAAATGATTTTAGCAATCAGCAGCCGAAGGCTCTGGAAAAAGCGAAAGAGATACATGGAATATTGGGAATATTAATCGTCAGGGTTGGGGAATTTCGTACTAACCAAAAAGGTAATAACTTAAAAATATGAATGTGATAACTTCTCATATTCAATTTTCGTTAAAATATTGGTTAAATAGTTGATATTCCTATTGAACAAAGAACGCTGATGAGATGGCGTAGCGGCCTCGAAATCAGTACTGATCCGTTCTGCTGGTTTGATGATTATTGAAAATATTCTTAATATTCCAATCTTAATATAAAAAAATAATAAATAGAATTTGAACAAATTCATTTATTAATAAAATAATAAAAAATCATTTGCAGTCATGCAGATTCGAACTTAAGCCTAAAATTAACAATTTACATTACAAAGTTCGACTAATAAAAATTCATACATAATTTAAAAAACATTGCGGGGGCACGCGAGTTATAAGTAATAACACAAATACAGTGTGGTTTACTTATTTTTATTTTTTGAATTGAATCTTAAGACTGAGCCTATGTTTAGGTTTACATGCATTTATATACTTAATCTAAGCCTTGTCCTTGGAATAATTTCCTTTGTTGTTTCACCTACGTACTTAATTAGGGTTGTTTATGGTATTTACCATCTTTCTGTTTTTATCTTTATTACTTACAATCTACTGTATTTATGATGTTTGTTTAGGATTTACAGGTATATTTGTTTACCTACTTACGTTTATCATTTATTATTATTCACTTAGGTCTAGACAGTTTTGTTTGCTTATGTCTAATTATAATATTTAGGTCTAGACAGTTTTGTTTGCTTATGTCTAATTACCATACTACTAACAATAATAAGGATGTAACTCCTCCATCCCTTGACAAAAATTCTCCCGAATTTTCCTTTTCATATAATTTCAGTAAGTTTTATTATATTTAAACACATATACATTTTTCTTTAATTTTATTTATATTGAATTTATGACATACATTTAATAAACTCAAATTTCCAAAAAAAAAAAAAAAACATATAAATATATTGTTTTCTTACTTATTCTATTCCATATTTCTTTTTTATATTTGCTAACTCTAAGTTTTCTATTTCGTGTCCGCTTTTTATTCGCATTTTATTGATAACAGTAACATTTTTTTTATTAATTTTTATAATTACAATTACGATAACAATTATGGCAATTAAAAGCGTTACGTTTACTCCATATGAAATATTTTTATGGAATTTAAGTTCTTCTATTTCCCTAATGTTTTCAAAATTCTTTAGTTCGATTGGCTTAAAAGGTATTGGTACAGTGTCTGATTTCGGTATGTCATTACTAGGATAAAAATATTTATCTTGAACAATTGTTTTCTGATTTTGGAAGGTTTGGTTATTGATGTTAATTTTGCAATTATATAACATTAGAAGGTAATATTTATTAATTATAAGTCTTCTACTGTCACAGTCCTGTATAATTTCTAAGTTGTTAGCATTTTTTATTAAAATCATATCGTCTTCAAATGCCTCAATTTCAGTTTTATTATTAAACTTAAAATTACAATTATTTGACAGAGTACAGTGCTTACTTTTTTTAAGATTTTTGAAATAGACATTTTCCTCATACTGTAAAACATTATTTCCAATTTTAATGACATAACCATTTGGTTCATTAATCTCCATATAATTTCTGTTGGGAAGGGCTAATATCATTTTCAAATCAGTTTCAATATAATTAATTGGAATTTTTATTACAAAAATTAGTGTTCCATCTTCGTAATTTAAAATGTCAATTTTCATAAATTTTAATTTAAAGAAATCTATTTGAAATTTATCTATTTCCTCAGATGTTAGTATACTTGGGTGAAATATATGGTGTTTAGCAGATACTATGTTTTCCTGAATATGTTCAATTTTTCCTTTTAGGAATGATAGTTTAAGCATTTGGTCAGTATATAAAAGTCTTCGAATTATTTCGCTGTGTCTGTTTTCAAAACTGGCCAATGTTTTTTTTATATTTTCCCTGTCATCTTCAATAGTCGATTTTAGTGTTTGGATTGATTCATTAAAATGCGTATTTATATATATTTGTTTATTAACTGTTTCTATAATATTATGACTATTTTTATCCACCAACTTAAGGTGTTCGAGAATTTCCTGACGGTCGTCATCATCCATAACTCCAACTAACCATTTTTGTATATGTCCTACGATGTTAAACAACCCTCTTTTCTTTCTAAGTTCTAACGGTATTATTGATTTCAATTTCGATTTGATTGTTTTTAATTCTAATTCAACTATTTCTCTATTATGTAAGTCTAAATTTCTTATATTATCCTCAATTTGATTTACAATAAGATTCAACTCTTTGGTATCAATTAAATGTAAAATTGTGGAAGTTTGGTTTACCACTTCAACTTTCCTCAACTTAATTTGTGCGTATCCTGATTCCTCGGTTACTGGATTAATCTGCAGTATTCCTTGTATCTCGGTTGTTAGCATCATAATCGCCATTATGATCGTCCATATGTTTTTATAATTTTTTATGAATCCTTTCTTCCTTTTCTCAATGTAAGATTCCCTATTGCGATTAAGCTTTTGAATAGTATAATGCTTTTTATTTTTCAATCTACTTTTGATTAGTTCGTGATCTATAGAACCATTTAAAACGTCAAATGGAGTACAATTTATAGTGCTGTGCACTGTGTTGTTATAAAATTTTATGGCTTTTGTCATCTGAGTAGTAATTGGCAATTTTTCTTCCAGGTTAAGTGTTCTAATTTTTTCAGTCAAAGTATTGTTTAGACGTTCAATATCAGAATTTCCGGTATGACTATTTGGTTTAGTGGCATGAAATTCGATTCTTTCTTGTGACAAAAAATCCCTTACGTTCTTTGAGTTAAATTCATTATCAAAAATAAATTTTTTAACTGGTCCTTTTATTGCCAAGAACTCATTTATTTTGCCTATAATCGTTTGATTGTTTCTATCTGGCAAATGAAAACCTACAACATGTTTCGAAAATTTGTCAATAAAAATTACAAATGAGTGTTTGCTATTTACGTATGTATCAATGTGAACAATTTCATTAACCGAGGTTGGCGTTTCTGTGAAATGAAACTTTGGTTTGATTGGATTGCGGTCATATTTTCCTCCGGAGCACATATCGCAATTATTTACAATTTCATGTATCTTTATTTTAAGTTGTGGGTGATAGATTTTATGCTTCATTCCTTCATAAGTCGGAATAATTCCTGCATGACCCACTTCATTTTTATGAAAAAACGATATCTGTTTCTTTAGCTCATTTTCGTCTTCAATATCCCTCGCAAATAGGTACATTTCACAAAAGATATTTTTTCAATACTCAAATCCACTAAAATTCGTTGCAATCATCGAGTTCAGAAAATATTGCGACTTTTCCTTTATCAATATGTCTTCGGACTATAATGATAACACTATCAGACTCAAGGTAACATTTATCAATAAAAATTTTCTTCTTATTAAAAATAATTATCATTTCGATTTCCTTAGTTTCCTTTAAAATAATTTGGTACTTAAAGCGATTTACAATTGTATCAAGAATTGGAATATGATCATTATAATTTTCTGCTTGTGAGTGTACAGTTAAATTTTCTTCTTCAGATTGGTCAGTATGAACCGCCAGAGAGGCTTGTGATTGCTTTTGATGTTCTCCTGCATTTATGTTCTTGATCCTAAACATTTCGTTTAGTGTGATTCCCAAATTTTCGGAATCAAATGTGTTTATTTCATGTTCAATTTTTCGGCTAAGAAAGTCGGCTATTTTATTTTCTTTACCTGAAATATAATCGATTTTGGCACCATATTCTCCCAATTGTACTAACCATCGTTACAATCTTGGACTAATATCCTTGCCTGAATTTTTTACCTGCAACCACTTCAATGGCTGATGATCTGTTTGTAAATCAAATTCCCTTCCAAAGACATAAGGTCTATAATATTTTACTCCCCAAACTATTGCCAATAGTTCTTTTTCAATAGTGGAATAATTTTGCTCATGGTTATTTAATGTTCGTGACGCGAATGAAATTGGATGACCTTCCTGTATTAGAATTTTACTGTACGGCAGAAGTTGAAAATTTCCGCATATGTCTTCCTCGGTCTGAATTCCTGCAGCATTCTGGCTTTTATTTCCTCCCAGGAAGCTTTATTTTCCAACTCTCTCACCCTTCTACCAGCATTTCCTAAAATTTTTTCATTTACTATGATTCTGGTGCAAAATTGAGTCAGGATTTCATTATTTCCACAAAGAGTAAGGTTTTCCTCAACGGCATGTATAAATGCTCTTGGGTTATGCGTTTCATCGAGGGGTTTTAGACGTCGGAGTTGTTCTATGATGTCTTTAGGCGTCATATTAAATGCAAACGCATCATTCTGAATGGGTTGTTGAAATTGTTGTTGTACTTGCTGCTGTTGCATTTGTTGTTGCATTTGTGACTGTAATTGGGCCTCTTTCTGACCTAGTTGTTCTTCCTGTAGTCGTAATGCTCCTTCTAACTGCAATACTTTCCTTTGCAGTTCGTCAACAAAGTTTTCCTGCTTTTGATTCATCATTTCTTTATTTTCACAATCTTTGGATTGTATTTTATTATTATTATTATTTTTTTTTGTTAAATAATTATTTAAATATTTTAATAATAGTTTTTTTAGAATTTTATTTTTTAAATTCGAAAACCGTCTGCGCCAGTAAAACAATTATTAATTTCAAATTAATTGTTTAATTAATTTAAAAAAAATTCTTTAGAATTTTATTTTATGTTCGAAAACCGACTGCGCCAGTAATAAGTAATAACACAAATACAGTGTGGTTTACTTATTTTTATTTTTTGAATTGGATCTTAAGACTGAGCCTATGTTTAGGTTTACATGCATTTATATACTTAATCTAAGCGTTGTCCTTGGAATAATTTCCTTTGTTGTTTCACCTACGTACTTAATTAAGGTTGTTTGTGGTATTTACCATCTTTCTGTTTTTATCTTTATTATTTACAATCTACTGTATTTATGATGTTTGTTTAGGATTTACAGGTATATTTGTTTACCTACTTACGTTTATCATTTATTATTATTCACTTAGGTCTAGACAGTTTTGTTTGCTTATGTCTAATTATAATATTTAGGTCTAGACAGTTTTGTTTGCTTATGTCTAATTACCATACTACTAACAATAATAAGGACGTAACTCGCGCACTTGTTCATTGTAAATTGACAACTAAAATTCAACTACTTGAACATAAATAACAAAGAAGCTTTAGCAATCAGCAGCCAATGGCTCTGGAAAAAGCGAAAGAGATACATGGAATATTGGGAATATTAATCGTCAGGGTTGGGGAATTTCGTACTAACCAAAAAGGTAATAACTTAAAAATATGAATGTGATAAATTCTCATATTCAATTTTCGTTAAAATATTGGTTAAATAGTTGATATTCCTACTAACTAGCACCACTTGCAAAAGTGGAAAAATTGAACAAAGAACGCTGATGAGATGGCGTAGCGGCCTCGAAATCAGTACTGATCCGTTCTGCTGGTTTGATGATTATTGAAAATATTCTTAATATTCCAATCTTAATATAAAAAATAATAAATCGAATTTGAACAAATTCATTTATTAATAAAATAATAAAAAAATCATTTGCAGTCATGCAGATTCGAACTTAAGCCCAAAATTAACAATAATATTTTAATATACATAAAATACACAAAAAAAAAACAAAAACAAATATATTTATTGTCTAAGAGTATGTTCTCTGTTGTCCACTTACTTCGGTATTCAAAGCCTTACTAAAAGCTTTTATTTGTTTACTTATTTTTGTTTATATTTAGCTATATGTCTGACCGCAACTTTCAATATCTGTTTTGTAGTTCATCCGCATGATCGCGGGAGTATTAATTATATGTAGCATCTCTATTGTAAAACGTTTTTTGTAATTGTTTTCTTGTTGTAATATCGTCGTATTGGTGATATTGGGAGAATGTCCAGTCTTTTCACAGTGGGCAGCCAATGCTATTTTTTCGTCTGTTTTTCTTTCGTGTGTTTTATAGTCCGATTTGTGTGCAGCTAATCTAGTACGTAGTCTTGATTTCGTAGTACCGACATATGTCTTATTGCAAGTTTTCAGAGAAGCTGTTTTTTTGTAAAATAGTTTTAATTTTTTTTAAATCTTCTTTATGGTATATTTTATCACTGATTTTAAGAATTCTCTTTGCGAAGTTTAGTGCCGTGTTGATTTTCACATGTTTAGGGTGATTTGAAAACCAGTTGATAATACGGCCAGAAGCAGTTGGTTTTTGATACCAACCAAAAGTTATTGCGTTATGTTTCCTTATTATTAGGGTGTCTAAATACGGCAATTTCTCATTTTGTTCTACCTCTATTGTAAATTGTATGTGACTGTGGAAACTGTTTAAGGCTTCCAATGTTTTATCCACCATATTCCTTTTTGTGATGCAGACTAAATCGTCGACATATTTGCATAAGTACCTTGGTTTAGTATCTAACTTGTGAATTGTAGTATCCAGTAGTTCTTCCAATACTATGTCCGCTATTACTGGCGATGCTGGTGAACCCATCGACATTCCTTTCAATTGTTCAGAAACCTTGTCATTGTATTTGAAATATCTATTGTGTTTTATACAAAATTCCAATTTCCAATTCTGGAAGCGAATTTTTTTTTTACAAATGAAATTCTTAGTGAGGTGTAATGCAGTTTTACTTATTTTAATTTCTTTTAATTCTTAATATCAAATTTGTATTTCCTGAATTAAAAAATTGTTTTAATTAGAAAAAACCCGAAGTTAGTTGCCTTTTTGGTTACTTTTATGTATAAAAAAAAATTTCAATTTCCCATCCCTGGAAGCGAAAAATTATTTTTTTTTGCCAATGCTAGTCTTCATTAGTTTTATTTAAGATCGTTTTATTTAAGAAAAATTTAAAATTTGCAACCTTTTTGGTCACTTTCATGTACTACTAAATATTGCAGTTATCCAACTCCGAAATCGAAATTTTGATTTATTTTTAATTTTCGATACCAATTTTGTTTTTCCTGCACTAAAAAATAGATTTAATTAGTAACAAACCGACGCACAGTGGTTCAGAATCGTTTTTCATTGGCCAAAACTCTGTAACTTTTTACGTAATAAACATTTTTTAGTACTTCTTTTTTAGTCAATAGATAACATCTTAAGCTTTTATCGAGTTTAGGTTTTATTAAGATCGGTAGAGCGGTTGTTAAGAAATTTAAGCTTAAAGTTCAATTTTCGATCTGTTTTTCTTAAATCTTATTTGTAATTCCGTTTCAAATCTGTCAACTCATTTTTGACCCACTTCCTTTTAACCGGTTTGGCTGAAATTTGGGAAAAAAAGTCAATTTTGGATGACAATATAATATTTTGTTATCCTTAGGGTGGTCTCTATTTTCATGGAGGTATTTTCCGTATTTCCATTTGGATGGCCCAAACTCTATGCTTAATAATACTTTCATATATCTTTATTTTTGGTCAATTTTAAAACATACACTTAATTTTTCTTTAATTATACATTTACTTATATTACATATATATATATATATATATATATATATATATATATATATATATATATATATATAAATAGATTGTTAATAAATAAAATAACATGTAATATTAGTGTTTGTACACTTTATTTCATTCAAGTCAATCTTGGATGACAATATAATATTTTGTTATCCTTAGGGTGGTCTCTATTTTCATGGAGGTATTTTCTGTATTTTCATTTGGATGGCCCAAACTCTATGTTAAACAATACTTTCATATATCTTTATTTTTGGTCAATTTTAAAACACACTTAATTTTTCTTTAATTATACATTTACTTATAGTATATATATATATATATATATATATATATATATATATATATATATATATATATATATATATATATATATATATGTATATATATATATATATATATATATATATATATATATATATAAATAGATTGTAAATAAATAAAATAACATTTAATATTAGTGTTTGTACACTTTATTTCATTCGAATATTAAAGGCAAATTATAATTAATATTCATTTGGCTGGAATATTTCCGGTACATATTCAATATTCTGCTCTATATTACTTCTGTCCTGTAGCAGTGCCTTAGCTTCGGCATGTAGGTCCGAATGATTCACTTTCCATTGACTTCATATGCAAGAGATCTGACGTTGCCAATAATATATGAAATAAATCTTCATTTGTAGAACTTCGTGACATTTTTCTGGTATTATGTTCTCTCTAAAATCTGTAATCCTTATTTATTTTTTCCTGGGTTTCCTCTGGTAAATTTCTAATTGGTAATAAATGGTGCTTAATGACATCTTCTCTATGATAAAGAACTTTGTGCACTGTTGCTGACATATTTCTATAATTGTATTTGGATGTATATATAGCAACGGTTTCCTTCGCATAATCACCAAATTTTCCAGCATTAATTTGTTCATTGCACGCAAGTACTTTAGTAATTGCTTTAAATCTTGAAATAACATCTATATCAACACCTGTTATATCAGATGTAGTTTCGGGCTCCAAAAAGAATCTTCTTGTGGTATTGTCATCGTTGGTATTGCCCGATCCTTGTTGATCTATAATTAACCCGTGTTTGAGAAATGCATCTTGAACTTGTTTCTTTTTAAATTTTCTTTTCTCTCTGTTGGTGTCATTATTTCTTACTGATCCTAAAGATCCGAAGTCTAAATCATAGCTAATTTTCAGTATGTGTTCAATGAACCTTATCCTCGTTTGTAGCGGTGATAATCCAAATTCAAATGCATCAATGCTATCTACTGACTTTGTCGGTTCTTGGTTGATGTTGCTTTACATATAATACAGCTGGATGAAGCTTTGGTATCAGTAAAGATCTGGGCAGTTTATCCGTCTATCATTCAATGAAAAATTCTAGAAAGTTTTTAAAAAGGATGTCAACCATTTGAAGAAAAATTTATACCACTAATAACTTTCCTCCCTTTCTCTCTACATTTTGCTATCTGCAATTTGTATTTATGGCAGTGAATGGTTTCTAAAGTAAATTTACTAGCAATTCTGATAGAATTTTGTTTGTAAAAATTTCGAGTATTTTCATTAAAATAAGAGCAGTGTTCTAATTTTTTAACGAAGTGCAAAAGTATATATAGGCTGAAAGAAAACACTTTGGTTTTCTTTGGATGGTTTCGATTTTTGTTCCTTTTTTGTCCTTTAAAAGTTATACACTATTAAACTTCAAATTTTACGAATATATGGTGGTCTCAAATTTATTACATAGCACCTTAACTACAAATTATACAGTGTGCGCAAATACCATTTGCTAAAAACAACAGTCCACCCAACATAACAAAAAAAAAAAAACCGCAGCTCGTTATCAATAATAGTTTTCAAGAAATCGAAATGAATATGAGATCAAATATTAAAATTTTTTTATTTCTAAATTAACACTCCTATTAATGCGAATATTTTGACAACATTTTTTGGCTACCTTAGTTTTGATCTGTTTCCTTTCTGATGGCATACAAATTTTAAGAATCTATGTCAAAAAAAATATAGGTTTTGCACAATGAAAATTGCTTCTGAGCCACGGTGCCACGTTAGTTACCTTTTTAGTTCCTGGAAGCGAAATTTTAATTATTTTCTTTCTTCTTACCAATGCTAGTTTCTATTAGGTATAAAGTCGTTTTATTTAAAAAAAAAAACTTAAATTTTGCAAATAATTTGGTCACTTTCATGTACTACAATATATCCCAATTACCAAAAAAACTTTCAATTTCCCAACCCTGGAAGTGAAATTTAATTATTTTTTGCTTATTTTACCAATGCAACTGTTCACGAAGTATAAAGTAATTTTATTTAAGAAAAAATCAAAATATTCGACCATTTTGGTCACTTTCACGTACTACAAAATATTGCACTTGTCCAACCCTGGATTCGATATTTTGATTTCTTTTTTTTCATATTTGATACCAATTTTGTTCTTCCTAAAATAAAAAATAGTTTTAGATAGCAAAAAAAAAAACAACGTCAATTGCCTTTTTGGGTACTTTTTTGTATAAACAAATTTCAGTTTCCCATCCCTGGAAGCGAAATTTTAATTAAAAAAAAATTTTTTTTATGAGTGCAAGTCTTCATGAGGTATAAAGTGGTTTTGTTTAAGAAAAACTAAAAATTTGTAACCATTTTGGTTATTACATGCACTACAAAATATTGCATGTACCAAAAAACTGTAATTTTCCCAAGTAGTTTTATTTAAGAAAAGTTTTAAAATGTTAACTATTTTGGAAACTTTCATGTATATAAGGCGATTTTATTTAAAAAAACTTAAAATTTCTATCCATTTTAGTTATTACATGTACTGCAAAATACTGAATGTATCAAAAAAAACTCTTAATTTCCCATCCCTGGAAAAAAATTTTTATTTCGTACTTTTTAATAGACAATTGAGGCTTCCCAAAGCATGGAATAGGTTTAATTTCCAAACAACCGAAAAAATAATTGGTTCTTTGTATTAACTTTACGTCGAGAAATAGGTGTAAGCTTCCCAGCTCTGCAGCCGTATTTGAATTTCAATACTACTCTATTTAAGATAATTTCCAATCCAAAACTCCAAAAAAACGAAGTTTCAGGGTCTTCTGGCGGCTTGGGAAAACCGATTTCACGTACAGACAGATGGACATCGCTCAATCGTCATCGCTATTCATAAGGATACAGAATATATATGTATACTTTATGGGGTCCTATATTGATATCGAAGAAATTACACACGGAATGACAAACCTATGTATACCCTTTCACATTTTTGTGAAGGGTATAAAATGTACATATGTACATACCATTCATACAATCGTACAACAACAATGATGATATAACGTTTCAATATAAAATTAAGGTTTTTACGTGCTACTAAGAATGATAAAATAAAGATTACGCCTAGCGCATGATTTCCCGTTTCATGACGTATTTGTTCCCTCGAAGAGATTGCAAAATGTTTATTATATGCAAAACTAACACTTTCTGGTACAATATTAATATTTAATGCTACATTTGGCAACTGTTCACACAATTTACTCAGAGAGATCTCCAACAAGAAAATTAAATCCGATTTATTAAAGTGCAAGTTTTGTGTTATATTTTATAATAAATTGTGTTATATATTATAAATATATTAAAATAATTATTAAATAACTTAAAGTGTAAAAAACTTATTAAAACTGGTTTTTTAAAGCTCATAAACTGTAAACAAAACAACCAAATTAAAGTGAAAAGAGAACAAAAAGAGCAAGCATGAAATGTGCAGTGGGCAATTGCAAACAAAGTAACAGCAAAAAACAAGTGGAAAATTAACTGTGTTATCAACATTTTTCTGAAATTGTTGAAAGCACTTATGAGAGAAAGAGAAAATATAATAATATAATAAACTAAAAATTCTTTGAATATTCTTTAAAGATTTTTATTTTTAAATAAAACCAGCTGACCCGGTCCGCGTTGCTGGCCCTAAGCAACCATTAGAGTTATATTACCACACGGTTTAAATTTAGCTTTTAACAATATTTACGGCCTTTAAATAAAATTCTATGGAATTCCTAACATAAAGTTTTTTAACAGAATAACTTACATATGGTGTAGATATGGGCTCAATAAAAAAAGAAACACATGCAAATTGTAAATTATATTTATTTATTACTTCAGCTTAAGGTCAGCGGATAGACAATGTTTTGAAAAACATGACAACGGCTTTAAAAAAAATAAAATAAAATAAAGTAAATATATATGTTGTTACAAGGTACAAAAGTAGATTTAAATATAACGACAATGTGGCTATATGTACTTGGCAGCACTGCCAGTCATCTCAAGTTGTCAAAATGTTACAGCACTGGTCAACACAAAGCAGATAATATTTGAATTAACGGAAATGGAATATTCCGGATACATCGTCGAGAATATACAACATCATTTGAGGCTGAGCAATAATAAGTGTAAATTCTGCGGTAGACGTAGCTACAATAGGAAATAAGACTAGTTGCAAGAATAAAACAAAAACCAGTTTGGGACTTTCTATCATTTACATCTTGAGTCCAATTTGCATTACAAAAAGCAGCAAGTGGTAAACCAGTTTTTTATACGTCAATACTGCATTTGCATTACTTATCTACCTATATATGATATACTAAATTAAGATGCTGTTTACGAGGGTCTTTAGAAAATAGTGATAACATATCAACAGCCCATGTTATATTAGGTCTACTATACAGTGATACATAGAGTAAAGATTCAATAATTTCTTGATAGAATTTTACATTCATTTTTTCTACTTCCGCGGAAATTATTGGTTCTTTTTCTAATTTAATCCCTGGCCGCATAGCAATTTTCAGAGGTTTGCTATTTTCTAAGCCATATTTCTTAAATAAACTTAATACGTACATATATTTTAATAGATGAAATAAATAAATAAATAAATAAATTCGCTTACAAATGTTTCTATGATATTAGTATAATTGCCAGCTATTATAATGTCGAATATATTAATTGCCTATGTTTTCGTACAAAATAAATATATTGATAATATTTTGATTGTTGCAAGCCAAAATCTGTTTGAGACCGTATATTGCTTTATTTAATGTACAAACGTTTCCTTTTGTCGTATTTTCAGTAAACCCTTCAAGTTGTTCCATGTATATTTCTTCCTCTGAGCTTACATTTAAAAATGCTGCCAGTGTATATAACATTAGAAGAATCGTTTGGCGCACTACAGGTGCAAAGTAATCTATATCAGACATATGCAACAAGTACTAAATTTACGAGTATACAAAATCAGACACATTGACATACTTATATGATCTAATCGATTTTGTTCAAAACAAAAAACACTGGTTTACTCAACCGTTAGTTTCAAACATTCAGTTTTACCAAAGAATATATAAATCAGTGATGCTCGTTTCATAGAGCAATTGCTTATTGGCGACACCCACCACCTTTCTATGGTCATTTAATTCAGTTGCCTTTCAGACCGCAAAGAGTACAAATGCTTAGCGGATGCTTTGGTTGCTTTTAAAATATAGTGCTTAAAAAAATTGATGGTGCCATTACGAAAACTTTTCATGATATATAAAAACATATGTTGGAAACCCTTTTTTTCAACTTCAGGTTTAAAGATTTTGATGCCTTTGAACCATTTCTTGACCTTTATGAAGTCCCCTTTAAAGAAGTTGACGTTACAAATAATGAGTTCAAAATACAAACGGAACTCATTATTTTGCGAAGCGAAATAACAGAGCAACCACTCGAAAAGTTTGGATGAATTAACGTATCCAGAGTTAAAAAATAAAACTTTTTTAAACAAAGGAATGAACTGAGCTCCGAACATTTAAAGCATATTTTGCTCTTGCGAAATTGCCACAGAAGCATTAGCGTGGACACATATATTTAATTGCTTGCTTTTGCTTTCTTAGAAGTAGAAAAAGTTCCTATTTTAAATTCATACATAAACTTTAAATGGAAAATCTTTTCGTTGACTTTTTCATTTTACTGTACCTTTAAATTAGTCTCATTTTCTCACCAATACAAACGCTTTTTAATTTTTAGCACCGTTGATATAAATCAGTGGTGGGCAGCTGAGGCAGCACACATACTATCATACACTATGTTTGTGTGTGTAGCATCGAAACTGTAAAAACTTTTCAATTGTGAAAAAAAATAGTTTTGTTGTGTTTTTATCTTTATGTACTATTTTATTATTTTATTTTTTTCATGTACATATTAAATTTTTCGTTAATTGGTCTCATTTCTCCCAAAAATTATTGGGACGGTTCCGGAGTTATGGACTTCCAAAGTTTTGATTTAAAATTCATTGTATCTTTAACATTTGTAATCGGATCGAAACAAACTAGGCATCATTTGAAAACTTATTAAAGGGTCTTTAATTTAATTTATTACACATTTTGTACTTTTATTAACCCGTTAAGCGTCAAACACCAAAAGTATGTTTTTATTGTTAACTTTTCAGAAAAACATCTTAATTTTTCGATATTTGACTTAAGTAAAGATACAAAATAGATGTAATTGAATTGAAGCGTAGAATTAAAGTTTTAACTTAAGATATAACTTAAAACTTTAACCCTTCTAACACCGCAGATATTGAGATTAAAAGTTCATATTAAATTAAATAAAATTAAATATCAATAATTTCGTATATATACAAAAATAGGCTGATATATGCTAGATAATTAAGAAAGAAATAAGAATAAAAAATTATAATAATTTTATTCATCTTGTAGCTCAACTAATTCTTCCAGATTGATGTCTCCCCTATATTCCTTGATGCGCAGTAAATCAGTTATGTGTTCGTCTGTTAACCTATTACGAGTCTTGCTCAAAATTATTTTTAAGCTTGAAAATGCCACCTCGCAATTGTACGTGGTTCCAAACATTGAAAATAGCTTGAAAACTTCGTTTTTCAGATTTTGGTATTTATTTTCATCAATTTTCGACCAAAATTGTTCTCCTGTTTCAAGTGGAATTTCTATATCGCACCTTAATTGCTCAAGTTCTTCACGCAGTGCGACATCCTGTTCTTCTATTTTACACGTTAGTGGATAGTTGTACAATTCAACCGCCCTTTCAATACATTCTAAATCTTTAAATCTGTCTGAATAATTTTCCACTAAAGATTCAACGATTTTAGCATATTCTTGTATTTTAACAAAACTATTAATATTCAATTCAGAAAATATTGCCTCTGCTTTTTTACGGTTGGCAATTTTATTATTTTTCAGTTGGTGAGCCAATAAATTCAATTTTCTACGAAAGTTTTGCATGATTGTTGATAATTGGACAACTGTGATATTTTTACCTTGAAGAGTTAGATTTAGGTTATTTAAAATTTCTGTTAAATCGCATAAAAATGCGAAGTCTAATTGGAAGTCGGGGTCTTCCATTAAAGAAACAAGATCATCGGTGTCTTGCTTTGGCGTACTTTTAAAAAACAGAATGATATCTTTTCTTAGATTAAAAAGCCTCTCTCTAGACTTTTACCCCGGCTAAGCCAACGAATTTCAGTGTACAACAAAATATCACCATACTCAGCATTAAGATTTGCTAGAAAATCTTTAAACTTTCTATTAGTCAGTGCGTTGTGTCCACCTCTTATTTTGTTAATAATTTTAACAGCAATGTTCATAGTATTGGTCATATTTAATTCTTTAGAAAATAATGCTTGTTGATGTATAACACAATGGAAAGATGGGCAATGAATTCCATTTTTGTTTAAAATGCCCAAAAGACCCTTGTTTTTACCCCTCATTACTTACGCTACATCTGTGCATATTGAACTAAGCTTGTTTTTGTCAACAATTGAAAAAATATTTGATTTTATTGTTTCAAACAAAACCTGACCTGTAACATGACCGTGAAGGGCAATTACATCAAAAACTTCTTCAAAAGTAGTTAAGTTTGCATCAACAGTTTTGATGCAAGTAATTAACTGACAAATATTATTAATATCAATACTCTCGTCAAGAGAATGTGAAAAATATTTGCAATTGAGAAGCCTATTTTTAGCTGCAGAATAGATAAACTTGCTTATTTCTTCTGTCCTACGAGTAATTGTCCTTCGAGACAACGGGATATTTTGGCAAATATTTACAGCTTCTTGGAATTTTTCACCGAAACAATTTAAAACATCTGATGTTAATTTAAAAAAAAAATGCCATCCTCATATGGGCGACATTGCTTTGCTAAAGCCAATGCAACTACATAAGATGCCTTTGTCAAAGCCAATGAATCATTTTTATTTATTAATTGACCTTTATTTTGGTGATGAACAACAGTTTCACTAATTTCATCAACCATAAAATTTAAAAAATACTCTGCTTTCAATTGCAATACCTTTAATTTTCGATCTTCCCTCATTAGGTTATTAAAACCCTCATGGCAAGTATTAAAATGCCTTTTTATATGAAAATGTGATAAAACACTCAAAACTCGATTGCAAATCAAGCATTGAGGTTCGCCATCTACAATTTCTATAAAAAAAAATTGTTTTCATATTTTTCATCAATAATTTTTGCTAGTGTGTTTTTAAAAACAAACAAGCGATACTCCTACTTCATCAAGTGCTCATGTGCAACTGATTTGTTTAACTACTTTAAAATGTAAACAAACCATTCAAACGAGCAATTTAATCGTTAGCCATACGTAGGTAGGTACATACACCACTGTAGTGTATGTGTGTTTTTTTGTTGCAGTAGCAGAATTTTGTCTTCAACCACGCGTGGTAGGACATTCTGTCTTTGCCCATCACTGGTTTACAACGACAAGCTGTAGCAAAAACACGAAGCGCTGTCGCTGTAGCGAAGCGATGGCAAGAGAGAGAATGTGATAAGAACAAAGAATATAATGCTCCCAGTGTGTGTTTGCTTGCGCTTTATACTTTCCCCCCTCATCTGAAGCGTAAGGAAAAAATTTTTAATATTTTACCTCAGATGCTCATTCTATACAATTTATATCAGTGATGGGCAAAGACAGAATTTCCTACCACGCGAATTAATAACGCTTGTTTAAATTATTTTAAAAAAATATATTTTCTTGGACACGTATGTGTCTTTATTTATTTATATTTTCTTTAATTTAAATTTATGTTAATTCTTGAATTAAAATTATAACGACGACTATGCGTCTTAACTACTTAATTTTAACTAACTAGTGTTTACAAAATTTGTATCTTAAATACAAAATGAATATCATTCTTATCTTATTCTAACTTATTTGTTCTAAGGCGAACTCAAACCATTATGTTTGATTTCGTACTTTCTCTGACCTTGATTATTTACAATATTTTTATGATATCTTATGACCTATAGAATATTTACTTATTTAATGTTTTAGTTGTTTACAATATACTATATTTGTTATGATCTTTGTATTTAGGGATATTTTGTGATCTTGTTTACTTTCTTAATTTAGTTGTTTGTATATTTTGTAATTCTTATCATCTATGGAAAGTTACTTATTTTTTATCTTATATAACATAAACATGTCCATGAATGTGCGTCAACTATGCATGAGCGTCGACTATGCGTGGGCGTCATTAACTATGCATGAGCGTCGTTAACTCTCCCCTGGGTTAAACGAGAGCGTCCCGATCTCTACTAATTCCTTCAACTTGTTGATTATAATAAATTCTAAAATTTTGTTCGTTATGTTTTCTTTTATATATTAGTACATATTTGAATATTTTGAGTCCAATATAAATTATACCAAATACTATTGTTATATATATCATCATATAAAATTTTGAACGTGTAGGGTGTTCCTCGAATGGTATAATTAACTTCTTCAGTGAATCAATGTTATTAAACGCGTTTTTACGATCTGAGTTTAATATCTTTATTATTTCAAAGTCCTCGTCGTGTTTTATGTGGATTGCTTCTATTAGTCTGTCGTGCAGGTTCCTATAAGTGTTATTGTCTATCCTAACTTTGTCAGTATACGTTACTAATGCTATGTCTGTAGTAGTAGTATTGTCGACTTGATGAATACCATCCAATAGTATAAAAACTTCATCGATTTCCAATAATGGATCATTATATTCTTGTAAAACTTTACATTTACTATTCTTATTGTTGAGTAGTGGAAGTATGCATGTGTCTGTCTCATTATTTGTTCTACAAATGTTTAGTCCTAAATAGTTCTGGCAAACTTTACATTTACTATTCTTATTGTTGAGTAGTGGAAGTATGCATGTGTCTGTCTCATTATTTGTTCTACAAATGTTTAGTCCTAAATAGTTCTGGAAGGTTTATTCTTACATAGTCTCTGTTGCATTGAGCGATTTGCTCGTCCGTTTGAATTTTTCCATGTTTGAAGCTAATGGGAGTGATCTTGAAAAGTTTGCAGTGGTTTATTAATATGGGATATTTATAAATCATTATCGCCAAATCTCCAGTTCCAGCCATATGTACATCTGCGTATTCTAAGATATTTATAATAGGTACTGTTATTAATTCGTGTTGTATTATTTCCTTTACGTCTTCATATTTAGTGACTCGGATAGGTACTCATTATTTTTTGCTGCGTTTATTGTCCTGGCTAGTATCAAGAGCTGATCATGTACCTGTTCAATGATGAGGTGGTTTTCTAACGTATGGTTTTGTAGTGTGTCGATTAATTTTTCAAACCTTGAATTTACCCATTTTTGTTTTTCATTATTATTTATTAATTCATTTATTTTTGTTTCCATTAAAATTAAATCGTCATGGTCTGGAATGCCTGTAATAAATTTTAACGCTGATCCTAGGAAGTTCAGAGATCTTGTATGTCTTTTATGTGCGTTAAGTTGGTCTGCCAGTATTTCAATTTTCTTTATCCAAATCATTTCTTGAGGTGTGGGCTTGTAATCTTTCGTGACAATTTGTTTATAAGGTAAGAGTATTTTCGTTATATTAGTTACGTGGAATAAGTATGAATAGTCATTAAATATAAGTACGTCGTCTGTTCTGGTGTGAATATATTTTTGTCCGTTTAAATTTTTAATTTCCACTTCTCCCTTGGTTTCTGGTGTGACCATCACGAGTAATATCAGGAAGATGATCATCTTTGGTAATTGTGTAGTTTTTGATATTATATTTATGCACAATCTTCCCCCTTGTAGTTAAGACAGTGTCCCCACGGTCTTCCTTTACAATATATTTCATATATCTAGAGTCTTATTTCTTCCTTACACCTTTTATTTTTACAAGAATTTGTTCATTTGGTTGAAAGGTTCGATGTTTAGTACCTTGATTTAGTCTTCCAAGTGTTTTTTCTGATGCCTTTTTTAGTTTTTCGTATATATCCTTCTTATTATATTTTATTAAATAGGATGTCAACCGGTTTTTGTCCTGTGACCGTATGTATGGTGTTATTTAATTCCCTTGTGGTTTTGTAGAGTTCTTCAGCTATTGTTGTTTCATTCTGTATTTTAAATAACCTACTTAATTCCGATATAGTGCTATGCGCGCGTTCGACTTGTCCGTTCGAAGTCGATCTATAGACTGGAGTCTCTATCTTTCTTATTCCATATTTTTCACACATTATCTTTATTGCTGGTGTATTAAGGCATTTTTCATTATCAGTCATTAATCGGGTGCAGTTCGGATAATTATTCGGGATAATTTCTTAAATTTTTTCAGACATGCGTTCTCTTGAATCTATTTCTCTGAGAATAATGTATTTTGAAAATTTATCGATAGCGACTAGGAATGTTCTTTTGTCATTGAAGTAGATATCCATGTGTATGTACTCCCCAGGTTTCGTTGGTATTTCGGATTCTTCCAACGGTTCCCTTGTGGGATTTCTTTCATACTTGCCGTATAAACAGGGTGTACATTGTTTGTTAAATGCCTTACATTGTTGTTTTATCTCTGGCCAATAGTGAGTTTCAAGTATTTCTTTCATATTATTTTTGTAACCTCTGTGTGCTCTGTTATGTGTTTTTTTTATTATTTCAGTTTGTTCATTTTTTTCTCGAACGTCGATCAATTTTATTGGTGTATATACAAGATTTGTACCGGTAAATGTATTGACTATAATGCTTGGTACAAGTTCAATTTGAGTGGCGTATGCATTCATTGGTCGTGCTACTTGTTTAATTTGTTCTGTATACGAACTCTCGGCTGAATGTGTTGTGTCAATGGATGAGGTATTTATTTGTTGTCTAGATAAAGCATCGGCTACCACACTCTGATGGCCTGGCTTATAAACTAATTTTGCTCCAAAATCTTCGATTATTGCCTTCCAACGTTTTAATTTTGGATTTGGGGTTTTCTCGGATATAGAGTGAGTTAAGGATTGATGATCAGTATAAATGGTAAGATCAGTTGTACCATAAATATAATTCCGAAGTTTTTGTAGTGCCCAAATTATTGCTAGTAATTCCTTCTCATTTGTACTATAGTTTTCTTCTGTTTTGCTTAGTGTTCTGCTAAGAAAAATATTGGTTTTTTCATTTGACTAAGTACGGCTCCAATAGCTATGTTGGATGCATCAGTCGTTAATTCAAATGGTTTATCATAATTCGGTTGGAAGAGTTCAACCTGTTCTTTTAAACAGCTTTTTAATTTTTAAATGCTTGTATGGCAGCTTCGTACAAATTTATTTTTGTTGTGGCACTTTTATTTTTTCCTATTTGTCCGTTATCTCCTCTTAAGTGAACTGTAAGGGGCTTAGCTATGCTGGCGTATCCTTGTATAAATTTTCTATAATACCCCGTCATACCCAAAAATCCTCTTAGGTCTTTGAGCGTTTCTGGTAAGGGATATTTTTCAATTGTTTCCACTTTTTCTGGATTTGTCGAGATTCTGTTATGTTTAATAATGTGTCCCAAGTATTCAACTTCTGTTTGGAAAAACTTGGATTTTTCATTTGATACCCTAAGTGTTTCTTGATTCAAGGCATTGAATATGATATTGATATGTTCCATATGTTCTTCTGGTGTTGACGAATATATTAATACATCATCAATGTAAACGTATGCGTACTTGCCAATATATTCTCTCAAGATATCATCAACACATCTTTGAAATATTGAAGGAGCATTTTTTAGTCCGAACGGCATACGCACAAATTCGTACTTGCCACCATTCACACAAAATGCAGTTTTTCCCTATCTTCCTTTTTAATCTTAACCTGATGGAATCCTGATTCTAAATCTAAATTTGTAAAATACTTGGCTTTTCCTAAGTTCTGTATAGTCATGTTTACGTCAGGAATAATATATCTATCTGTTATTGTATTTGAATTTAGTTTTTGAAAATCAACTACCATACGTCGTTTTGGTCGACCTGTTTCATCTACACCAGTGATGTGCAAAGACAGAATTTCCTACCACGCGTGGTTGAAGACAAAATTCTGCTACTGCAACAAAAAACACACATACACTACAGTTGTGTATGTACCTACCTACGTATGGCTAACGAGTAAATTGTTCGTTTGAATGGTTTGTTTACATTTTAAAGTAGTTAAACAAATCAGTTGCACATGAGCACTTGATGAAGTAGGAGTATCGCTTGTTTGTTTTTAAAAACACACTAGCAAAAATTATGGATGAAAAATATGAAAACAATTTTTTTTTATAGAAATTGTAGATGGCGAACCTCAATGCTTGATTTGCAATCGAGTTTTGAGTGTTTTATCACATTTTCATATAAAAAGGCATTTTAATACTTGCCATGAGGATTTTAATAACCTAATGGGGGAAGATCGAAAATTAAAGGTATTGCAATTGAAAGCAGAGTATTTTTTAAATTTTATGGTTGATGAAACTAGTGAAACTATTGTTCGTCACCAAAATAAAGGTCAATTAATAAATAAAAATGATTCATTGGCTTTGACAAAGGCATCTTCTGTAGTTGCATTGGCTTTAGATAAGCAATGTCGCCCATATGAGGATGGCATTTCTTTTTTAAATTAACATCAGATGTTTTAAATTGTTTCGGTGAAAAATTTCAAGAAACTGTAAATATTTGCCAAAATATCCCGTTGTCTCGAAGGACAATTACTCGTAGGACAGAAGAGATAAGCAATTTTATCTATTCTGCAGCTAAAAATAGGCTTATAAATTGCAAATATTTTTCACATTCTCTTGTCGAGAGTACTGATATTAATAATATATGTCAGTTAATTATTTGCATCAAAACTGTTGATGCAAACTTAACTACTTTTGAAGAAGTTTTTGATGTAATTGCCCTTCACGGTCATGTTACAGGTCAGGTTTTGTTTGAAACAATAAAATCAAATATTTTTTCAATTGTTGACAAAAACAAGCTTAGTTCAATATGCACAGATGTAGCGTAAGTAATGAGGGGTAAAAACAATGGTCTTTTGGGCATTTTAAACAAAAATGGAATTCATTGCCCATCTTTCCATTGTGTTATACATCAACAAGCATTATTTTCTAAAGAATTAAATATGACCAATACTATGAACATTGCTGTTCATAATAATTGCACAGTTGTCCAATTATCAACAATCATACAAAACTTTCGTAGAAAATTGAATTTATTGGCTCACCAACTGAAAAATAATAATATTGCCAACCTTAAAAATGCAGAGGCAATATTTTCAGAATTGAATATTAATAGTTTTGTTAAAATACAACAATATGCTAAAATCGTTGATTCTTTAATGGAAAATTATTCAGACAGATTTAAAGATTTAGAATGTATTGAAAGGGCGGTTGAATTGTACAACTATCCACTAACGTGTAAAATAAAAGAACAGGATGTCGCACTGCGTGAAGAACTTGAGCAATTAAGGTGCGATATAGAAATTCCACTTGAAACAGGAGAACAATTTTGGTCGAAAATTGATGAAAATAAATACCAAAATCTGAAAAACGAAGTTTTCAAGCTATTTTCAATGTTTGGAACCACGTACAATTGCGAGGTGGCATTTTCAAGCTTAAAAATAATTTTGAGCAAGACTCGTAATAGGTTAACAGACGAACATATAACTGATTTACTGCACATCAAGGAATATAGGGGAGACATCAATCCGGAAGAATTAGTTTTATTCTTATTTCTTTCTTAATTATCTAGCAAAATTTCAGCCTATTTTTGTATATTTACGAAATTATTGATATTTAATTCTATTTAATTTAATATGAACTTTTAATCTCAATATCTGCGGTGTTAGAAGGGTTAAAGTTTTAAGTTATATTTTAAGTTAAAACTTTAATTCTACGCTTCAATTCAATTACATCTATTTTGTATCTTTACTTAAGTCAAATATCGAAAAATTAAGATGTTTTCTGAAAAGTTAACAATAAAAACATACTTTTGGTGTTTGACGCTTAACGGGTTAATAAAAGTAAAAATGTGTGATAAATTAAATTAAATACCCTTTAATAAGCTTTCAAATGATGCCTATTTTGTTTCGATCCGATTACAAATGTTAAAGATACAATGAATTTTTAATCAAAACTTTGGAAGTCCATAATTCCGGAACCGTCCCAATAATTTTTGGGAGAAATGAGACCAATTAACGAAAAATTTAATATGTACATGAAAAACTTAAAATAAAATAGTACATAAAGATAAAAAAAAGATAAAATAGTACATAAAGATAAAAACACAACAAAGTTATTTTTTTCACAATTGACAAGTTTTTACAGTGTATAACTAGTGAGTATTCATTTCAATTTCGTTTTTCGATGCTACACACACAAACATAGTCTATGATAGTATGTGTGCTGCCTCAGCTGCCCACCACTGTTGTAAACATTATTTTGTATTGAATTTTTTTCTGAGCTTTCACTTGATTTTGCGATGTCAATGCGATCACACACAATGAGCGGAAGAAAACTAAAATCTACTTTGCCCAGTGGCATAAAATGCTTCCTTAAGAAGTGTGGGAAATCGAGAAGGATTTGTAGCAAATTGAAAATGTTTAAATTTCCTGCACCTGATTTGATACTTGGTCAAATTCCTGAAAATGAATTTTAACTTTTCAAAACTGTGTCGTTGAAGTTTACTGATGATTTGGTAAAGCACCAATGAAATGCATATAGACATTGCGTAACTACCAACAAATAAATTTCATTTATATATAGTAGTATTGTGGCAACAATGTGTCAAATAAAGAATTTCATAACAGTTTGATTTAGATTTTATTTTTCATTTTGCCTTATAAATACTTTTCTTGTTATCCAATGGATTTCTCTTTGTATAAAGGTGTAGAAAAATAAAAAGGATTCATATCGAATATAATTTGTTTGTTGGTTTAATTTTGTATGAGTTTCAAAGCCTACTATGCTTATTCTGTTGTGATTTTTGAAAAGTGTTTGTATTTTACAAATTGTGAATTCTCAGATGGTTTTCAGAAGTAAAGGGTGTTTTTTATGAAGTTTTTTTTGTACAAATCACTCTGTTGTCTAACAGCTGTTTTGACAGTTTAAAGTGACGTTTTTACTCAGTATTGTTTGACAAATCATCATGAACAGGTTAACTCCAGAACAACGCTTCCAAATCGTGAAATTTATTTTCAAAAACAGTGTTCAATTAAATATGTTTATCCGCTTTTTTACCGAAAAATTCTCTTCAGTGATGAGGCGCATTTTTGGTTGAATGGATATGTCAACAACCAAAATTGCCGTATTTGGAGCAAAGATAATAAACACGCCGTTCAAGAATTACCAATGCATCCCGATAAATGTACTGTTTGGTGCGGTCTATGGGCTGGTGGAATCATCGGTCCTTATTTCTTTAAAAATGAGGAAGGACGACGCGTTACCGTGAATGGAAATCGATACAGAATCATGATCAATAAATTTTTGGTGCCAAAACTTCAAGATATGGATGTAAACGAAAGGTGGTTTCAACAGGATGGTGTCACTTGTCATACTGCGGGCGAAACAATGGACTTATTGAAAGAACATTTTAACAACAACATTATTTCGAGAAATAGACCGGCGAATTGGCCTCCGCGTTCGTGTGATTTCACGCCACTCGATTTTTTTTGTGGGGATACCTGAAATCATTGGTTTACGTGGAAAAACCAGCAACGATTGACGCTTTGGAAACCAGTATTCAACGTGTCATTGCTGAAATACGCCCTCAAATGCTTGAAAAGGTGGTCGAAAGTTTGACCTTAGTAGTATGTTTGGGGCCACTTTTTCCATACGAAATGTGGCTCCATGCGTACGCTACAGTCGGCATAGTTTTTTGAATGTTAGGTTTGTAACATGTAGGGTGTAAATGTGTGTTGGTGTGTGTGTTTGTTTGTTGATGGTCGACTATTGCGTATGGTAGGGTGTTTTTGAAATGGTGGCCGCAATGGAATGGTGAATCAAATATAAAAAACCGCAGAAGGGGAAAATTGTGTGTGTGTGTGTGAAATTTTATAAGTGTACAAAACCATGTTAAAATGAACAAGTAAAAACGTTATATTCGACCGGGTCGAATCTTAAATACCCTCCAAATATTTAGTAAGTGAATTTGAAATGTTTAACTTGGTGGGACAGAGTTCCTTTATATAATATCGTACGTCAACGCCCACTAAAGGGGGCGGGGTTCAAAAAAATATACAATATCATGTTTTCCACAGACGAACGTATGGGCATTGCTAGACCGTCTTAGACTTCATCACAATTCTCTTTGACGGGTATAAAATCTGTATTTTGGCGGGGTCGCTCTGGCAAGGGCTGTGGGGGAAACATTTCACCTTTGTCATAAAACACTAAAAATAAATGCTTGGGATAATTATATACAAAATTAAAATTTCTTTTTTTTTGATAGGGTCATTTAGAGGGCAAAGGGGGAGAGGGGGTAGGGCAGAAACAGGTAGACATAAAACTCTAAAAATAAATGCTTGGGATGATTATACACAAAATTTAAAAAAAATTTTATTTATTTTTAATAGGGTCATTTAGCGGGCAAAGGGGAGGAGGGGTAGGGCAGCAACAGGCAGTCATCGGTAGGGCAGAAATCGGTAGTCATAAAACTCTAAAGATAAATGCTTGGGATGATTATATATATACAAAATTTAAAAAAAATTTTTTTTTTGGTAAGGTCATTTAGGGGGCGAAGGGGAAGGAGGGGGTAGGGCAGAGTAGTACCAGGTTTCGTCTCAGCTTCGTCATTAAAGTTTAAAAGTGTTATTTTTAAGGAATGTAGGCTTAAGTAAAACAATTTGATAAATTTTTATGCAATTTTTGCCTATAAATTTTTTTTTTTGGTAGGGTCATTTTAGGGGGCAAAGGAAGAAGGGGGGGGGGGGTCTAGGGCAGAAATCGACAGTCATAAAACTCTAAAAATAAATGCTTGGGATGATTATATACAAAATTAAAAAAAAAAATTTTTTTTGGTAGGGCCATTTAGGGGGCAAAGGAAGAGGTGGGGGGGGAGGTAGGGCAGAAATCGGCAGTCATAAAACTCTAAAGATAAATGCTTGGGATGATTATATACAAAATTTAAAAAAAAATTTTTTTTTTGCTAGGGTCATTTAGGGGGCGAAGGGGAAGGAGGGGGTAGGGCAGAGTAGTACCAGGTTTCGTCTCAGCTTCGTCAATAAAGCTTAAAAGTGTTATTTTTAAGGAATGTAAGCTTAAGTAAAACAATTTGTTAAATTTTTATGCTATTTTTGCCTATAATAACGCCCACTAAAGTGGGCGGGGTCAAAAAATATTTTTCTTTTATTTAATGGCTCCAAGTTTAAGGCGTTGGACCGTATTTGACATAAAAATATATCATTTGCTTAACAAAATAACCAAAAAACTTTAAAAATTATGTTGTTTTTTTCTGGGTTGGTTTAGTTCTTCTTAGGGGAACTTTTTTCCCTCTAGCCCGATTTAGTATATCTTCGAACTTAACCTGCTCTAAGTTTTAAAATATATTTATGCCAAATTTCAAAAGTCTAGCTCTTTTCGTTTGGACTGAATCGTGATTTCCACAGACGGACGGACGGACATGCTCAGTTCGTCTTAGATTTCATCACTGATCAAGAATATATATACTTTATGGGGTCTGAGATGGATATTTCGATGCGTTACAAACGGAATGACAAAGTGAATATACCCTCCAAATTCTTTTTTGGAGGGTATAAAAAATAAAAACAAATTAAATTATGTGAACCTGATAACCGCAATAAGGTTTGAACTAATTGTATGTATCATCATGTATGCATAATCATGTATGCATAATCAAATATAATCCAAATTAAAACTTGTCCTTGAGGTCTAGAACAAAATGTTGAACGTATTAAAATATATAATCTATTTTCAATTTCTTTTATTCCTAGAACAAAATGTTGAACGAATTAACCACTATAAATTTTGTTTTTAGAACAAATGGGAAAAAGTGTATGGGAATGTAATAAGTCAGGTTTTTAAAGATATATTTTCAATTTCTTCTATTACTAGAAGAAATGTTGAGGTTATTAACCACTACAAATTTTGTTTTTAGAAAAAATGGATAAAAAGTTTGTATAGTTGAAAATAGATTATATATTTTTATAAAAAAATTGTGGGTAAATTTTGTAGCTACTTTGAGTATATAAAGAGGTAACTGGTGGAAAGAAATTATTAATTTAATTCTGAGCTCTAATTAAGCAGAAATTACAATTTTTGAAAAAATGGAAAGTGCTAGATATTTTGAAACATTTAGTCTGGATGAGGAAGAAACTCAATTGTTAGACTTGGGAACGTTGTCACGGTCAACCCCAACACCAGCACAACATATAACACCATCACTGCCAGTACATGCTGGATTTATACTTACACCAATGGAAACACCTTCAACATCACGCTCTATCCATTCTGCTTTTATATCTTCACCTCCACTTCAAGCCCCGGCGAATTTAACAACATCACCGCCACCTCCACCCCCGGCAACACCGTCACTACCATCACCTCCATTTCTAAACTATTATGTACTGTCGTCAGCACCGTCTTCCTCAACAAGACCGTCAACTCCATCAATGTGCATGGATAGGACATTTACGCAGTTACATCGCATGTATGAGGAGGAGTATGAGAGATTGAAAGCTCAGATAACCACTTATTTACAGAAGTGGACTGAGCTCCATAACAGTTACAAAGAGAAGGAGGAAAGAATAAAATAAATAAGGGCGAGGCAAGAAGTGGAGCAAAGAAGCTATAAAGATGAGCTTGAGGGCAATAGAAAAAAAGCAGAGGAGGCTAAAAGCTCTCCAATGGAAGCGCTATACAAAAGTATGTATGAATGTAAAATTTGCTGTGCTTATTGTAAAGGGGCAAGGTTGTGCTTCTTTAACTGTTCTCACTTCACATGTGTAGACTGTTTTAGACGTGGCAACAGCACATCATGCCCCTTTTGTACACAGCAAATTTTACAAATGTACAGAATTTGTAAGCTGGGGGGAATGTTATTTAGTTAGATACATTCCCCCGCCGAATTTTGCTTTAACGCTGCCAACATCATAGATCTCACTTCCCATAGTGTGATGGGAAGTGAAGATTAAGATTTATGAGAGCTTTTAGCCTCGCTAAAAATTATGAGTATTATAAAAATATGTATATAAATTATTGTAAAAATATATAAATTGTTTTTAAATAAAAAAAAATATTATCAAACAATAAAAAATATATAAATTGTTTTTAAATAAAAAATATTATAAAACCAATAAAAAAATAAATTGTCTTTTTATTTCACTTGTATTAGGGACTTCTTTTTTTCAGATACAACTTCTTTATTTAATTAAATAAATAAAAACAACAAAAAAATATATAAATTGTTTTTTATTTCACTTTTTATTAGGAATTTCTTTTTCAGATTTACAATAATTAAAAATACGTTTATAAAGTTTTAACAGTCTGCGTGCTAACAAATATTGATCATAAAATATTTTACAACTACAAATGTTGAAAGATTGTGTGTAAATATTTTCACAAAAGTATTTATGTACAATATTATTAAAATAAACAAATGGTTTACTCATATTATTGTACATTCTTAATTCGATAATAACTATAAGAAATAACTCTACATGCTGGTGTTCCATCTCTTTATCATAATTGAGTAAAAATTCTTCTAATTCAGCTGATGTTAACATTTTCTTTAAGATAAATAAATAGTAGCGGTGAGGTGTAGTCTTTATAATAGTTATCAAACAACTAAAATAAAAAATTGAAAAACTTGTTTTTATTTATAATTTTTTTGTTTATAGATTAACAAGGTTTTCTTTATTTAAATACGAATTAATAAAATTTCTTAGTATAATCACATTTTTTTTCAGCACATATTTGCTTAACATTATTATTAATTTTATTATGATTTTTAAAAATATTCACATTTAAATTGTTTTTATACAAAGTTTTTATATTTGGACAACACAAATCATCTAAATTAATTATACTTATTTCTATTTCTCCTAGTAATTCTTTTAACCATTTCACTTTTTCAAGTCCTTTAACATATACAACAGGATATTCGTTCTCTCCTTTTCTCATACTTCCTAATAAGTATTTTATTAACTCTTTTAAGGTAGAGTCGCCACTATTCCAATGCAATCCATGCAAGTTATTATACAGCCATTTATTAGTAATTCTATCCTTTTTGCTTAATCCTGAGTATTTCAGTGGTGATTGAATAAGAAAGGTTTGTCTTTCAAAGTCAGCTACCGAAATGCATACTTCTTTTGCATGAATTTTATTGTTAAGATAAAATCCTTGCATATCGATGACTATAAATGTATTCTTATTCATTGTTTTAATATAACTGTAAATATCTGTGAAGGGTAGTAGTATTTTATTCTTTTTTTAACATTAATAATGAAAAACGTGTTTTGTGATTGTTTATTTATTTATTGCTTCTTTTCAAATATAAGTTTGTAATAAATTCCAGATGGAATCTTTTTTATCGAATAAAATGCCGATGATAGGTTCTTGATAACATCATCAGATATGAATGTATATTTTTTGGAAGGAAAACAATATGATTCTCGAGTTCCAGCATTATCGTCAGCCCATATAATGTAGCTTTTCTCTCACATCGTTTGATCTCCAGCGATTCATTCATCGGAAAGTCCTTCAACGATAATACAGTTTTTGGATATTTTTTTTCGCCAATATTATTTAAAGTTTCAATTGTACTATCCATTTTATTTTATTGTTACTGTTATATAATTACTAAATTTCAGACTAAGAATGAATACATTTGGTAAAAAATCAGTGATATTTATATCAAAACTTGTGAGAGAAGAGATGTAAGAATATAAGAGGAGAGGGGTTGGTACGTGCTTTTAATAATTTACATAAATATATGTGTGTTTTAATAAAATATTTCTGGTTTTGAATAACAACTGCATAGCAACGGAAATATACATATATATATTTCATGTATTCTATTTATAAAATGAAATATTTTGTGGTTTTTAATGATAACTGCTTAGTAGTATATTTATAAAATGAAATATTTTTTTGGTGATAATATGATATGTGTATTTTTTTATATTTTATGGTTTTGAAATCGTTTTGATAATAGTATATATCATGTAAGTTTACCCACCGTAAAATCAAAAGTCCCCTTACCTACTACTTAGGGTTTAAATACATGCATTCCTGGAACATAAAATCATTCTTGTTTAGAATATTCTAGTAAAAACACTCTGTTTAACATATCAAAAAAAAATGGGGAGCTTTATCTGTGAGATTTGTCTCAAAGTATACAATTTAAATTCTTCATTAAGTAGACATACACGATTACATCATCGTGAAGAACCAACTTCTTCATATCTTTGTACAGGAAGTGCTAGCGATGACAGAACTATTTATGGTAAAGAATGTAATAAAATTATTCAGAAATCAAATTGGCATTATCATAAAAGGACAAACGAGCATAAGCAAAATTGTATTGAAAATCTGGATAATGATGATGATGTTAAATGTATAAAATCGATATTTAACAATCGCATTGCGTCGTATTCAATTGAAAATAAAAACAAAGCTGATTTAGTACCTCAAAACTTTTTGCTTACAATTAGGTACAAGGTATTGGGATTATTAAACGATGAGCTTAAAAAACGTTGAAATCTGAAATTTAACATGGAACTATTTAGTGAATATATGTTGGTTAAAGAAGAAGACGATTCGTGCACCATCGAAGTAAAGTCTCATCAAACTAAAATGACTATTCTTTGTACATCATCGACAGAAAATGATATATTGAGCATTTACAATGATCAGTGCGATGTCATTATTAAAAAAAATGATTGAATTCCAGGAGCGTGATAGCGGATGGACGTCAATTGAAATTTTACGCATAGAAGTTAATATTAATCAATACAAATGTATTAAAGGCTCACAATATATCCCATTACCACCAACAATACAAAAAAAAATTTGCGTGTATAAATGTACAAAATAATGATGAATATTGTTTGAAGTGGGCTATAATATCAGCTTTATATCCAATTGAACATGGGCACCATCCAACTAGAGTAACATACTACAAAGTTGACAACATAAAAGATGAAATTATAATATTAAAAAATAATATTGTGGTAAATTTCAAAAGCTTGATTTTTCCGCTAGCGGTTAATCAAATTAAATTTTTTGAAGCTAACAATCCTGAGATAAGTGTAAATATGTTTGGCTTAGATGGTGATAAAATTGAGGGACCATACTACTTTACAACAACAACAGAAGAGAACGCTAATCATTTAACCTATTACTTTTACAAAACGGTAATAGGTTCCACTACGTTTGGATTAAAAATATGTCAAGGTTTGTTGCTAATACATAATTATATTTTATTTTATTAAAACAATATTAATAAAAATGTTCCTTCTCTTATTTGATTACAGATTAATAAGAAGACAAGTTACAACACACTGTAGAATGATACATATATGTAATACATGTTTAATTCATTTTCATGATCAATTGTCACTAAAGAAACACAAATAAAATTGCAACAAAGTCGTAACTAAACTATCAATTACAGGCCAAAACATAGTAAGTTTTAATAATTTTAAAAAGCAAATGGATGTACCTTTTGTAGTATACGCTGATTTTGAATGCATTCTGAATTCTATTAATGTCCAGAATTCAGTTAATGTTAAATCCATACAAAAGCATATTCCATTTGCTTATAGTTACTATATAAAATGTTCATTTAACTGTAGTTTATACATATATATTTGGTGATGAGTCACCAAAACATTTCTTCACTAATTTAGTTAAGGATAGCTTAGATATATATAATAATTATTTAAGTGTAGTTAAACCAATAAATTCCTTAACATTTTCTCAACAAATAAGGCAAAACCAGGATACCATTTGTCATATATGTAAAAAGGAATTATCTGTTTTAGATCGAGTAGCCCGTTCAAGTTTCTTCAATAAACTTAGGAATGAGTCGTGTAGCGAAGATGATTATGAGCATGCTAAAAAAGTTTGGAATACATTTCAATGTACTAAACTATTGGACTATCTTCTGTTATATTTAAAAGTAGACGTTTTATTGCTTTGTGATATATTCGAAAATTTTAGAAAAGTTTGTAAAAATATTTATAATTTAGATCCGTGTCAATATTATACTACCCCGGGCTTATCCTGGGATGCTATGTTGAAAACAACAGAAATAGAATTGGAATTGTTAAATATTGAGATGTATAATTTCGTTCTACGAGGTATTGTTCAATGCAGTAAACGTCATTCGACAGCTAATAATAAATATGTTAGTGATTATGATTCAACAAAAGAATCGAATTATATAATGTATTTAGATGTAAATAATTTGTATGGATATGCAATGTCTCAATATCTTCCCTTTAAAAATTTCAAATGGATTGAAAACTGTGAAAATTTTAATGTAAACAAGTAAAAACGTTATATTCGACCGGGTCGAATCTTAAATACCCTCCAAATATTTAGTAAGTGAATTTGAAATGTTTAACTTGGTGGGACAGAGTTCCTTTATATAATATCGTACGTCAACGCCCACTAAAGGGGGCGGGGTTCAAAAAAATATACAATATCATGTTTTCCACAGACGAACGTATGGGCATTGCTAGACCGTCTTAGACTTCATCACAATTCTCTTTGACGGGTATAAAAACTGTATTTTGGCGGGGTCGCTCTGGCAAGGGCTGTGGGGGAAACATTTCACCTTTGTCATAAAACACTAAAAATAAATGCTTGGGATAATTATATACAAAATTAAAATTTCTTTTTTTTTGATAGGGTCATTTAGAGGGCAAAGGGGGAGAGGGGGTAGGGCACAAACAGGTAGACATAAAACTCTAAAAATAAATGCTTGGGATGATTATACACAAAATTTAAAAAAAATTTTATTTATTTTTAATAGGGTCATTTAGCGGGCAAAGGGGAGGAGGGGTAGGGCAGCAACAGGCAGTCATAAAACTCTAAAGATAAATGCTTGGGATGATTATATATGTACAAAATTTAAAAAAAAAATTTTTTTGGCAGGGTCATTTAGGGGGCTAAGGAAGAGGGGAGGGGGGGGGGTGTAGGGCAGAAATCGGCAGTCATAAAACTCTAAAGATAAATGCTTGGGGTGATTATATACAAAATTTAAAAAAAAATTTTTTTTTGGTAGGGTCATTTACGGGGCAAAGGAAGAGGGGAGGGGTAGGGCAGAAATCGGCAGTCATAAAACTCTAAAAATAAATGCTTGGGATGATTATATACAAAATTAAAAAAAAAAAATTTTTTTGGTAGGGTCATTTTAGGGGGCAAAGGAAGAGGGTGGGGGGGGGGGAGGTAGGGCAGAAATCGGTAGTCATAAAACTCTAAAGATAAATGCTTGGGATGATTATATACAAAATTAAAAAAAAAATTTTTTTTTTGGTAAGGTCATTTAGAGGGCGAAGGGGAAGGAGGGGGTAGGGCAGAGTAGTACCAGGTTTCGTCTCAGCTTCGTCATTAAAGTTTAAAAGTGTTATTGTTAAGGAATGTAGGCTTAAGTAAAACAATTTGATAAATTTTTATGCTATTTTTGCCTATAAATTTTTTTTTTTGGTAGGGTCATTTTAGGGGGCAAAGGAAGAAGGGGGGGGGGGGGTGTAGGGCAGAAATCGGCAGTCATAAAACTCTAAAGATAAATGCTTGGGGTGATTATATTTAAAATTAAAAAAAAAAATTTTTTGGTAGGGCCATTTAGGGGGCAAAGGAAGAGGTGGGGGGGGGAGGTAGGGCAGAAATCGGCAGTCATAAAACTCTAAAGATAAATGCTTGGGATGATTATATACAAAATTTAAAAAAAAAATTTTTTTTGCTAGGGTCATTTAGGGGGCGAAGGGGAAGGAGGGGGTAGGGCAGAGTAGTACCAGGTTTCGTCTCAGCTTCGTCAATAAAGCTTAAAAGTGTTATTTTTAAGGAATGTAAGCTTAAGTAAAACAATTTGTTAAATTTTTATGCTATTTTTGCCTATAATAACGCCCACTAAAGTGGGCGGGGTCAAAAATATTTTTCTTTTATTTAATGGCTCCAAGTTTAAGGCGTTGGACCGTATTTGACATAAAAATATATCATTTGCTTAACAAAATAACCAAAAAACTTTAAAAATTATGTTGTTTTTTCTGGGTTGGTTTAGTTCTTCTTAGGGGAACTAAGAAGAACCTCTTGCCCGATTTAGCCCATCTTCGAACTTAACCTGCTCTAAGTTTTAAAATATATTTATGCCAAATTTCAAAAGTCTAGCTCTTTTCGTTTGGACTGAATCGTGATTTCCACAGACGGACGGACGGACGGACGGACGGACATGCTCAGTTCGTCTTAGATTTCATCACTGATCAAGAATATATATACTTTATGGGGTCTGAGATGGATATTTCGATGCGTTACAAACGGAATGACAAAGTGAATATACCCTCCAAATTCTTTTTTGGAGGGTATAATAATGTGAGAGAAGATTCTTCATTCGGATACATACTGGAAGTAGACTTAGAATATCCAACTAGAATACTAGACTATCATAGTGACTTACCGTTTTGTGCAGAAAACAAGAAAATTGAAAGCATGAAACAGCGAAAATTAATAACAGATTTAAATAACAAAAGCAATTATATTATTCACTATCGCAACCTTCAACAATGTCTTCAACATGGTTTGATTTTAAAGAAAATTCATAGAATCCTTGAGTTTAATCAGTCAAATTGGTTGCAAAAATATATTGATTTAAATAATCATCATAGAACATTAGCTAAAAACTTATTTGAACAGAATTTTTTAAATTATTAAACAATGCTGTGTATGGTAAGACTATGGAAAATGTTGATAAAAGAAAAGACATCAAAATAGTATGTGAATGGGAAAATAAAGGTAAGCGATTAGGAGCTAGAACACTTATTGCTAGACCTAATTTTCATAGTTCTCTCATAATTCATGATAATATGATTGCTATTCAAATGAACAGAGTGAGAACTGTATATAATAAACCTATTTACATCGGGTATACAGTTTTAGAATTGTCAAAATATAAAATGTATGAATTTCATTATGATTATATGAAACCGAAATATCTTGAAAATATTAATCTTAATTACATGGATACAGATTCCTTTATATATGATGTAAGAAGGAATGATATACACAATGATATTAAAAATGATATCATAACACATTTCGATACATCAGCATATTCAAAAGAAAATCCTTATAATATTCCATTAATGAACAAAAAAGTATTAGGAATGATGAAAGATGAGTGCAATGGGAAAATTATTGAGGAATTTATTGGTTTAAGAGCTAAAATGTATTCTGTAAAAATAGATAGAGTAGATCAGGATATAAAAAAAATAAAAGGAGTAAAACAAAGTGTGACCAACAAATTAACAATTAATGATTTTAGAAAATGTTTGTTGGAGAAAAAACTATACTATGATACAATGTATGTATTTAAATCAAAAATTCATGAATTGTATACACAACATGTATGTGAACTAATATTAAGTTATTTAGATGAAAAGAGATTTATACATGAAAATGGTGTTGATACATATGCTTGGGGGCATTATAAAATAAATGCTTCTTCTGATAACGATGATGATGATATGTTATGTAACTAGCTCTAAGTATAATTAATAGGAAAAAACTTATACTGTACATTAATAAAAAAATTATCTGATTACAAATAAAAGAAAAATTTTTTTTTTTTATTTTAAATTATATTTATTGTATAGAAATTTTAAACACAAGTGACCACAATTAAATGTATTGAATTTCTGTTTTTGATTATGATTATATTCAATAGGCGATTTTAAATAGTTGATGATTTCCAATGGTGGTTGTAAATCTCCAAAGCTATCAAAATATTCTCTATAGTTATGATGTTTATAATATGCTACCCAATGTGTTCCAGAACCATTTGAGTTATCTAAATTAACAATACCGCATTCTTGTGTTAACGGTTTTCTAGGTAAAGTATCACGCATGAAAACCCCTCTGAAATGTTTCAGTTGTTTGCCATACTTATTCAAATCGATGTCTGTTAGGAACGATTAGGTGGATTTTTTAAAAGTTTTTTGGAGCTGGACTATAATAGAGACCATATCCAGTTTTATATGTATATAATCCTTTCCCCATGGCAATGGATTCCATATCTATATCTATTGTGACGGGAAGCCTCAGCCAATTGTTCTTTACCATTTTTTATATCATTCACTGCTTTAACAATAGCAGATCCACCGGTTGCTAAGCCTCCAAGTGCAGATAATGCTGTAAGAATAGGAACAAGAGGAAGAAACCCACCAATTTTTGGTACTGGTATAACTCTCGGTACAATAATGTTTGTTCTCTTTTTCCCTTTTAAGTTGGAATAAACTGTCTTTTGAGCAATTTTAACTGCATCATTGATATCGGAAGGCTTCTCTTTTCTCAATAGCTTCAAGGTATTCTTTATAGTTGTAAATAACTTTTTATGATATTTATTCTTCTTTCTGTTTTTCCTTCGTTTCTTTTTTTATTTTTACGAATCTTGAATTTATTTTTAATACCCATATCAAATTTTAATTTTGCTTTCATTGCGTTAGTTACAAACCAAGAGTCAGCATTTTCTTTTAAACTACTATCTGTCGATTTCACTCGTTGCCAAGCCTTTTCAGCTAAGATTCTATCTGCTTGATGTCTCGTATTTACATCTTTTGATTGTGAGTATGCAATATCGTGCTGTCTACAGGCTGCATCCAATATATTAATTACTCTATCTCCTCTTGCTAACCGTTTTTCAAGTTTAGATCCAGGTCCACAAAACTGATATCCAGGTAAATGGAGCTCAATAGGTAATTTATTTATTATGTTGTTTACAAATCCTCTTCCACTTTTACACTATTTAGCTTTAAAATTTTTAATGTAGTTTTTATACATTTTTTTTTTTGGTTGTTTTTCATTAGCACCTGTAATAGTGTTAACGTGAACAGATTAAATGATAATGATTTTCTATATAAACGTTAATTTATAATATATAAATGAAATTTATTTGTTGGTGGTTAAGCAATGTCTATATGCATTTCATTGGTGCTTTACCAAATCGTCAGTAGACTTTAACCACAGTTTTGAAAAGTTAAAAACCTCTTATCTTATGCATATACTTCCGAAACCCATCTGAGAATTCACAACTTGTAAATTACAAACTATTTTCAAAAATAACAACAGAATAAGAATAGTAGGCCTTGACACTCAAAAAAAAGTAAACCAACAAATAAAGTATATTTGATACGAATCTATTTTATTTTTCTACACCTTTATACAATCAGAAATCCATTGGATAACAAGAAAATTTTATTTTATTCTGTTGTTATATTTGAAAATAGTTTGTAATTTACAAGTTGTGAATTCTCAGATGGTTTTCGGAAGTATATGCATGAGATAAGAGGTTTTTAACTTCTCAAAACTGTGGTTAAAGTCTACTGACGATTTGGTAAAGCACCAATGAAATGCATATAGACATTGCTTAACCACCAACAAATAAATTTCATTTATATATTAGTATTGTGACAACAATGTGTCAAATAGAAAAATTTCATAACAGTTAATTTATAATATTATAACCTTAGTTACTAGTTAATCAATTAATCAATCATTATGCGTTTCGTTAAGCAATCAAAAGAAATTGTTATAAGAAATATTGATGAATCAATGGGAAGAAAGATTAAAACTTTACACAACACATTATTACCCAATTCGATACGTGCATTAACTGTGGGACCATCAAATTGTGGCAAAACTAATGTAATGATAAGTCTAATAGAAAGTCCTAACGGATTGAGATTTAAGAACATCTATATACATATATTCAAAATCATTGTATCAACCAAAATATTGCTATTTAAAGAAACTAATTAAACCATTAAAAAAAATTAATCTCTTCACGTTTTCAGAAAATGAAAATGTTTTTAGTCCAGCTAAAGCATATCCACATTCCATAATTATATTCGATGATGTGATTTGTGACAAACAAAATACAATAAGAGATTACTTTTGTATGGGAAGACATAAATATATTGATTGTTTTTATCTATGTCAAACATATACCAAAATTCCTAAACATTTAATACGTGATAATGCAAACTTGATTATAATATTTAAGCAGGATGAAATGAATCTGAAGCATATATATAACGATCACGTTATAGGTGATATGTCTTTTGAACAGTTTTTAGAGCTCTGTAGTGAGTGTTGGAAAGATAAATATGGATTTCTGGTTATAAGTAAGGATGATTTATTAAGTAAAGGACGCTTTCGAGAAGGATTTGACAATTGTTAAGACAAGAGCAATTTTAAAAGAAAAATTAAAGAAGAGGGGGGGGGGGGGGGGGGGGTAGGGCAGAAATCGGCAGTCATAAAACTCTAAAGATAAATGCTTGGGATGATTATATACAAAATTTAAAAAATTTTTTTTTTTTGGTAGGGTCATTTAGGGGGCGAAGGGGAAGGCGGGGGTAGGGCAGAGTAGTACCAGGTTTCGTCTCAGCTTCGTCATTAAAGCTTAAAAGTGTTATTTTTAAGGAATGTAGGCTTAAGTAAAACAATTTGTTAAATTTTTATGCTATTTTTGCCTATAATAACGCCCACTGAAGTGGGCGGGGTCAAAAAATATTTTTATTTTATTTAATGGCTCCAAGTTTAAGGCGTTGGACCGTATTTGACATAAAAATATATCATTTGCTTAACAAAATAACCAAAAAACTTTAAAAATTATGTTGTTTTTTCTGGGTTGGTTTAGTTCTTCTTAGGGGAAATTTTTTCCCTCTTGCCCGATTTAGCCCATCTCGAACTTAACCTGCTCTAAGTTTTAAAATATATTTATGCCAAACTTCAAGAGTCTAGCTCTTTTCGTTTGGACTGAATCGTGATTTCCACAGACGGACGGACGGACGGACATGCTCAGTTCGTCTTAGATTTCATCACTGATCAAGAATATATATACTTTATGGGGTCTGAGATGGATATTTCGATGCGTTACAAACGGAATGACAAAGTGAATATACCCTCCAAATTCTTTTTTGGAGGGTATAACTAGATATTGAGGATGTTGATGATGATGATGATAGTAAACATAAAGTACAAAAACGTAATTTAAAAAGAATTAACACATTAAGGAATATAACGGATTTAACATCAACTAAAAAGAAACAAGTAAAAACGTTATATTCGACCAGGTCGAATCTTAAATACCCTCCAAATATTTAGTAAGTGAATTTGAAATGTTTAACTTGGTGGGACAGAGTTCCTTTATATAATATCGTACGTCAACGCCCACTAAAGGGGGCGGGGTTCAAAAAAATATACAATATCATGTTTTCCACAGACGAACGTATGGGCATTGCTAGACCGTCTTAGACTTCATCACAATTCTCTTTGACGGGTATAAAAACTGTATTCTGGCGGGGTCGCTCTGGCAAGGGCTGTGGGGGAAACATTTCACTTTTGTCATAAAACACTAAAAATAAATGCTTGGGATAATTATATACAAAACTAAAATTTCTTTTTTTTTGATAGGGTCATTTAGAGGGCAAAGGGGGAGAGAGGGTAGGGCAGAAACAGGTAGACATAAAACTCTAAAAATAAAAGCTTGGGATGATTATACACAAAATTTAAAAAAAATTTTATTTATTTTTAATAGGGTCATTTAGCGGGCAAAGGGGAGGAGGGGTAGGGCAGCAACAGGCAGTCATAAAACTCTAAAGATAAATGCTTGGGGTGATTATATACAAAATTTAAAAAAAAAATTTTTTTTTTGGTAGGGTCATTTAGGGGGCAAAGGAAGAGGGGAGGGGTAGGGCAGAAATCGGCAGTCATAAAACTCTAAAGATAAATGCTTGGGATGATTATATACAAAATTTAAAAAAAATAATTTTTTTGGTAGGGTCATTTAGGGGGCAAAGGAAGAGGTGGGGGGGGGGGGAGGTAGGGCAGAAATCGGTTGTCATAAAACTCTAAAGATAAATGCTTGGGATGATTATATACAAAATTTAAAAAAAAATTTTTTTTTGGTAAGGTCATTTAGGGGGCGAAGGGGAAGGAGGGGGTAGGGCAGAGTAGTACCAGGTTTCGTCTCAGCTTCGTCATTAAAGTTTAAAAGTGTTATTTTTAAGGCATGTAGGCTTAAGTAAAACAATTTGATAAATTTTTATGCTATTTTTGCCTATAAATTTTTTTTTTTGGTAGGGTCATTTTAGGTGGCAAAGGAAGAAGGGGGGGGGGGGCTAGGGCAGAAATCGACAGTCATAAAACTCTTAAAATAAATGCTTGGGATGATTATATACAAAATTAAAAAAAAAATTTTTTTTGGTAGGGCCAATTAGGGGGCAAGGGAAGAGGTGGGGGGGAGGTAGGGCAGAAATCGGCAGTCATAAAACTCTAAAGATAAATGCTTGGGATGATTATATACAAAATGTAAAAAAAAATTTTTTTTTTGGTAGGGTCATTTAGGGGGCGAAGGGGAAGGAGGGGGTAGAGTAGAGTAGTACCAGGTTTCGTCTCAGCTTCGTCAATAAAGCTTAAAAGTGTTATTTTTTAGGAATGTAAGCTTAAGTAAAACAATTTGTTAAATTTTTATGCTTTTTTTGCCTATAATAACGCCCACTAAAGTGGGCGGGGTCAAAAAATATTTTTCTTTTATTTAATGGCTCCAAGTTTAAGGCGTTGGACCGTATTTGAAATAAAAATATATCATTTGCTTAACAAAATAACCAAAACACTTTAAAAATTATGTTGTTTTTTCTGGGTTGGTTTAGTTCTTCTTAGGGGAACTTTTTTCCCTCTTGCCCGATTTAGCCCATCTTCGAACTTAACCTGCTCTAAGTTTTAAAATATATTTGTGCCAAATTTCAAAAGTCTAGCTCTTTTCGTTTGGACTGAATCGTGATTTACACAGACGGACGGACGGACGGATGGACGGACATGCTCAGTTCGTCTTAGATTTCATCACTGATCAAGAATATATATACTTTATGGGGTCTGAGACAGTGATGGAAAAGTTGTTACGATCGTACTTTTTTTGATACTATTTGATTTGAAAAAATACCGTGTTACTCCTCTGTTACATTTGATACTCTCAGTGATACGTCTACAATTTAAAACCATTGATTTTCTTAAATTCATCTGTTTTAGCATTTCCCCTTCATCACTTATAGTTTATGAAAATGGCAACTCTAGTTCTTATTATGTCTTCTTATTTTGTTTTACATATTCGTTTTGTTCTTTCACAATGTAGGGTAGCTGCAAAAAAACAGCTGTTGCGTTTTTGGTGTTTCTTTTGATAGATTTGTCAATCTTAATACAAACAAGTAAAAGTGCTATATTCGGCTGTGCCGAATCTTAAATACCCTTCACAGATGTAATTCTTCTTTCTTTCTATCTTTCTTGCCAAAACAGAAAGTAGGTTTAATTAAAATATCAAAATGATGTTATCGGTTACTTTTATATATAAGAAAACGTTTAAATTCTTCGGCTAGGAAGCTAAATGTTTGGCTTTTCTTATATATTTATAATACCTCTGAACGTTTTTCAAAAATATTATACATATATTTAATTTACAAACAAAAAGAAAAAATCTGTTTCCAAAAAGGTCTAATTGTCCAACCGTAGAATCGTCTTTTAGATTTTGTTGGTTTTTAATACCAGTTTACTTCTTTCTGATTCATCATAAAAATCAAAAATAACAAATAAAATGGCTACTTTTATGAATCAAAAAATGTCGATTTTCCAACCCTGGAACCGAATTTTTAGATTTTAAAATGTTTGTTACCAGTTTAATTCTTAGCGAAATATAAAATATGTTTAACTCACTCAAAAAAAAACAAAATTGGGAACTTATATGGAATTTATGTTAATTTTAATACTTTTATGTGCCAAAAATATTTCAATTTTCCAACTCTGGACGCGTATTTTTATTTTTTACCAATGCAATTCTTAGTGAGGTGTAACATAGTTTTACTTGACAAAAAAATTAAAACTTTTAAACATTTTGGTCACTTTCATGTACCATAAAATATTTCATTTGTCCAACCCTGGAGTCGAAATTTAGATTTTTTAAGATTTTAATACCAATTTTGTTCTTCCTGAATTATAAAACAGCTTTAATTAGCAAAAAGAAACAACGACAATTGCCTTTTTGGTAACTTTTATGCAGAATAAATCTTTCAATTTCCCAACCCTGGAATCGAAATTTAAATTTTTTTACCACTGCAACTCTTAATGAGGCATGAAATAGTTTTATTTAAGAAAAACTTTATATTTGTAACAATTTAGGTAATATTTATGTACCACAAAATATTGCAGTTATCCAACTCTGGAATCTAAATTTTGATTTTTTTTGGTTTTTGATATAAATTTTCTTTTTACTGAAAAAAAAAATAGTTTCAATTAGTAAAAAAACAAGTTCAATTGCCTTTTTGGTTACTTTTATGTAAAAAAAAATTAATTTCCCAACCCTGGAAGTGAAATTTAAATTTTTTAAAATTTTTTTTATAAATGCAAATCTCTATGACGTATAAAGTGGTTTTGTTAAAGAAAAACTTAAAATTTTTAACAATTTTAGTTATTACATGTACTACAAAATACGAAATGGGCCGAAAAAAAAATTTTTAATTTCCCATCCCTGGAAAAATTTTTTTATTTTTTTAGTTTTTAATAGACCATTGAGGGTCCCTAAAGCACGAAATAGGTTTAATTTACAAACATTAAAAAAAATAATTGATTTTTGGTATAAATTTTGCGTCGAGAAATAGGTGTAGGCGTCCCAGCTCTGGAACCATACTTTGGATCTTTCTGAATTTCAATAGCAGCCTATTTAAATTCATTTCCAATCCAACGGTCCAAGAACGAAGTCTCTAGCTCTTCTGGGGGCTTGGGACACCCGATTTCACGTACAGACGGACGGACAGACGGACATCGCTCATTCGTCATCGCTATTCATAAGGATCCAGAATATATATACTTTATGGGGTCCCATGTGCATATCGAAGAAATTACACACGGAATGACAAACCTATATATACCCTTTCACTGTTTTGTGAAGGGTATAAAAAGAACTAGTAATTTGAGCTTTTGAGTTTGATCGGTCACTTTCTTTAATCGCGCTTCGTTTTTTACTTTGTCAATGTATGTTGTTAGTTTTATACATAACACATTGTCATCGCATTCAACAGTTAGTTTTTTCTGGTGTTTCTTCTTTAAATGTAAAAATACATATATATGTACATACATATCTGTGTATTTCTTTAGGAAGACTTATTTTTAAATAAATAATGGAATCAGAAAAAGCCGGGTAAGTTTAAATTTATTGTTTTAATACAATTTAATAATTTAACAACAAATACATACATCTTTAAAATACTTTTAGGACGAGCAAGCAGAATAAGCCATACATAGTGCCTTTCAGAGATGAATGGATGACACGATTTCCATGGTTGAAAAAGGACGGAAAATTTAAAATTTGCAGCACTTGCCATATTCCTGTCTCCGGTGGACTGACACATATTTAAGCCGCCATGATTCCAGTGAAAACCACAAGAAAAAAATGAGTGCAGCTCAAAGTACACCAACAATTCAGAATTTTTTGTCATCTACTACTAAATGCCCCACAAATGAGTCCGCCAAAAAATTGGAAATTATGGTGAGCGAATTTGTGGCGGAACACAACATACCCTTCAATGCGTTAGATCATCTTAATTACATAATAAAAGAAGGAATAAATGATTCCAAAATAGCTAAAACTTTTAATATAAACAGAAAAAAAGGATAAGCAATTGTAACAAATATTTTGGCACACAAAATATTACTGATATTTCTGATTTTTGTAAAATGAATTATTTTTCGATAGTACTTGATGAGAGCACTGATATAAGCATCAACAAAAACTTGGCGATTGTTATTAGAACTTTTAATGGAAAATGTCGTGATAGATTTTTAGGTTTAATTAAAATAGATGATAGCTCATCAAGTGGCATATTTGAAAGTACCTTAAAATTTTTAGAGCTATGCAATATACCTTTAAATAATATAATCGGTATTACAACCGACAACTGTGCGGTCATGATGGGCCCCTTGAATGGTGTGCAAGCCAAGTTTAAAGGAAAAATTCCTCAAATTTTTACAAATGGTTGCATTTGCCACATACTAAATTTAACATCATCCGCTGCATCGAAATGTGGAATACCGATTGAAATTGATAAATTTATAAAAGACATAAATTTCAATTTTTGCAATAGTTCAAGTAAAAGGGATGAGTTCACAACATTCCAAGAGTACTTCGGTACTGAATTGCATGTCATATATAAATATGCAGCAACCAGGTGGCTTTCACGGGAGGAAGTAGTTAATAGAATTTTGGAGCAATGGGAGCCGTTGAGGTACTATTTTACGTTAAAAGATTTTGAAAGGGATTCAAGAAATGAAAGGATCGAATTTATAAAATCCAGATTTTATGATCCAGTATTCAAAATGACCTTTTTATTCCTTCAATATGTTTTAAAGATTATAAATTCTATTAACATAGAAATGCAGTCGGAAGATGTTCGTATGCATATATTTTTACCAAGATTAAAATATTTGTTTTGACAAATAGCTCGAAACTTTATAAATAAAGACATCTTGGACAAATGTAGCCTCTCACAGCTAAATATTAATGAAAATCACATTCCCTTGGATATTTTTTGTGGCTCTGAAGTTGATTTATATTTAAATACAAACGATGTGGAAATAAGTGTGGTAAATACGTTTAAAGAATATTGTAAACAATTTTACATTAAATTTTGTGAAGTTCTAAGAAAAAAAGTTGACTTTGACAGTGAAATGTTAATTTGGTTTAGTAAATTTTCCACTGAAAATGTTTTGTCTGGTAGAACTAATAGTATTATACCACTTCTGTTAAAACTGTTTCCAAATGAAAGGCAAAAATTTGAAAATATAAACTCTCAGTACAGGGCATTGGCGGATGTTGAAGAGCTTAAGCTTTTGGTAAATGAAAATATTTGTAGTTTTTGGTCTAAAGTGGCTAAAACTAAAAATTCTTTGGGCGAATATATGTTTTCCGATATTTCGAAAATTGCAAATGGAATTTTATCTATTCCTCACCCCTCTGCAAATGTAGAGAGGATTTTTTCGTATCAAAATCTAATAAAAACCAAACAAAGAAATAGGCTTAATGTTGAAACCGTATCAAGTCTTATTCAGACTAAAGATTTATTGAAATCTAAAGACTCCCGTTGTTATAACTTTGACATATCTAATAAAATAATGTCAAACAAATTGTAATTGCTATTAACTTTATTACTTTTGATCTCGTATTATAATTATTTACTTATGTTCCTTTAAACACATCCACATTTAAGTACAAATATTTTGTAAATATACATAGATACTTGTAAAGTATAGCTATTGTTTGTTTTTTACATAAATAGATTGTTTAGTTATAATGATGAATTTGTATTTAAACATACATATTTATGTTCTCTCTTAATTTTTTTTTGAATATGTAAAATTTTATATTGGGTATTTTTTAAGGTATAAAACTTTAAATTGAAATAAATCCTAGGTGAATAACGCTACTGGTATATATTTGGTCTTATTTGAAGGACAATACTCTATGATTTTGACTTTAATGTGATGGAGGAAGTTTTTTTGGAAATGGTCTTAAAATATAAGAGAAAATTATTTTTGAAATAAGCCCAAATCCATTCAATTGGCGCTATTTACCTAGGGGATATTTCAGTTTAAAGTGATATACCTTAAAAAGTACAAAATAAATTTAAAAAATGTTTTGTTTATAGGTAAAATGAACTTTTTATGTATAGATTTATGGGTTTTGTTAACTTTTTGTTTTCATGAAGATTTTGTTACTGTTTAATAAAAATTAAAAAAAAAATAACGATTTGTTACTCTTGAGGTTAAAAAAGTACTCTCAGAAAAAGTTTTTGATACCGAAATGAAAATCTCATTTCTCATCACTGGTCTGAGATGGATATTTCGATGCGTTACAAACGGAATGACAAAGTGAATATACCCTCCAAATTCTTTTTTGGAGGGTATAAAAACTTGATGTAAATGAAGGACAGACGATAAGGAAAGATAATAAAAAAAATTGGAGTAGAAAACGACTTTATCTGAAATCTATACCAGTTATATGTATATAATCCTACGAAACCACGTAATCCAAAAAGATTTAACACATCAAGTGATATAGCGGATTTAATATCAACTAAAAAGAAAAAACTTGTTGTAAATGGAGGACAGACGATAAGGAAAGATAATAAAAAAAATTGGAGTAGAAAACGACTTTATATGAAACCTATACCAATTATATATGTATAATCCTACGAAACCACGTAATCCAAAAAGAATTAACACATCAAGTGATATAACGGATTTAATATCGACTAAAAAGAAAAAACTTGATGTAAATGAAGGAAAGACGAAAAGGAAACATAATAAAAAAAATTGGAGTCGAAGACGACTTTATCTGAAACCGATACCAATTATATATAATCCTTCGAAACCAAGTAATCCAAAAAGAATTAACACATCAAGTGATATAACGGATTCAATATAGACTAAAAAGAGAAAACTTGATGTAAATGAAGGAAAGACGATAAGGAAAGATAATAAAAAAAATTGGAGCAGAAAAAGACTTTATATGAAACCTATACCAATTATATATGATGCTCCGATACAACGTGCAACAGAGATGAATGATGATGATGATAATACTGTATGTAACACACTTAAACAAAGTAAAATAGAAAAAAATATATCACCATTATACATATATATTGAATTGCTTATAGAAAATAAAAAATAGATACAGTTTATGGTTTTTATATCGATAATGAAGGACGTTGGCAATGTGGTAATAATCAAATTTTATTTGATAAAAGTAACACAATGCAAACAGGAAACAAAAAATGGAAAGTTACTCCAGGACTGTTTCAATTAGTATTTCATTCAAAACCTATACATTATACTAATGCTAGAGTTAATGTCGACGCCGTTGACGGCGTTTCAACGCCGAAAAAGTTGAAATATATTGAACTTTTACGGCGTTGCAACGCCTTGAGATTAACTGCTCTCATACAATTTCATACGATTCAACTTTTTTTTTGACATTTGACGACGTCGACATTAACTCTAGCATAAGGATGATCTAAATAAATATAAAGATATTCTAATGCAAACAAATGTACATAAACGTCAATATCAATCAACTGCACAAATAAAGGGAACTAAAGCATTTAAATATCGAAGAGTAATTAAAAACTTATTCAACAAAAAGAAAAAACGTATAACAAGAGGTAGCGGTTTATCATTAAAATCAGTAGATAATTGTAAACCAAACTATATATATTGGGCTGATCCAAACGAATTAGTTGATAGACTACGTTTACTTCTGTCATCAGAAAGTGTCGGACATAATAATCATAAAAACGAAATAATATCTATTATTGAAGAACTCAGAGAATATAAAATAATATATTAAATGAAATGAGTTATATAAATAAATTTGGTGAAAGTTCAGTTAAACAAAAACTAAACAGAAATTCAGTTACGAAAAACTATATTAACAAAACAAATGATGTACTAACTGCTAAAATGAACGGTTTAAGAACGGATATAGATAATCTTTCTATGCTTCATCAAACTGATGTGAAACAATTAACACTTCACAACGGACATTCAATTGTTAAAATCGTTACTGATATTAAAAAAGAATCTATAAGAATTGATAAATTGAAAGGTGATGTGGAAAATGTTATTACTTCCATTCAAAGACATACTGAAAATACAACAAGCACTCTCAGTAAAACTATTAGTAATCAGATAATCAATGGAAATAAAGAATACAGAAATAATATTGAAGACAGATTTAATAGCATAGAAGAATTTCTACATAAATGGGTTGGAATGGAAGAACTCAAAAATCAATATACAAATCAATTGAATGAAATTAAAAATGATATGAAAGTATTTAAGGAAGCTATTAACAATAGTAAACAATTATATTCAGAAAATAAAGCCTATTTAAGCAACCTTGAACAGATATTTGATAACATTGAAACTTACCTGTTTAGAACAATCGGTATGAAAAAGAACAAGTAAAAACGTTATATTCGACCGGGTCGAATCTTAAATACCCTCCAAATATTTAGTAAGTGAATTTGAAATGTTTAACTTGGTGGGACAGAGTTCCTTTATATAATATCGTACGTCCACGCCCACTAAAGGGGGCGGCGTTCAAAAATATACAATATCATGTTTTCCACAGACGAACGTATGGGCATTGCTAGACCGTCTCAGACTTCATCACAATTCTCTTTGGAGGCTATAAAAACTGTATTTTGGCGGGGTCGCTCTGGCAAGGGCTGTGGGGGAAACATTTCACCTTTGTCATAAAACACTAAAAATAAATGCTTGGGATAATTATATACAAAAATAAAATTTTATTTTTTTTTTAATAGGGTCAGTTAGAGGGGTAGGGCAGAAACAGGTAGACATAAAACTCTAAAAATAAATGCTTGGGATGATTATATACAATATTTAAAAAAAAAATTTTTTTTTGGTAGGGTCATTTAGGGAGCAAAGGAAGAAGGGGGGGGGGGGGGGGGTAGGGCAGAAATCGGCAGTCATAAAACTCTAAAGATAAATGCTTGGGATGATTATATACAAAATTAAACAAAAAATTTTTTTTGTTTGGTAGGGTCATTTAGGGGGCAAAGGAAGAGGGGGGGGGGGGCGGTAGGGCAGAAATCGGGAGTCATAAAACTCTAAAGATAAATGCTTGGGATGATTATATACAAAATTTAAAATAAACATTTGTTTTTTGGTAGGGTCCTTTTGGGGGCAAAGGAAGAGGGGGGGGGGGGTAGGGCAGAAATCGGCAGTCATAAAACTCTAAAGATAAATGCTTGGGATGATTATATACAAAATTTAAAAAAAAACTTTTTTTTTGGTAGGGTCATTTAGGGGGCGAAGGGGAAGGAGGGGGTAGGGCAGAGTAGTACCAGGTTTTTAAGGAATGTAGGCTTAAGTAAAACAATTTGTTACATTTTTATGCTATTTTTGCCTATAATAACGCCCACTGAAGTGGGCGGGGTCAAAAAATATTTTTATTTTATTTAATGGCTCCAAGTTTAAGGCGTTGGACCGTATTTGACATAAAAATATATCATTTGCTTAACAAAATAACCAAAAAACTTTAAAAATTATGTTGTTTTTTCTGGGTTGGTTTAGTTCTTCTTAGAGGAACTTTTTTCCCTCTTGCCCGATTTAGCCCATCTTCGAACTTAACCTGCTCTAAGTTTTAAAATATATTTATGCCAAATTTCAAGAGTCTAGCTCTTTTCGTTTGGACTGAATCGTGATTTCCACAGACGGACGGACGGACATGCTCAGTTCGTCTTAGATTTCATCACTGATCAAGAATATATATACTTTATGGGGTCTGAGATGGATATTTCGATGCGTTACAAACGGAATGACAAAGTGAATATACCCTCCAAATTCTTTTTTGGAGGGTATAAAAACTAAAGCTACATATTATCATTACATAAATCTAAAAAAAAACAAAATGGATATTAATGTTGATAAACGAGAAATAGTGGAGGAAATACATAAACAAGCTAGAAGAAATTTTAAGAGAAGACGAGTTGTAGTTAAGGGGATAGATGATTTGTGGCAAGCTGATCTGGTTGAAATGGTGGGCTATGTAGCTAATAATAGCGGTTATCGTTATCTTCTGACGGTAATAGACACGTTTTCAAAAAAAGCGTGGGCAGTTGCAGTAAAAAATAAAACAGCGCAGAACGTAACGAATGCTATGAAAAGTATTTTCGATAAATATCATCGAAAACCAGTAAACTTACAAACAGACGATGGAAAAGAGTTTTTTAACAATCAATTTCATCATTTAATGCAATCACAACAAATTAATCACTATTCAACATATAGTACCCTAACAGCATCCATTGTTGAACGATTCAATAGAACATTAAAGGGTATGATGTGGAAAGAGTTTAGTCACCAAGGAACATATAAGTGGATAAACAAATATCAAGAACTTGTAAATAACTATAATAACACTTATCATAGAACAATAAAAATGTCACCTAATGATGTAAATTCCTCTAATGAAAAATCTCTTTTGGATACCGTCTATAATCATTTGAAAGCTTTTAAGAAACCAAAGTTTAGAGTTGGCACTCATGTTCGAATTAGTAAATACAAACATATATTTGAAAAAGGTTATACACCAAACTGGACTACAGAAATATTTAAAGTTAAATTTGTAAGAAATACAAATCCAAACACTTACATTTTAGAGGACTATAAAGGACATGAAATTAAAGGTGGATTTTACGAGTTTGAGTTAATGAAAACTAAATATCCACAAACATATTTAGTCGAGAAAGTTTTGAGGAGAAGAGGGAATTTGTTGTTTGTTAAATGGTTAGGTTTTCCATCTGAACACAACTCTTGGATCAACATTGATGATCCATCACTATAAAATACATTAAATATATGTTAACACTATTTATTTAGAGATCAAACGTTAAGATGACAATAACTTTAACGTTAAACGGAGACTCGTCACTACTTATTGCCAACTATTTTTCACCTATCGAGCTCGATCAAAACTATGTTTGTGGATTAATTATTCTTGATACATATCATTCAATACCCAATATTGATGTGCAAAACAATTTATTTCATATTGGTAATCATTTAAATAGAAATTCCCGTGGGATCATATGAATTTTCTGATATAGCTGATTACATTACTGAAAAATATAACAAGTTGAATAATAAAGGAACTCTAAATATTCAAGCAAATTACAATATATTACAAACTTATATACAAAGCTCTGTTGATCGTATATATTTTAATAAAGAACGAACAATTGGATCACTTCTTGGTTTTAGTAAGAGAGTATTGGAGCCAAATGAAGAATATAGTTCAGATAAAACTATAGATATTACAAAAATAAATGCTATATTAGTTGAGTGCAATATTGTAACTGGTTCATATATAAATAACATTTCTGCGCACACTTTACATCAGTTTTCTCTGAACGTCAGTCCAGGTTATAAAATAACTGAAGCACCCGAATTAAAGTTTAGTGTTTTTACTAAAGGAAAAAAATATATTTTTCTACGCGTACGCGTATAATTTTTTATTTTCCTTAGGAGTTAGAAACTTAAGCACTATGTGTTATTCAATATTATTTCATAACTAACTGACAAATTACTTTTTACTTTCTTAAATACTAAAATTTAGTTTAAGATTACAATTCTAGTTTTCTTTTATTGATAACATGATTACTTGTTTTTTACCTAACTATCATTTCTTTGTTGATACATTTCTTTGTTGATACATTTCTTTGTTAGTTCTTAAACATAATAAAACATGTTTTTACTTAATTTCTTATCTTAAACTATATTTATGTTAGCATGATTCGTCATGTTTTAGATATTCTTATCTGTAACAAGATTTACCTAAACAAGGGACAAAGGAACATGATTAACCATGCTTGGTAGGTATGTAAATGTGCGTGTGTGTGTTTAGATTAATGAACAAAGGAGGCAAACGTTAAGTCTGACCTTAACTCCCGCAAACGTAATATACTTACCTGTAAATACAAGATTAATAAATACACTTGTTGTAAAAGTGGTTGATCAAGACGGAAATCTTGTCAATTTTAGAGGAGAAAAAATATCTATAAGACTTCATTGAAAACCGATGAAGGAATGATTATATATAATAAGAATATTTTAAATAATCAATCAACATTCAGATTCCCAACATGAAATTCGATATGAATTAAATGGTGTAGAGATTGATCGTACTCGTCAACTTGGAATTACAACAGATATAAAAAACTATGTGTCACTAAATCAAGCGGAAAGTGATGCATTAGTAAATGCAGGATGGGCACCAAATAATGCCGACGATCTATCACTTATTAGTGGATATTTCAATTTTTGTATACCATTGAAAATGTTGCTTGGATTTGCTGAAGATTTCAATAAAATAATAGTAAATTCTAAACATGAATTGATACTTTTACGATCCAAAGACGATTCTCGCGTCATCAAGTCTATTATATCGAGTGAAAAATTTAAATTATCCTTACTAAATATTACATGGATCTTTACTAAATATTACAGTACCACATGTACAGGTTGCTGATGAATACAAACTGGAAATGTATAAAACAATCAACACACGTCATCCTCTAAACATATCATTTAGAAGTTGGGATATGTATTACTATCCTTCCCTTCCGGAAAGCACTACAGTGTTATGGAATGTTAAAATCGCCAGTGAAAATGAAAGACCACGCTTCTTGCTTATAGCTTTTCGCGATAGTGACAACAAATTTATACACTGCGATTTAACTGACGTAAAACTTCATCTCAACTCAGATGCGTATCCTTATGATGATTTAAATCTTAAGTTTGAACGAAATAGGTTCGCACTACTATATAATATGTATTCAAAATTTCAATATAACTATTATTTACGCGATTCCCAACCATTACTAAAACGAGACAAGTTTAAATCAACTGCACCAATCATAATCCTGGATGTATCTACCATCTAATACATCTGCATATCGTTTAATTATACATGATAGAATGTTTGAATATATTTATACCTCTTACAAACGAAATACGAAAAATATTGTAAATATATATATATATATATATATATATATATATATATATATATATATATATATATATACATATATATGTATATATATATATATATATATATATATATATATATATATATATACATTAGACCGGTCGTTAAAAATAAATTTTGAAGTGCCGGGCAGATTCTGTTTCCTTTTGGTCTAAAACCATTAAATTTAAAATTTGGGGCTGATCGGATAATATTTAGTGGCCGCGCCGCGCCCATCAACCAAAAATTTAAATACATGAAATATATGGAAAAAATTTATATTTACCCAATATTCTTCAAATTAAGTGCACAAAAGAGAATATTTTCTACAAAATATAATTGATTACGATTAGCAATGAATTTATCTTTCTAATAAGTCATCAATTTCCAAAATTGGTTAATAAGAAAGTTGAAGCAAGTAACATAATTATTTATTTTAAACACTTATGAAAAGGCTATATATATCGTTTTGAAATATTTCTCTTGCTGTTGCAAAGCAAACCAAAAAAGTACCGTTGCGAATAGCTCAGTACACAAAATATATGTATTTTTAGTCTTTATTCTTTATTTTCATTCAGTCTTGATGCGTGTCAAATATTGTTTATATTTCATGTATTTAAATTTTTGGTTGATGGGCGCGGCCACTAAATATTATCCGATCAGACCCAAATTTTAAATTTAATAGTTTTAGACCAAAAGGAAATAAAATCTGCCCGGCACTTCAAAATCAGACACTTTTTTGGAAAATAACGACCGGTCTAATATACACATGTTAAATTTAAATATTAAAAATAAATAAAATAACAAAACAAAAGAACTGTGTTTTTAATTTTGTAAATATTTTTAAAGGTATGTATAAAAAGGTAAACTATTATCTCCTTTCTAGCATTGCAGCTTTAGTTCTAATTGTGTACACATCTATCACATAAAACAAAACATAAGAACAATGAAATTTATTTTATTATGTTTTTTTGTTGTGTTAAGAATACTGACTGGTATGTCATCACCAATATCCAACATCAGTACTCCAAAAAATTGAATCAAATTCAAAAAGCATTGAATTCAATTTTACCCTTCCCAATAGTGAGATTCTCAAAATAAACATATCATTTGTGATGTTAAAGGAAAGTGAACCACTGGAAATAAGAGATGATGATGATGAATATCAATCAGATGACAATGCAAAAATATTAACGACAACAAGTGTACCTGATACAGCAGGAAACTTAAAGAGTAATAGTAGTCATCCCTTTTTTTCATATTTTAAACCAAATTCGACAAAATCAACTTTAGTAACAACAACTGATTCACCAGTCACAAGCGTTTCGGAAAGAACTCATTGATAAAGAAATGAATATAGGTGGAATTCTAGATGCTAAACAGACATTTTATCGACATTTTAATCTCCAATATGAAAATGTTGAAATACCTATTCGTTGTACCTATAACAGTAAATTTGAAACACAATATATAAAAATTAGCTGTTTTGAATATCGTGAAATTGAACAAGAACGTATTCTTAGTAATGGTGAAATTGAGAAAGTTCGATTAGAAGACTTATCACGCAAATTGCAACACATCAAAATTACTAACCTTAAGAATTATGCACAAACATATAAAATGACTATTGAATAATAGTTTAACCGTTAGTAACTAATTGAACTTAAAAGACAAACCATTATGGTGGGAAACCTTTTAAAAATAATCCTAGTCATTCTAATACAATTTGATGCTGCTGCACGGTGCAATAGTCAGTATTATTCACAATAGCCCAATTCACAATCCTGTGCAAATGGTCTTGCATTGTAGCATTTGCAAATTGAGAGAGTATTTGAGAGCATTTTCTATGTATTTTGTTGGTGTAGAGTACAATTATTTTGCTCATGCTACGATGCTAGACTACTTGCTCGAGATTGTGAACTGGGCTAATATCAACAACAACAGTAACAACAAATTCATAATAGTACTTTTTCATTAGATCAGTGATGTCAAATGTGATTGTGTTGGTGAGATCACTCTTATCTCTTACATTCCCAGCGGGAGAAATTTTCGGTTGCGAGGCCTAACTAGTGGCCTTTTCTAAGAGTATCCTTTTATTTACCAATTATATCTTCTAATATTATGAGTTGTAAAAAAGGGTTTCGAAAATTGCCAAGTTCTCAGATATTTAATTTTAAAATATTTCTCCATTTTTAAGCTGAACATTTGGTTAGTTTATATACAAGAGAAAAAATTTTTACAAAAAGTCTTACTTATGAATTAATTTAAAAGCTACTTTAAGAAATTTTCGAAAAGATGTACCTACATACAGTGGATCCAACTTATTTCAAACCTCTTATATGTATTGTATATATATATATATATTTATATAAATATATTATTTCTGTTTAGAGGCCTCAAAACAGGACTTGCGATACTTCCCGCTGAATGAGAGTGTTTTTCAGTAAACAATTATATTTTACGCTCTCAAAATAAAAGAGCGTAAGCGTACATGTGAGTTTTGCTTCCACAATTGTGTATGAGGCTGACATCACTGCATTAGATGGTGAAACAAACAGATATCTTAATTTCAAATTTAAGCTCGCAAATCAAACATTGCATGTAGAAATACATTTATCAGTTCAAATAGATCAGTGATGTCAAATGTGATTGTGTTGGTGAGATCACTATTATCTCTTACATTCCCAGCGGGAGAAATGTGCGGTTGCGAGGCCTAACTAGTGGCCTTTTCTAAGAGTATCCTTTTATTTACCAATAATATCTTCTAATTTTATAAGTTGTAAAAAAGGGTTTCGAAAATTGCCAAGTGCTCAGATATTTAATTTTAAAATATTTCTCCATTTTTAAGCTGAACATTTGGTTAGTTTATATACAAGAGAAACAATTTTTACAAAAAGTCTTACTTATGAATTAATTTAAAAGCTACTTTAAGAAATTTTCGAAAAGATGTACCTACATACAGTGGATCCAACTTATTTGAAACCTCTTATATGTATTGTATATATATATTAATATAAATATATTATTTCTGTTTAGAGGCCTCAAAACACGACTTGCGATACTTCCCGCTGAATGAGAGTGTTTTTCAGTAAACAATTATATTTTACGCTCTCAAAATAAAAGAGCGTAAGCGTACATGTGAGTTTTGCTTCCACAATTGTGTATGAGGCTGACATCACTGAACTAGATCCTTCTACATCAGAAAACAATTCCGCAACAACAACAACAACAACAGTTGACCCCTACACATGACAGTCACGAAGCAGTGATAATGAAATATATTTCACTATAGATGATCTAATTGAAGCATTTAGAAAAGAATTAATTAAAAAAGAAACTAACATTGGCGGTATCAATAAATGCTCTAAAGTTTTCTATCGACATTTCAATCTAAAATATGACTACTATGAGATCAGAGTTCGCTGTGGTTATTACAGTAACTATAAATATCATACATTAAACATTTACTGTTTTCAATATAATCCTGATGACGATAGAGATATCTTCCCCGACGAAAGAAACCATAAACATAATTTTGAAACGCAATATCTCACAGAACGTTACTCCAATCTTATAAATATAAGAACCATCAATATAAAAGATAACACACAAACACTTGACATGAGTATTAAGTAATTCACACACAACCAAGATGCTCAAAGAAATATTAGATTTTTTAAAATCATGCTCTCATATAATTTCTAAAGCTGGAAGTACATAACACGCGTTTTACGCGTCGCGCGTTCTATGCGTTTCATACTTCAGACGCGTTTTTCAACTCAAGTTACATGCAAAGCGTTTTATGCGTCAATATTTATGTTTTGATCAGCTGTAGTGTAATATTCACAAAAGTTAATTTTGCTAAAATGTTAAATAATATTTCTGTACAATAGTAATCTTTTGTTGTATAGAAATTCGTAATTTTTAACGGCATTAATTAACTTCTCATCCTTTGCACTTATTATTATCTGTGTTTAACCTACCTTGTTTGATATATTGCAAAATTAATAAACATAACAGAGATGGCACTTATTACGTAAAATAAATCGATAAATTATATGAATATTTGTTTGAAGAAATAATTGTGATAAAATAACCATTTCAATGCATTTCACTCTTGACAATGTTGGTAATCTTTATTGCGACAGTGTTTTCTTATTAAAAACGTTTTATTATAATAAAAATTAAAAAATAATAATCCACGACAGAAACATATTAATCGATAACATTGAAAATGTAATATAATTTGTCATCTCTGGCTATCAAAAACAGCTGACATTTTTTCCAGACGCGTGCCGCGCGTACAAAAGTAGAAAGTAGATCTACTTTACGCGTCAAGCGTTCTACGCGTTTTGCCATGTAACTTGTTACATACAATTACACTAGTTCTACTTTTTTGACAGACGCTTATAACGCGTAGACGCGTGAAACGCGTGTTATGTACCTCCAGCTTAATGAAGATAAATCTAAAGTTATCAATATACATCAGTGGTGGGCACCGTCAATGTATTGGTAAATTGTGTATGTGTTGAGCAGGGAGCTACCCACCAAACAAAAAGCCAAGCGTTTGAAAGATAATGGTGCATTATATATTTATGCATAAGTACCAATTTTTTCTAAGTTGAAAAAAAGCGTTGATTACGTAAAATTATTAATTAAAAATAAAACTTTTTCTAAGTAAACAGTCAAATGAAAAAAAATTAAAAAAGATAGGACAATAATTTAATAATTCAAGAAAATATGAAAATAAATAAAAGAATGGTTGCTTGCTGAAGCTGAATATTCCCAAAAAAAATACGCTGTTGGATGTATCAAACTTAATAAGCTTTGATATATGTCGGCATGGAAGATCATTTTCATATGGGAAACATATTCAAAATATTTTTCATAAGATTTTACACAGACTAATAAGACTAAGTGTATTACTAAATTAGGAGAATTAGTATAGTCCGTTAATGGAGCAAAATTGTATAAAAGGCATTGTATGTTATCGAAAGCATTGTTTATGACAAAATATTCTTCATATATCATCATGACTGAAATTGTTTGCTGGACAAATATTCCAGAAAAATAAATAAAAAAATTCGTAAGCATCCGCCTGATATTCATTCGTCGCTGTCTCATCGACGACTAAATTAAAGAGGGTAAGAATACGTGTGAATGATCTCAGCACAATTCTGCTATGAAACGCCCGTATCTGATATACATCAGTGGTGTTCAAAAATTAAAGTGAAGATGTATTGGTGAGAGACTTTGCCCAGCAAACATAATGTCAAACACTTAAAATAAGTAAAAAAGACAGAGTTTTCGACAACTTATTAAGTGAATGTAATTTTAATTTTGAGAAAAAAAATATCGGGGACCGTAGATAGCAGTTATCAATATTAAAAAATAGAACAGTTACAGTGAGAAAAAACAAAAATAAATCTTTTTAAACCAGTTTTTTATGTATCATTCCTCATAATAATTTTTAAAATCGCTATGAAAATTTTAAATTAAACATTCCATGTTAATAATTGCTTGACAATTGCGAATTAGTAAAATATTTTTTAAGTTCAAAGAAGTTATTTTATTTTGCTGCTTAGAACAAACATTTTTCATGTTTGAAAAAATTTGTTCACATAAGTAAGTAGTGGAAAAAAATTATATATATATTTTAAATAAATTTTTTTTGAGCTGGGGACATATTGCAACATCTAAATTTTTCCAAAATCCGGACTATTAATTTTATCGAAATCTTTTACTTCAGATCTAATTCAATTTCGACTTTAACTTTCGTGTTCAATTGTAATTGAATCGCTTGTGTTTGCTATGCTTCGTCCAACAAGAAGCAACAACAATGCTTAATAAATTTCTGACATAAAACGACAATGGCCATCCGCATGTGTTCTCATCGCTTGCTCAACGACGACTGAATGAAAATTTTTATAAGAGCATAACAAATGTGTGTAAATTTTTTAAACAATTGTTCTATGATCTGAACACCACTGATATACATTCACAACTGGCGTATGCACACAACTTAAAAACCACAAAAAATAAACATGGTGAACATTTTGAGGATTGTATTTGGTCAAACGAAAACAATACATGTGAACCCGACACCTGCCAATGTCACTATCATAAACTATACAACAACCAGGCCGAAGATGAAGCAAGAAATATTATCAACTTTTATAATATAATTAAATGTAAAAATTGTCCTTTCAATATATAAAATATTATTTACTTTTACATTTCTTAGAATAAGTAATTTATTTTTATACAACTACATAAATAAATAATTAAAATATCATATCAGCAAACTCTATTTGGTTTTTATTCACTCAAGGACAAGTTTTAATTTAGATTATATTTTTAAAAACATGATTATGCAAACATGATTATACATACATGATGATACATATAATTAGTTCAAAACTTATTGCGGTTATCAAGTTCACATAATTTAATTTGTTTTTATTTTTAACATGATTTTGTACATTTATAAAATTTCACACACACACACACACACACACACAATTTTCCCCTTCTGCGGTTTTTTATATTTGCGGTCACCATTTCAAAAACACCCTACCATACGCAATAGTCGACCATCAACAAACACACACACACAACACACCCTACATGTTACAAACCTAACACTCAAAACAACTATGCCGACTGTAGCGTACGCATGGAGCCACATTTTGTATGGAAAAAGTGGCCCCAAACATACACAAACATACTACTGACCTTCAGAATGACCTTTGTGCCAAATAGTCGTGGTGGCCATATGCCCGAAATTATATTTAAATGTTCAATGACAAGAAATTATCTACCAAATAAAAAATTTTTTTTGGCCATTTCATAATTTGGCATCTGTTTTATTTAAATTTCAAATCAGCAAGCTCTTATAAAAACACCCTTTATATGCATAAGATAAGAGGTTTTTAACTTTTCAAAACTGTGGTTGAAGTCTACCGATCATTTGGTAAAGCACCAATGAAATGCATATAGACATTGCTTAACCACCAACAAATAAATTTAATTTATATATAGTAGTATTGTGGCAACAATGTGCCAAATAAAGAATTTCATAACAATAAAAATTTATGTATTTGCGAAAATCATTTCTCGAGCACATATGTTGGAAAAGCCAGAAGCTATTCCTACAATAGGATTAGGTGTAGAGGGAGATATGGGCATTGATTTCGATTTTCCAAACTCGCCGAAATATGTTTGTAATGATGATATAGAAGCTCCTTTTTGTAAGAATTGCGAAAATGAAACAACATTAACTGAAAAATATAAAAGAAAATATAATTGGCATTTAAAAACATATAATAAAATACAGTCAGCGCTAAATACTGAGCGACGGATAAAAAAATATAAAAAGAATATTGCATTGAAGTCGTCTATTGATTGTTGTCAGAATATAAGCAACGAACCCAAAATTTTCTGCAAGCTTTTGCTAGGTTCTCGTCCAGAAGAGTATTCAGACGATGTAGGATATCTGGCTCAGAATATATCTTATATGTCTCAGTCAACTTATGCCTTTTTACGAAATAAATTGAATCTGAATTTACCTCACGTTTCTACTTTAAGCCGATAGGTACCCATAAATTTTGACAGCCTGGTTTCAAAAGCAGTAGTTTTGCAAACCTTAAACAAAGATGTTCTCAACTTGAAGGCAAGGATTTAAATAACATGGTTTTAATAATGGATAAAATGTCAATAAGGAAGGAGTTGAGATACAACACGCATCTTGATTTAATAGATGGATTCGAACAGACTGGTTTCGAAAGAACCAATAAAAATGCTTCGCAAGTATGCTTATGTTTACTTAGGTCGATGTGCTCAAATGTAAATATCGTCATTAATTATTTTATTTCGAAAAATGGTTTAACAGCTGTTACTTTGAACAAAATAGTGAAGCATAATATAACTATGCTTAAAAGTCTTGGCGTGAAAGTTAGAGTGCTAGTTTGCGACCAAGGTTCGCCTAATAGAAAATCTTTCTCTAACCTTGGAGTATCAGCTGAAAAACCATATTTTGATATGGATGACGATAAAATAATGCAAATTATTCGACTTTCCCCATTTAGTAAAATCTTTACGAAATGGGTGGCTAAAATGTGACTTAAAAACTTCTGACGGCAATGTCAGTTTTCAAGTAACAAGGGAACTTTATGAAATGGAAGCCAAAGCAACAACAAAAATGTGTCCGAAACTAGCTCGACAGCATACATATCTTCCCTAATTCTTTTGAAAAAATTCGGGTGAAATTTGCAACCCAAATAGTAGTCGAGAGAACTAAATTTACTAAAAGTAGTATGTAATTATTTGGCCTTGTCCACTGTCACTTTTTTGGAAAAAATTTACAAAATTTTTGATTGCCTAAATAATGGAACACTTTATTGTGATAATTGCTACAGACCTGCGCTACAATTAAATAACGAAGTTCACAAATATATTCAAACTATTCTAAAATACCTAGAAGAACTAGAATTTGCGGATAAAAAGAACAAAGTTTTCTTTTTAGACGAAATGAAACTAACTTTAAATTCTGTTCTTTTTTGGTCGACGAACTATTGGTAGATGAAAATATATATTTTATTATATGACAAAATCCTTTATTCAGGACAAGTTAGAAAACACTTTTGCTATATTGCGTCAAAAAGGAGGAAACAATAACAATCCTTCAGTAGCTGAATTAAATGGCATTTTGGCAAAGTTGATAGTCGCTAAAATTGTTCAATCAAGTTCCTCTAGCAATTATGAGCAGTCTCAGGGCGAGGAAATACTAATTGAAGCAAATTTTGATAGCTCGCATTTAGCTTCTGACCAAACAAACACAATCCCAAGCGAAGTAACTGATGTCGACTTTGGCAACCATATCTATGCCGAATATTTTCTTGAAGATGTTTTCGATAATTCAGCTGACATTGATATTGAACTGGTTTCGATGAGGTACTTTGTTGGTTACTTGGTATTCAATATTATACCACAGCTGGATTGTAGAAAATGTGAGCAGAATTTAAGAAGTTTTGACGGCTCCCAGTGAACTTTTTATATTTTTCAAAAATTATCAGTCATTAACAAGCTTTGGAAACTTAATTGCTCCGTCTGATGCCTTAATGAATGTGTGCAAGAAGCATATACTAATTTTTCTTAAAATTTTTAAGGATGAGCCAAATAAAGTAGGTATTAAAGGTTATATGATAAAATTATGTAAAATCGCAACACCAGAATGGTTTGATGGCGAATGTTGCAATCACAAATTTTAAATACTTAATTTTTTCTTACTCGTACTTCTCCGAAAACACTGTGCCTGGGCTATAAAAAAGGTAGTTCCAAGGAAAAAAAAACTAAAAATTCTATCCAATGAATAGCACTACTCTTTCACTTTTATATAAAATTAAAAAAAAAATAAAAACACAAGATTTATTAATTAATTATTTTAATTATTTTTACTTAATACTTAATTTTCTCTTAATCGTACTTCTCCGAAAACACTGTGCCTGGGCTACAAAAAAACGTAGTTCCAAGGAAAATGTCTATTATATACAATTAAAAAAAATAAAAACACAAAATTTATTAATTAATTATTTGAATTATTTTTACTTTTTTCATTTATAATCGAAAAATTATAATAAAAAGAGAATGAATTAACATCAGTTTTTCCATCAATATTTTACTTCGTTTTTTTTAATGCTGATCATTTATATACATGTATACTTTAAGGCTCCAAATTTACTTCATTTGAATGTTAACTTATAAACATTTTATGAAAACCAAAATATCTAAAAAAGTTTCAACTCCTATTCACGAATTCAGATAAGAAATCTTTAATTTCACGCCAAATATTGCAAATTTGATGACAATGCTATCATAGCATACGCTATCTACGAGACTTTGTAAAAAAGCAAAATAATAAAAAGCAAACATAAAGCGGCATGGCCACACATCAAACTGATGCTTCAAACTTGTGTATGCATTGGTAAAATTCTGTTTGGTAGTGAAAATCTAAATTGTTTTGATATTCTTCTAACTCACATGAAACCATACGTGTGAGTTTTAATACGAGTACCATCCAAAAAAGAATGTGGAGGGTATATTCACTTTGCCATTCCATTTGTAACGCAGCGAAATATCCATCTGAGACCCCATAAAGTATATATATTCTTCATCAGTGATGAAATCTAAGACGATCTGAGCATGCCCGCCCGTCTGTGGAAATCACGTTTCAGCTCATACGAAAAGAGCTAGACTCTTGAAATTGAAACAGGCTGGCAACAACTAACACAACCACGCACTAATGCTGATCAGAAGAATTCAACACAATATTTCATGACTCAGCGCGGGCTCGAACTCACAACCCTTCGCTTCATAGTCTCGCGTTCTACCACTTCAGCCAACAGCACCCTACATTATTGATATAAATATATCTTGAAGGATAGCATAGGCTAAGTTTGGAGATGGGCTAAATCGGCCAAGAGGGAAAGAAGTTCCCCTAAGAAAAACTAAACCAACCTCTAAAAATAACATAATTTTTAAAGTTTGTTTGTAATTTTGTTAAGAAAATGATATATTTTCAGAATATATTGACGAAGCTGAGACGTAACCTAGTACTACTCTGCCCTATCCCCTCCTCCCCCCTTTTGTCCCCTAAATGACCCAATAAATTTTTTTTTTAATTTTGTATTTAATTATCCCAAACATTTATTTTTAGAGATTTATGACAAAGGTGAAATGTCTCCCCCACAGCCCTTGCCAGAGTGACCCTGCCAAAATACAGTTTTAATACCCTCCAAAGAGAATTGCACCCCATAAAGTATATATGTATATTCTTGATCAGTGATGAAGTCTAAGACGGTCTAGCAATGCCCATACTTTCGTCTGTGGAAAACATGATATTGTATATTTTTGAACCCCGCCCCTTTAATGGGTGTTGACGTACGATATTATATAAATCAACTTTGTCCCAAAAGTTAAACATTTTAAATATACTTACTAAATATTTGGAGGGTATTTAAGATTCGAACCGGTCGAATATAACGTTTTTACTTCTTTTCACTAACACTATCAAAGAAAAGCAGAGTTTGAAGCGTCAGTTTGATGTGTGACAATGCCGCTTAAATACACACACGATAGCAGCAGTGCTCGCTCTTATTATGAACGACGTCGCTTCACCCTTCGTTTTTCCGAACGCTTTCAGCAATGCGAGCGCAGCATACACTGCAGAAAGAAATGAGAGTGCGTACGCTGGACGGGTAGTACAGGATATACCCATCATAGAAAATTTTAGATGCGCATTCTATATGATTTACTTATATTCTTTAGTTTCATACACATAACGACACAGTCAGAACATTCATGTTCACACAAACAACAAGTGGGTAAAATGATTTTCGCAAATATATAAATTTTTATTATAATCATATTCAGGAATTTGTCATTTTTCTCTCCAAATTTTACCAAGAATTAAATCAGGTGCAGCAAATTTAAACATTTTCATGTAGTAAGAATTTTAACGAACATTTTATATTGCTATATTAAATTGAATTAAGATTCTATAGGCTAATTGTTCGAAATTTTTAATTTAAATCTCAGAAAGACATGATAAATATTCCAAGGCACAAAGGCAAGTCAACATCAGTTTTTGTTATTCAACTTACACAGCAGAGCAGAACAGCTGTTTTCGAAAGACGCAACCCTTTCATCATCAGTGCTCATGTGCATTGTGTTTGTCACCACTTATTAGGTGGCTTAGTTGAATGTGATAACAGTTCCTATTTACACAAATTTTATTGTGAAAAAGAATACGAGAACTGTATCAAGCTGATGTTAACATGTTATTGTTATAATACCCGTGTTACCGTTTGATTATTTTTCTTCATGTCCCATTTTTCTGAATTTTTTGTTCCATCATACTGGGACATCACATAATGGGACATGAAGAAAAATAATCAAACGGTAACACGGGTATTATAACAATAATATGTTAACATCAGGTTGATACAGTTCTCGTATTCTTTTTCACAATAAAATTTGTGTAAATAGGAACTGTTATCAAATTCAACTAAGCCACCTAATAAGTGGTGACAAACGCCAATACACATGATCACTGATGATGAAAGGGTTGCGTCTTTCGAAAACAGCTATTCTGCTCTCCTGTGTAAGTTGAATAAAACTGATGTTGACTTTCCTTTGTGCCTTGGAATATTTATCATGTCTTTCTGAGATTTAAAAACAAATTTCGAACAATTAGCCTATGAATCTTAATTCAATTTAATATAGCAATATAAATGTTCGTTAAAATTCTTACTACATAAAAATTTAAGCTATTGCTTGAGCTACCAATAATAAAATATTGGAAAAAACGTTCACATGTACTTAAGTATAAAATTCAAACCAAAAAAGTTTGACTTAGGTATGATGGAACAAAAAATTCAGAAAAATGGGACATGAAGAAAAATAATCAATTTTAGGTAACACGGGTATTATAACAATAACATGTTAACATCAGGTTGATACAGTTCTCGTATTCTTTTTCACAATAAAATTTGTGTAAATAGGAACTGTTATCAAATTTAACTAAGCCACCTAATAAGTGGTGACAAACACAATACACATGAGCACTGATGATGAAAGGGTTGCGTCTTTCGAAAACAGCTGTTCTGTTCTGCTGTGTAAGTTGAATAAAACTGATGTTGACTTTCCTTTGTGCCTTCGAATATTAATCATGTCTTTCTGAGATTTAAAAACAAATTTCGAACAATTAGCCTATGAATCTTAATTCAATTTAATATAGCAATGTAACTGTTCGTTAAAATTCTTACTACATACAAATTTAAGCTATGGCTTGAGCTACCAATAATAAAATATGGGAAAAAACGTTCACATGTACTTAAGTATAAAATTCAAAGCAAAAAAGTTTGACTTAGGTATGATGGAACAAAAAATTCAGAAAAATGGGACATGAAGAAAAGTAATCAAACGGTAACACAGGTATTATAACAATAACATGTTAACATCAGCTTGATACAGCTCTCGTATTCTTTTTCACAATAAAATTTGTGTAAATAGGAACTGTTATCACATTCAACTAAGCCACTAATGATGGAACAAAAAATTCAGAAAAATGGGACATGAAGAAAAATAATCAAATGGTAACACGGGTATTATAACAATAACATGTTAACATCAGCTTGATACAGTTCTCGTATTCTTTTTCACAATAAAATTTGTGTAAATAGGAACTGTTATCACATTCAACTAAGCCACCTCATAAGTGGTGACAAACACAATACACATGAGCACTGATGATGAAAGGGTTGCGTCTTTCGAAAACAACTGTTCTGCTCTGCTGTGTAATTTGAATAACAAAAACTGATGTTGACTTGCCTTTGTGCCTTGGAATATTTATCATGTCTTTCTGAGATTTAAATTAAAAATTTCGAACAATTAGCCTATAGAATCTTAATTCAATTTAATTAAACATTTTCAATTTGCTGCAAATCCTTCTCGATTTCCCTCACTTCTTAATGCAGCATTTTATGCCACTGGGCAAAGTAACTTTTAGTTTTCGTCCGCTTATTGTGTGTGATCGCATTGACATCGCGAAATCAAGTGAAAGCTCAGAAAAAAATTCAATACAAAATAATGTTTACAAAGATAAGCTGTAGCCACTGTTTCCAAAAGTTCTAGGAGTGAAATCGTCCAAAACTATAGATTTCTGGGTAAAAAATCGTGAAAACCGTCACGTCCTTTTAGAAAATCGTCAAAAAAACGTCAAATCAAATATATTCAATTTTTTTTCTATTTTAATTGTTTTATTACAAAAACTATAACAAACTTATTAACTATGCTTTCATCAAATATACACATATACATTAATATATATAAAAAATTAAAAAAAAGTATTAACATTTTTGTTATAGAAACATTTTATGTATATATATATATATATATATATATATATATATATATATATATATATATATATATATATATATATCAGAATTTAACATTTTTAACAAATTTTAACTGATCTCAGTGTCATAGCAGTTTGACTTTTTAAGTTTTAAATAGTCCTTTGTGTATAGGATGCCTTCTAAAGAATCGTTTTGTAAACGACTACGAACTTTGGTTTTATGTAAATTCACCTGGCTCCATATCCTTTCGACATTTGCCGATGAATGTGGCAAAATCATTATATTGCGAATAAAATTTGTTAAAATTGGGAAAGCCAGACTTGAATCACATATTTTTATATCCGATATTTTTTTCCAAAATTCTGTAAAGTTTGTTTCCTTTCCTTCAAAAATACTTCAAAAATTGCAATTTTCTAAACTCTGAATCTATTAATTGCTTATCATTTTCGTTTAAAAAATTTGGGAAAGTCTTTGCAATGTCCAGAATAGAGTTGGATTCGCCATTTACTATTAGGTTTGGATGAATTATGTTTAAAGATTTATATTGACTTTCAAAATCAAATCTTTTATGTATCTGGTAATATAATTCAATATAAAATTGTATACAATTATTCATTATTTCTTCTACATCACTTTCACAAAAATTTGAATTTAAAAGAATTTCTGCAGCGTAAACACCTATATATACTTTTTTACAATTCTCGAAATCTTTGTAATCTACCAACAAATGTTACTGCCTTTGACTAGATTTGGTTTCAGAAAGTTACTCATTACTGTCTTGAGTAATTTTTCCATTTGAAAGTACAAGTAATGAATTTCACTACCTTCGCTCTGAAACATTTTATTTATATTATTTACAATACCAAGAATGTATTTAAGAAATGAGAAGTAAACCTGATTTGTGTCATTTAAATTCTTGTGAATGCATTTAGCTGTGTCAATTTTGTCAATGTTGACTGCAAAGGAAAAATAAATTTTAAGAGGTTCAAACAAATCCAACAAACGATTAACAACCACTTCCAAAGAAAGCCAACGCGTTTGGCATGGGTGCAAAATCTTTTTAGGTTGAATTTCTAATAATTTTTGTATAGCGTCAAACTGGTTATGTCTCTTTGGACTATTAGATAAATAGTTGTATATATCTCTTGCATGAGTTTCTACAGCTGATGGAAGTTTAAGGCATGCATAAGACGAACATAGAGCCAATGAAAATGGCACACACATTTGATTATAAATAAGTCAGGTATATCATTTTTCAAAAGTTGGGCTACTGAATGTTTTTTTCCGGTCATGACAGATGCCCCATCTGCTGCTAAATCAACTAAATTTTTCTTGTAATTAATGTCATTTTTATTAAAGTAGTCTACTATTAAGTTATACAAACTTGTAGCATCACACTGGTCTACGGCCAATAATCAAAAGAAGAAATCTTGAATTTGAAAATCAATACAAATACGTACTATAAAACACATAGCTTTTTTGTTCGTCGGTAGATTCATCGACGCATAATGAAAACAAATTATTTCTTAATAATTTGCACACATTTAAAAATTGGCTTCTTCCCACAAGATTTTTAACAATGGCAAGCCAATGCTACCCAGTTTCATATTACTTGCAATTGCTCTACCCAGTTTCATATTACTTGCAATTTCCGAGTCACTGAAGGAACTTTGACATATTCTTGTCAAATGGTCAGCAACAGCAAATGGTAGATTATGTTCCACAACAAATAAAGACAGTCGTATTTCCGCTGTTTTATCTTCACATTTCTTAACGGGAAATAGTTTATTAATTTTTAGCTGCTGGTCAGCAATACCTTTCGAAACATCTAAATGTTTTTTTGTTCGCAAATGATTTATTAAATCCTACTTTCCTGATGATGCTTTTAGTTCTACGTTGCACAATTTACAATAAACGACTTCATTCTTAATTTCTGCCCAAGATTTTATTTCAGCGTCCTCCATCCAATCACTTTTAATTTTTCGTTTTTATACCCTCCAAAAAAGAATTTGGAGGGTATATTCACTTTGTCATTCCGTTTGTAACGCATCGAAATATCCATCTCAGACCCCATAAAGTATATATATTCTTGATCAGTGATGAAATCTAAGACGAACTGAGCATGTCCGTCCGTCCGTCCGTCAGTGGAAATCACGATTCAGTCCAAACGAAAAGAGCTAGACTTTTGAAATTTGGCATAAATATATTTTAAAACTTAGAGCAGGTTAAGTTCGAAGATGGGCTAAATCGGGTAAGAGGGAAAAAAGTTCCCCAAAGAAGAACTAAACCAACCCAGAAAAAACAACATAATTTTTAAAGTTTTTTGGTTATGTTGTTAAGCAAATGATATATTTTTATGTCAAATACGGTCCAACGCCTTAAACTTGGAGCCATTAAATAAAAGAAAAATATTTTTGACCCCGCCCACTTTAGTGGGCGTTATTATAGGCAAAAATAGCATAAAAATTTAACAAATTGTTTTACTTAAGCTTACATTCCTTAAAAATAACACTTTTAAGCTTTATTGACGAAGCTGAGACGAAACCTGGTACTACTCTGCCCTACCCCCTCCTTCCCCTTCGCCCCCTAAATGACCCTAGCAAAAATAAAATTTTTTTTTAAATTTTGTATATAATCATCCCAAGCATTTATCTTTAGAGTTTTATGACTGCCGATTTCTGCCCTACCTCCCCCCCACCTCTTCCTTTGCCCCCTAAATGGCCCTACCAAAAAAAATTTTTTTTTTAATTTTGTATATAATCATCCCAAGCATTTATCTTTAGAGTTTTATGACTGTCGATTTCTGCCCTAGCCCCCCCCCACCCCCCCCCCCCCCCTTCTTCCTTTGACCCCTAAAATGACCCTACCAAAAAAAATTTATAGGCAAAAATAGCATAAAAATTTATCAAATAGTTTTACTTAAGCCTACATTCCTTAAAAATAACACTTTTAAACTTTAATGACGAAGCTGAGACGAAACCTGGTACTACTCTGCCCTACCCCCTCCTTCCCCTTCGCCCCCTAAATGACCTTACCAAAAAAAAAAATTTTTTTTTTAATTTTGTATATAATCATCCCAAGCATTTATCTTTAGAGTTTTATGACTACCGATTTCTGCCCTACCTCCCCCCCCCCACCCTCTTCCTTTGCCCTCTAAATGACCCTACCAAAAAAAATTTTTTTTTTAATTTTGTATATAATCATCCCAAGCATTTATCTTTAGAGTTTTATGACTGCCGATTTCTGCCCTACCCCTCCCCTCTTCCTTTGCCCCGTAAATGACCCTACCAAAAAAAATTTTTTTTTTAAATTTTGTATATAATCACCCCAAGCATTTATCTTTAGAGTTTTATGACTGCCGATTTCTGCCCTACACCCCCCCTCCCCTCTTCCTTTGCCCCCTAAATGACCCTGCCAAAAAAAATTTTTTTTTAAATTTTGTACATATATAATCATCCCAAGCATTTATCTTTAGAGTTTTATGACTGCCTGTTGCTGCCCTACCCCTCCTCCCCTTTGCCCGCTAAATGACCCTATTAAAAATAAATAAAATTTTTTTTAAATTTTGTGTATAATCATCCCAAGCATTTATTTTTAGAGTTTTATGTCTACCTGTTTCTGCCCTACCCCCTCTCCCCCTTTGCCCTCTAAATGACCCTATCAAAAAAAAAGAAATTTTAATTTTGTATATAATTATCCCAAGCATTTATTTTTAGTGTTTTATGACAAAGGTGAAATGTTTCCCCCACAGCCCTTGCCAGAGCGAAAATACAGTTTTTATACCCGTCAAAGAGAATTGTGATGAAGTCTAAGACGGTCTAGCAATGCCCATACGTTCGTCTGTGGAAAACATGATATTGTATATTTTTTTGAACCCCGCCCCCTTTAGTGGGCGTTAACGTACGATATTATATAAAGGAACTCTGTCCCACCAAGTTAAACATTTCAAATTCACTTACTAAATATTTGGAGGGTATTTAAGATTCGACCCGGTCGAATATAACGTTTTTACTTGTTTTCTTTCACTTGATGTACTTGACTCTTCGCCATCATTCTTATCTAAAAAATTAAGTAAAATATTCTTTAATACATTTAAGAAATGAAAACTATTAACTTACCCTTTGTTTGTAAATATTTTAGCATTGTTTTATTTATAAGTATATTTTTCTTAAATTGTGGATAATACCCTTTTTGCCGCAACAAGTGTAGAACCGTTAGATTTTTTTCTGCGAAGAAATCATTATGTTTTAAGTTGAAAAAGATACTGCCAACACCTTTTTATTTACTTTTAAAATCTTATTTAACAGATAGAAGTTTTTATGTTAAATACAACACTGAGATTTCTGAAATATATAGCATAAAATCTGGAGTCCCACAAGGCAGTGTCCTAGGACCAATTTTGTACACAATCTTCACATCAGATATGCCAGTTAATGATAATGTTTTAATCGCCACATACGCAGATGATACTGCTATTTTAACATCTTGCAATTGCCTGAATGATGCATCAAACACAGTACAAGCTCAACTAAATGCACTACAAGTATGGTTGAACAAATGGAAAATTAAAGTCAACACAGAAAAGTCAACTCATGTAACGTTTTCGTTGCGACGAGGCAACTGTCCTGCCGTTGTATTCAACAATATTAATATACCACAGAAAGAATCGGTTAAATATCTGGGTATCCATATTGACAGAAGGTTAACGTGGAAAACTCATATTAGAACAAAACAAAAACAACAGTTAAACATTAAAACGAAAAAATTATATTGGTTACTTAATTCAAAATCGAAACTAAGCTTGCAAAACAAGGTCCTTATATACAAAACAATATTAAAACCAGTATGGACTTATGGCATTCAGATTTGGGGAACAGCCAGCAATTCAAACATTGAAATACTGCAAAGATACCAATCAAAAACTCTCAGGTCAATTGTTAACGCTCCATGGTTCGTGTCAAATAAAACAATCCACAATGATTTAAACATACCACAAGTAAAAGATGAAATTCGGAGATATAGTCAAAACTATCTAGAAAGACTGAGTCAGCACGTGAACCCGCTAGTTATCGTTCTACTAGATGATTCAGAAGAAACAAGAAGACTTAAAAGGCACCACATCTTGGATTTACCGTTTAGAAATTAACAATTTTTCATGATCTAAATATAACCACTTGTTTTAATTTTTCTTCTTTTTTTTTCAATTATAATTTCTAATTATGTATGTATATTTACTTTTATAATACAGAACATATGCCATTTACATTATATATAAATATGGATATCAATTATAAATTTTGCCATATGTTGTCCTCAATGGAGTACAACATAATGTTATATTAATTAATACATCAAATTTACTTATTATCCTTGGTTGGATAGATTGTAAATAAAGAAATACAAAAAAAAAAAAAAAGAAATCATTGTTGATATTTTTGTGCACTATACTCACAAAATATTCGGTACTTACTTAAATGATCAACAGAAAACACATACACTCAAACTTATCGGTTCTTTCTTTTGAATTGATTTTCATAAAGCATGAGTTGTTGTTTTCATTTAGTTGAACACAAAAAAAATCATAACATACCAAAAAACCAACTCTAAAAATGCAAATACTAAGTTGCCATATATGGTAAATTTAGAAAAATCTTAATTTTTGGACCTAAAATCGTCACTAGTGTATTTTGAAAGCTGAAAATCGTCAAAATGCAGAGAAAACGTCAATTCTGGCAACAGTAGCTGTAGCAAGAACAGGAAGCGCTGTCGCCGTAGGGAAGCGAAGACAGGAGAGAGAGAGTGTGATAGGAGCAAACAATATAATGCTCTCAATGATTGTTTGCTTGCGCTTTATATTTTTTCCCCTCATCTGAAGGGTAAGCAAAAAATGTTTAATTTTTTACCCCAGATGCGCATTCTATACAATTTATATATTCTTTGATGAAACTCATTTTGCATCGAAGCCAAAGTGTTGTGTTGTTAGCAGAACAAATGTTTTTTTACCCACTTGTTAAAGTAACTTTCCACTCGAAGATGTCTTCCCACGGTGTTATAAGAGGTTTTTTTGTGTGAAAATTTTATGTTATTAACTGTGAATTTCCTTAAAAGTTTGAATTTTCGAAAACTATGCAAAGCTTCGTTCGAATTAAAAAATTAAAACTTATGAAACAACAATTGCAATATATCATACCTATGTAAATGTTGCTTGTTAAATTTTTTGATACAATTTTATTTTAACCCGTAAAGTGTTTCTTATACGTACATATATACTTACATATTACAAATTTCATCATTGCTTTGTCAAATATGTTTTTTTTTCGATGAAATAGATAGTAAACGCACATCTGTAGATTTCTTATGTTTTCATATTTTTCTACCAGCATATTCCTTACGTTTAACTGACTCGATTGTTTTTCGTCCAATTACAATCAGATCATGCAAAACAAAGCCGTCCTGCAAAAAACAAACTGTGTATAATCAAAACTTTTTGTTTTTATTCATATCAGTTCGCATCATGTGCTGGAAATGATTTATACTTGTTGATGAACTTTCTGCTTGCGCATAAAAAGCGAACGAGTATAAAATTGAATAACACTTTGTTTTATTTGTTTTTAAAATTCAACTTTAGTGAATAAGTCGGCTCGATCATACTTGTTGCAGTTCTCTGATCTACATAATCCTAGCTACTAATCTAGCCTTACGTTCCTATATACTTCCCTCGAGCCTTATTTTAGATTTAAAAATCTATTTACAACCTATTGCCTTTTCCCCTTTTTTTAATCTGTTAGACTCCAAGTAGTGAATTGTTTTCATTTCTCAAAGTTCTAATTAGATGGCATAACCTCTGATATATTTCTTGGATCATCTATGTTTGTTGTTTTCACTACTTGTATAATTTCTTGATCTTAACCGATTTTTTATTGAATAAGAAACATTTATGATTAATTTCTCTTTCATTGTACTATTTTTTCTGATTTCTTATTTAAAACTTCTTCATTTGTGCAATTTATTCGCAATTCTCAAGACTAATTCTATTTTCCTGATACGTTATTTCTTCTTTGGGTATATATTCATAAAAACTTTCATTTTCGTTTCCTACTTCAGAATTATACATTTTATTTTCTATTGCATCTCTGGTTGTTACAATATGCTTCGATCCTACTCTCCATAATCTGTAAGCTTTGGTCTCTTCTGAGTAATCTACAATAATGTGTTCATGACTTTTCGCATCCCACTTAGATCTTGTAGATGTTTTGTCTAATACAAAAGATATGCATTCTATATTTTTCAAATGTGTAATAACAAGTTTTTCCTAGTGCACATTTTTTCAGGAGTTTTATAACCATTTATATTCGTTGAACAACGATTACGTATATAGGCGGAGGCATATTCTGCTAATCCCCTATTAATTTTTTCTGCAATACCGGCTTGTTGTGGCATATAAATTGTTGTCAACTGCATTTAAATCCATTTTCTCTTAAGAATTTTGTGAAAACTTCACTTACTAATGCTGCACCATTATCGCCTGCTAAAATGGTTATTTTTCTTTCAGACTGTGTTTCTATTAATATCTTAAATTCAATAAATTTTTCTAAATGCATACTGACTTTTGTGTCAAATAATATATATACAAATAGTTTTCTTGAATAGTCATTAATAAATGTTGCAAAATAATAACTACTACCGAGTGACTGAGTTCTCATTGGACCGCAAATATCAGTATGAATTAGTTATAGTATCCCACAAGTTGATTTTTCGACCTGTTTTGGAAATGGTATACAAGATTGTTTTCCACGAATGCACGGTACGCAATCAGTTTTTAAATCTTTAATTTCGAGTAGAGCAGTAACCATTTTGTTTCTATGTAATTGTGCTAATTGATTTATGTTTAAATGGCCATATATCTTATATCATAGTTCTGTTATAAATTCTTTTAATTTCTCATTAAAATTAACTTGAATCATATTATTTAAACGGGTTAAAAGGGGTTAGAGATATACTTATGCTATTCTCAACTTCCAGGAATTTTTAAATGAAATGCATATTTTTCAGAAACGTTATAATATTTAATTATGTGTTTATTGACCTTTCAAGTTTAGTATATAGCGATTTCAGAATAGGATGTATACTAATATATTTATTCAGTTCAGATTTCATATGTATTGCAATTTTACTCTGTCTCACTTTTAATTTTAATTAGTGTTATTTATTAGTTTTTTTTCTTATCGTTTAATTTAACTTGTATAAATATAAATGCACAAATTAAGTGTTTTAAGGGTAAGTTAATATAAATTTAGGGTTTCTTTTTGAAATTGAGATTTTAGGGTTTTGTCTTGTAAATTAACACTTGGATAAATACAAATGTGCACCTTAAGGAATTTAAGGTTGAGTTAGTATAAATTTAGGTTTTTGTTGTTTTCTTAATTTAAGTAATTTTAGCACCTTTATATTTCCTTTCGTTTATAATTATACTAAAGTTGTTTTATTTTTCTTTTTGCAAAAATTTTATTTTCTATATAATATTAATTCAGATTTGGTTTGAACTTCTTTTTTTCCTTTTTCAGTGATTTTATGTTTTTCCAATTTTTTTTTACACTATGTTAATTATAAACTTTAATCGACTTGTAGGGACGAGGGTATCACGAACTAATGAGTTTTATTCTGTTTTCTGTTGATCGACGTTGGCTGCAGCTATTTGTGTTGGGGTTATTGTTGACTTAGTTGTCAGGGTTGGAAATAGCTGCACCATATTGTTCACTGAGGTGAACATCCTCCCCGCCTCGACATCTGAAAGAAAAGAGTGGACTTTAGTTGATATCCAAATTAAAGTAAAGCGGGTAAGTGTAATGGGTTAATGGGTAAGTAATATACTTAGGATTTTGTTGGGTAAAGGTTTAACCGGAATATGAGCCCATAATGAGCCAGCCTAAGGAGGAATCCTGGGCTAGTAGTGATCCACCATCCATACGGATAATGTTGGATTTAAGTATTTTACTGTACAAATCTCCACCTAGTTCAACTTCCACCACATCGTTGCAGTAGAAAGAGGGGTCTGCTAGCGTCAGATTTTCTACTTTTTCCTTGATGGACTCTTTAAAAGGTCCGGAATACGGGGTTTTTGGGAACTCTCTGCTGACCAAAAGGTACATTTCGTACTTAATTGTGGATGACATGTTAGGGGTGATGATGGATTTTGTGTATTTTCGCCCTTCAACTTTAAAAGTGGGTAGGTGTGTCCGCTCAACCAATTCATGAGATATGCGGGATGACGCAACACTCGCATTTACGATAGCCCTAAGGGACACGCAGCCGTCGTCGGTCATTATACACACTTGTGCAGTCGGTACCAGTACCCTTTGCAGCGACGTGGGTAGACCAAAGGCCGTGGTTATTTGCTTGGTACTTATAGACCGTCGAGGTGCAGGGACGGGGGGTTGGTTCTTTCGCTGTGAAGAAGTACTTGGACCATCAAGAATATTTTTCAGTATGCGCTCTGGTCCATGTAAACTGGAATGATGCTTTCCACCACATTTGTTGCATCGGGCCTTGCTCGTGCAGTTCCCAATTAGATGGTTTCGGGCCAAACAATTAATGCAATAGTGCAAACGGAGTGCGGTTTGGTATTTTTCTGATATATTCAGAGAAATGAACCTTTTGCATGTGGGCAACTTGTGGTCTGCTTGACACAATCCACAACCAAAATGACGTCGCGCCTGTTGACGTTGCCCTTGACGGTGTTTCCCATGGGTTTTTGGGGCGTTGTTTCGTTTTGAATGTCTATCTTTGTTGGTGTTAGGTGCCATTATCTGTATAGTGTGATATGAAATATATGGAGATGAATTAGGAAGCAAATGAGATATGAATAGTGTTATTTATAATTATGACGAGTGAATATATATATGTATATATAGGTATATATATATATATATATATATATATATATATATATATATATTTATTGGGTGGGTAAAACTACGACTTTGGTTATTGGACGTTTTAAGACTCCAGTCGACGTGCGTAGGTCAACAACTCTACTTAGTCCATCTGAACCAGGGTAAGTGTTAATAACTCGTCCGAGTAGCCATTCGTTAGGAGGTAGGTTGTCCTGTCGAATAACAACAACGTCATCAACCTCAACTTGTCGTTTAGGGTGTTTCCACTTGTATCTTTTATGCAGCTCTTTAAGATATTCATCTTTCCACCGCCTGCAAAAGTTGTGATACTGAATTTTCAGTCTTTGCCATCTATTTGCCAAGGTGAAATTTGCATGGCTGCAGTCGGGCTCTGCAGGGGTGAGTATGGGTGATCCTATCAAAAAATGACCTGGGGTTAAAGGACTAGGATCTTGTGGGTTTTCACTGGACGGGCTTAAAGGTCTTGAGTTGAGGCATCCTTCGATTCTGGCTAAGAGTGTGGCCAATTCTTCAAACGTGTACTTCAAAGTATTCAGCTTCTTCAAGTGGGATTTGAAGCTTTTTACTCCAGCTTCCCATAGACCTCCCATGTGTGGAGCTCCTGGTGGTATAAAGTGCCACGTCAAATTTTGGAAACTACTAGAAGATACCACAGACCCCTTCAATTGTTTCAAGAACTCCTGTCGTTCTTTCTTCAACAATTGTTTTGCTCCAACAAAGTTTGTCCCATTGTCAGAGTAAATGGCGACAGGGCATCCCCGCCTCGAAAAAAATCGAGCGAACGCTGCCATAAAGGCTTGGGTTGATAGGTCTGATGTAGGCTCCAAATGTATTGCCTTTGTTGCAAAACAGACAAACACACATACATAACCTTTGTGTATTTTACAGTTTCTGCCATTATATACTTTAATATCAAATGGCCCGGCAAAGTCAACTCCAACATTATAAAATGGTCTTGCAATTTGGGTGCGTTCTGGCGGCAAAGCTGCCATAAATTGGGTAGCTTGTCTATTCTTATACCTTGTGCATGGTATACAGTTGTGTATTACAGAGCTAATAAGATTCTGAAGCTTCGGAATCCAATAGCCAGATCTTAATACTCGTAACATGAGTTTGTTTCCTCCATGCAAAGTCACCATATGCACATGTTGGGTTAATAATCTTGCAAGCTGACTTCTATAGGGTAATAATATTGGGTGTCTTTCAGAATATGTTAAACTATTGGAGCTAGCTAGTCGGCCGTTTGCCCGCATAATATTGGCAGAATCTAGAAAAGGGGTTAGAGTGAGTAAACTGCTCTTTTTTGTGAGTGGGTGTTGTTTTCTAAGGCAATTATAGTCTTCTTCAAAGTATTTAGATTGACATAGAATAATGAGTCTATTCTGAGTTAATTTTATTTCCCTCGTATCAAGATCAATACTAGAGTGGGTTAACAATCTTTCAATTATTTCTTTGCTGGACTGAGCATTATTTCTATTCACGCTAATTCTATCACTTTTGGTTGTCTGGGTTCGGGTCAATGATGTTCGATCAATAAATCGATAGACATACGACATTACTCTTAAAGCTTTCGATAACTTAGAAAATCTTAGCAATATGTCTGAGTGAGTATCATTTTTGTTTTCTAAAGGGTTATTAGTATCAGCCGAAGTGTGGAATGAGTGGACAACTTTAGCGTCCGCTTGTGTTTCAAATGGTTTTTGTATTTTCAGCCACATTGAAGGGTCTTCTTTTAGCCAGACAGGTCCATTCCACCATAATTCGTCCTCCTTCAACTCTTCAGCATTACATCCTCGACTAGCAACATCAGCAGGGTTTTCGTGTGAGGCAACATGGTTCCAGTTCTCCACTCCTACAGTTTCAAGAATGGTAGAAACTCTGTTTGCCACAAACGTTTTCCATGAGTTGGGTGTTTTACTCAGCCAAGCTAAAACTATAGATGAATCTGTCCAAAAATATGTTTGAAGTTGTGGGAGGTTCAGCTGTATTATTAAATTATGGGTAATATTAGCTAATAATACCGCACCACAGAGTTCCAATTTTGGTAGAGAGACAACCTTAATTGGCGCCACTCTCGTTTTAGCGAGTAGTAGGGTTACAATACAAGATTCATCTGGAAGTGTAATTCGGGCATATACCACAGCTGAATATGCCTTTTCAGACGCATCTGAAAAGCCATGAAGCTCAACTTTTGCTGACGGCGTAAAATGAATCCATCTCGGAATACGAATTTGATCAATATCATCATAGAACTGTAAAAATTTATTCCATCTGATTAGGGTGTGTGGGGTTAGACATTCATCCCAAGCTGTACCATCTTGCCATATTTGCTGCATAATAATTTTAGCAGAAATCACAATTGGTGCTAACCAGCCAGCTGGGTCAAATAGACGTGCTATATGCGATAGAACAGTCCGCTTTGTGTATGAAGATTTCCTCTCAATAATTGGAACACTAAAGAAAAACGTATCCTCCCTAGCATTCCATCTTATGCCTAATGTCTTTGCATTATTTGAGTCGGGTAGCGTGAGCAAATCAATATCAAGTAAATGTGTTTCGGGTAAACTACTTAATAACTCCTTTGTGTTAGACGTCCATTTACGTAGAGGAAATCCCGCAGAATCAAGAGCTGAGATTAATTGGGCTTGCGCAATCTTTGCTTCTTCAATCGTGTGATCTCCAGCTAAAACATCGTCTACATACATATTACTCTTCAGAATTTTTGAAGCAATCGGGTGGGTGTGTTGAATGTCTTTGGCTAATTCATGTAGGGTTCTTATAGCCAAATATGGAGCGCAGTTAACTCCAAATGTTACTGTTTGCAGTTCATAATCTTGAATGGGTTCATTGACGCTCGCACGAAATAGTATACGTTGAAAGGGTGTTTGGTTAGGGTTTAACATAATTTGCCTGTACATTTTTGTAATGTCGGCGTTAAAAACAAACTGATAAAAGCGCCATTTCAAGATAAGTACAACTAAATCTTGTTGTAGGGTGGGACCAGTGTATAGTGCATCATTTAAGCTATTGCCATTAGATGTTTTGCTAGACGCATTAAAAACAACTCTAACTTTTGTTGTAACGCGATCTAGTTTAACTACCGCATGATGGGGTAGATAGTATTGGGTGTTTGAATACGTATTCGGGTTGTAATGAACGGGTTTCATATGACCTAAGTCAATATACTCTTGTAATGCACTATCATACTCGATTTTCAATTCAGGTTTCTTTAATAAATTCTTCTCATTTCGTAAAAACTGTGCCATTGCTATATGGCGAGAGTTTCCTAATGTGACGGGTGGGTAGCGAAATGGTAGATTAACCTGATAACGGCCACTAGATAATTTGCAAGTGGTTGTTGCGTAATTTTCCTCACAATTTATGTCTTCCTCAGCATTACTGGGTGTCTTGGGTATGTCTTCAATTTCCCAAAACTTTGTTAAAACCTTATCTAGCGCTACAGAACTAAAGTATGAAACTATGGGTTGTGTGCTATGTGATTTTTGAATGGGTCCAGTCAAAATCCATCCAAACTCAGTTTCTTGAGCGACTAATGTGTTAAGAAAATCTTTCCTAACACCAGATTTTAAAATCTGTGGGTAAACATCACTGCCAATTAGAAAATCTATTGGCCTGCTTTCATAAAATTGTGGATCTGCTAATTGAATGTTATGCAATTCGTTTGCGGGTATTGGGTTTAAATTTTGAGTTGGTAAGTTCTTAGTAAGCGTTCTAACAACAATTGCTTGAATATTCAACTTGAAATTGCTTTGGGTGTTTGATCTTAACAAAACATTACATAGTTTGTTTGATCGCGCTGAGACAACCTCATTTATTCCTGAAATTTCAGCAACAATTGGGGTAGTGGGTAATTGTAACTTGCGTCTAAGTTTATCTGAAATAAATGAGAAGTCTGAAGCTGGGTCAATTAGCGCCCTAGCTGAAAAATTTTCGCCATGTACCTCAACATTCAAAATAGCTGTTCCTAATAGCTTCGCTCTGTCATCTAATAAGGGTTTGCTTGATTGGGTGTGTGTTGAGAAAGATTGTGCTGCATTTCGAGAAGTTGATGGTTGATTATCATCGAGCTGTGTGTTTGTGTTTGAGTTGGGTTTGTGCAGCAGGGTATTATGTCTTCCACCGCAATATCTGCAACTGAATGTGCTACGACAATCCTTTATAATGTGTGCGATGGCCAAACAATTGTAACATATTCCATTCTTTTTAACAAATTCAATCCTCTCGTTTACGCCCATAGACGTAAACTCTGAACATTCTCTTATGGTGTGATTACTTTTGCACAGCTTACAAATTGACCCATCGGGTTTATTGGGTTGAATTGGGTTATTTTGTAAACTTGTACTACTTTGGGTTTTAGGGTGGGTAGTTTGTGAGAATCTTTGTTCATTTTGAGGTTTGATTTTTGGGTGGTTATCTTTGTTTGGGTAGGTTACATTGTAAAATGTTTTCCCCCTTCTATCGAAAGGGATCTTATTTTCTTGAAAATTTTTGGGTTTAGAGTTGCTGTTGTGGTATGTGCCTTGATCTAGAATATCATTCACCGATGTCAATTCCTTATATGTGTTGGTTAAAAATAAATCTAGATCCGTCCACGACGGCATTTCTGCACAATTAGTTAGAGTCTTTTCAAATTCTCTTCTTACTTCTCTGGGTAACTTTATTGAACACAGATAAACGAGAATTGGATCCCAATTATCTGTGTCAACATCCAGGGTATTTAAGTTTGAAATGCAACAGTTTATCTTTCTTTGCAGCTTTCTTATTGATGCACTACACATGGTACTTACTGCGGGTAAATTTAAAAGTGTTTTCAATTGCACATTAATTTGCATTCTTTTGTTCTCATATTGAGAAACCAATTGGTTCCATGCAATAAGAAAACCTTCATTTGTCAAGGGTGCGTTATTTACTATTTCTTTAGCCTCTCCAGTAGTTTTTTGCTTCAAGTGGAATAGTTTTTCAACGCCACTTAAACGGGTATTATTGCCATACATGGCCTTAAAAAGGTCCCGGAATGATGCCCAATTTTTAAAATCTCCACTGAATATTGGCATGTCACAAGGGGGAACATTAAATGATACTGAATCCTTGGGTTGTGTAAGTATGTGTTCTTTAGAGGAGTTAAGAGTTTCATCCGCCTTATTGAGTCTATCAATGGACTCATCAATCTCTATCATTGAGCTTCTATAAAATTTCTTAGCCGCTCTAATATTTCGGGTAATTTGAGTGAATTGTATAGCCTCCGCCTGTTTTGGGTCATTTAATTCAGCGGACTCCCTAATCTGCTTAAACTTTTTGTCAATCTCGGACCATAAAGTTTCTAACTCGTTTTTTTTGAAGTTTAGAGCGGGTAAAGATTGGGAGTATTCTTATAATCCTCCTCAAAGTCTCTTAAATCGGATTCAATATAATTATCTAAATCCCGTGCCAAAGATTTTAATGTAGACATGATTATTATTATTTTTTATATAAATTTGGGTATTCAAGGGTTAAGTATTTTAAATGTACAAACACTTTGGGTTTTAAGTTCACTAAGTTTACAGTGAAGGGAAAATTTTACCAGGAGACCACTTTTATCTTATGTATATTGAATAATTATCTTCACTATACAACGTGTTGGTGACTACTTATTCTTCACAGCAATAAATGTAAATGCCCCCAATTAATTATTTATTGGGTGGATTGGTTGTCTTTGTGTTAACAAATTTACGTTATTGCTTCTTGAATGAAGATAACTTTGATTTCAATTTGGGTAATATTCTTAGTAAGTTGCGAAAATACAAACTTACCTTGCTAGGTTTAGTGCACAAACCTTCACAAGTTTAAACAAACTGTATACTTATTTCCTGGGTTATCCTCCCGGTTCGATCCCTGTTGAAGATTTGTGTTATTGTAAATGTCTTGTATGTCGAGGTAATTAAGTTGTTTTTCTTTTTTCTATTAATTTTATTAAATGTATGTGCGTATATAACAATTGGGTATTTAGTTATTTTTGATTTAAAATAAATTTTCTTTTCTTTAATATATTTTAATGAAGTCACTATATAAATGTAAATTGGCACAATTGCTATATGTTTGTTTATTTTTGTGTGTCACTGTAGCTTTTGTTTGCTATCGTTCATATCGTTTGTTTTCGTTTATATATAAAGTAAGTAATTATGTATATATGTATGGATTTTTGTACTTTAGTTTATTTATTTATTTTTATTTTGTATGTTTTTTATTAGTTTGTATTTACTATTTGGTTATTATTCTTATGTTTTTTATTTGTCTTTTTGAATTATTATATACAGTATTTAATCAACTTTATGTATGTAAATTTATTCTATTTCTATATGTTCTTTTGTGGACTGTATATTATATTGTTTGTTCACTTTTCACTCTTAAGGACCATATTTAAACGGGTTAAAAGGGGTTAGAGATATACTTATGCTATTCTCAACTTCCAGGAATTTTTAAATGAAATGCATATTTTTCAGAAACGTTATAATATTTAATTATGTGTTTATTGACCTTTCAAGTTTAGTATATAGCGATTTCAGAATAGGATGTATACTAATATATTTATTCAGTTCAGATTTCATATGTATTGCAATTTTACTCTGTCTCACTTTTAATTTTAATTAGTGTTATTTATTAGTTTTTTTTTCTTATCGTTTAATTTAACTTGTATAAATATAAATGCACAAATTAAGTGTTTTAAGGGTAAGTTAATATAAATTTAGGGTTTCTTTTTGAAATTGAGATTTTAGGGTTTTGTCTTGTAAATTAACACTTGGATAAATACAAATGTGCACCTTAAGGAATTTAAGGTTGAGTTAGTATAAATTTAGGTTTTTGTTGTTTTCTTAATTTAAGTAATTTTAGCACCTTTATATTTCCTTTCGTTTATAATTATACTAAAGTTGTTTTATTTTTCTTTTTGCAAAAATTTTATTTTCTATATAATATTAATTCAGATTTGGTTTGAACTTCTTTTTTTCCTTTTTCAGTGATTTTATGTTTTTCCAATTTTTTTTTACACTATGTTAATTATAAACTTTAATCGACTTGTAGGGACGAGGGTATCACGAACTAATGAGTTTTATTCTGTTTTCTGTTGATCGACGTTGGCTGCAGCTATTTGTGTTGGGGTTATTGTTGACTTAGTTGTCAGGGTTGGAAATAGCTGCACCATATTGTTCACTGAGGTGAACACATATTTTCGGGTTTTTTAATAAGTTTCACTATATACAAATTATCTTCTTTATGCCCCTTCCTTAAAACTGTACATCTATTATCTGTAAATTTTCTGGTTGATATGAGATTGTATCGTAAATATATAGAATAGACGAATTTGTTGCATCCTACCATTTTAGTCTTTAACTTTCCAATACCATTTATATTCAATTCATTATTATCGACCAACCTAACACCGATTGTCTACATTTACAAATAATGACTCTTGTGTGTACATGAGCAGAAGTCGGTGGCGGGTTGCACGTGAGAATAAAATTTACTTTTGAGAGTACACACATGCTTTTACTGAGTACATATAGTTACTCTCATTCTCGTACGAATCTTCAATGGTTGATGTTGTTATTGTCGTTGTTGTATGTTTATGAAAAAATACCTTCCTGTTGTTGCTATTGTCGTTCTTGTGTTGATGAAAAAAGTGTATGAAGAAAAATGTTATTTTCTCTCACTCCTCAAACTTACAATGAAGATGTATGTGTTTGCCGATACCTGCACATGAGGCATGAGATACCACTATTAACCACACAAGTCTCACTAGATCAGGGATTTCCATTTCTTTGCACAATTGTGTAACACATATTTTTATACTCTTCAATTCAGTCGTCGATGTGACTTCGACAAATGTACATGTCTAGCGGATGCTGTATTATTTTGTTTCAGTTTACACTCAAAAAATATTGTGTATACCACTACATCATTCACAATTTTAAAACAAAACTTTTTCTAATTGTTTCCCAAATTAAAACTGGTGATTTTTCCAATTATCCAAAAACTTCACTTTTTTATAGAAATCTCGAAATCGACAAAAGATATGCCGAAATATTTGAAACACTTTTCAATAATTTTCAAGACAAGTTTCAAGATTTTGTAATTTTACAACCGCTATTAGATCTTTTCGAAAACCCTTTTCGTTGCGATGTAAGCAACTACGAATTTGATATTCAATCAGAACTAATCATACTACGAAGCGAAGTAAATGCTCCAGACGAAAATAATATTGTAGAGTTCTGGAAAGATTTGGATGGCGAGTTCTATCCTGAACTAAAAAAAAATTCATTTAAGTGCCTCTCTTTATTCGGCACTACTTACCTATGCGAACAAATTTTTTCGGATTTAAAATTTATTTGTTTCAAGCAACGTAATAAATTAAGTTCATCGCATTTGAAAAGCATTCTACTATTACGAAACTGCCATAAAAGTATAAATTTAGAAGATATTATTTTATAAGTTGTATAACACAAGGGAACAAAATTAAAAATTTTTTGTGTTGATAGAAAATTTGTAGCAGTTCTTTACCAATTCAATGTCGCTGATTTTAAAACTGCACTTTTTTTCTATCAGCTGTGATTTGCGTGCAATATTTATTTTTTATGAATTTTTTAAAACATAAAATTCTTTAAAAAAAAGTGCAGTTTTAAAATCAGCGACATTGAATTGGTAAAGAATTGCTAGAAATTTTTTATCAACACAAAAAATTTTTAATTTTGTGCTTTTGTGTTATACAACTTATAAAATATATTACTAACGCTTTATTTCGGCTGTAATGAATGTATTCTCTAAATTTTTTTACTCTCTGGTACTCACTACTACACAACCAAAAAAATTTTGGAAATCCCTGCTCTAGATTCTAGACTCTAGAGCAGATACGGGCGTTTCATAGCTCAATTGTGCTGAGATCATTCACACGTATTCTTACCCTCTTTAATTTAGTCGTCGATGAGACAGCGACGAATGAATATCAGGCGGATGCTTACGAACTTTTTTATATTTTTTCCCAGAATATTTGCCCAGCAAACAATTTCAGTCATGATGATATGCGAAAAATATTTTGTCATAAACAATGCTTTCGATAACATTACATAACGTAATGCCTTTTATACAATTTTTCTCCAATAACGGACTATACTACTTGTTTCTGAACAGATTGTCTGTGCTATTTTGTTTGCTTTGGCTGTTTATTGGTATTACAATATTCCTGTCTAGTTATTTTCTTGTTGTTAATTCTTTCATTTAACTACAATTACACATCATCTATATCGGTAATCAAAAACGCATTTATTTAGCTTCATCTCTGAGACAATTGTCACTCTCTTTATTTATTCCTATGCAAAATGCATTTAATGTATTCGGAGTAAATAACTCAATGATTTAAATAAATAAATGGCTCTTGTGTATCGATCAACATACGAGTTTGCGGTACATGCTTATTCAAATAAACTGTAAAAATTACTTATAATCGAACCATTGGCAAATAAATATTATTTTTTGATCCGTGAACAGAATCAATAATTCAACATAACAAAATTCATTTCCTTAGGTTAAATTAAATTCAATCTCGTGTTGTTTATTCTTTAACATAAGAGTTGGTCCTTCCTGGAGCCGGATCAGCCAGTCTACCCGGAATTTTCATACATTTTTACATGGCAGGGGTTTGTGAAATCCACTGATGAACTGCATCAGTACAAAAACGTGGAAAATTTCGGTGATCCAGAGCTAGATTTTGCGACATACGAAGACAAATATTTGGCAGCACGGGGTAAGCTATATGCGTTAAGGACAAAATATGTCCCGAAACAGGACGAAAGCGCTAGTAATAGCGATGCTATTCAAAAGCTGACGGAGCAACAGGCCACATTTTTGCAACAATTTTTTACAACCAATGTGAGAAAGGAAAACGAATTGTCACGAATAAATATTCCTTCGTTTAACGGGTTATATAAAGATTGGCCCAGCTTTAAAGACTTGTTTGATAGTACAGTTGATTCAAAAGCAACATTGTCTGATACACAAAAGTTTCACTACTTGAAATCTTTGCTAAAAGATGATGCTGCTCACATTCCTGTTACCAATGCGGCTTATAAGACTGCGTTGATTCAACACATTCCTGTTACTAATGCGGCTTATAAGACCGCGTGGATTCGTCTCAATGATAGATACGATCGTCCTAAACACTTTGTGAATTCTTTCATTGAAACTTTCATGGAACTGCCTTCTACACTCACAGAAAATGGCTCCATTTTGAGGAAGATTTCTGACGAAGCGAATGAAATTATTCGGGGTCTTGAGGCAATTGATAGGTAGGGACTGCTGGTTGATTTACTTGCTGCTTGCCAAGGTTGACCCTGAATCAAAAAGCCGTTGGATTCACGACAGCCGTAATAATCCCAACTCAACTATTGTTTGATTTTCTGGACAACAGATGCGAGGAATACGAGTTGTGCCACCGTACGTCAACTTCCCAAGGAAAGCAAGGTAACTCAAATAGATTCCAAAGCAATAATGCAAAATGCCTGGTGAGTACAAATGGAAAATCAAATGCTTGCTTTAAATGTAAAGCGACAAATCATTCGATTTTCAAATGTCCTTCATTTCTACAACTTACTTTGAGCGAGCGTCGAAATTTTGTGAAGGACGCCTCGCTGTGTTACAACTGCCTCCGGATTGGTCATTCTGTTTTGAACTGTCCCTCGAAAAATGCGTCTAAGGAGTGTCGTCAACGTCATCACACTATTCTACATATGCCTTCTGCTACACCAACTGGCAGACTTCAACCAGATGAAGCGCCAACGCCGCATGTTCCCGGTCCATCCGTTGGTCCTTGGTCAACCATCGCTAATGTTGCATACCCTGTCTCACTGCCGTCATTGCCTGTGGCGTTTCATGACACTACAGGAAGAAATCGCACAGAATTTATTATGCCTACTGCCTTAATTCAAGTGAAGAACCGTTCTGGCCAATTGATAACCTGCCGTGCTTTGCTGGACTCTACCTCCAAGTTGTCGTATATAACCGAAAGTTTCGCCCAACGCCTAGGCCTTGCACGGTATCCTTCGAAGATTTTAGTAAGCGGAATCTCTTCAGTAAAAGCGGAAACCACACGTGGATCCTGTCACATTTCGGTACAATCTCGGGTGTCTCAACATACTCTCGATGCAATGGTTCATGTCTTATCCCAGATAACAACTCCGCTTCCAACTCAGTCATTCAACAATCAAGCTGCGGATTACTTGAAGGATGTGTCTCTTGCTGATCCCTTTTACAATTTTTCATCCCTGATTGACGTTTTGTTTGGCCTCGAACACATTAGGAACATACTTACATTCGACAGGCGCTATCATTCTCAGGGAAACACTATGGCCATCTCATCGATCTTTGGATGAATCCGTACCATCAAACCTAACAGCTTTGTGGTCACAATATCGAGAAAACTTACACACCCTACAAAACTTCAAACTTCCACGTTTCGTGCCAAATAATAATTCATCTCTGGAGCTGCACGGATTTTCAGATGCCTCTATCCAAGCCTATTCCGCTGTGATCTACGCAAGATTTATCGATAGTTCTGGAGTTATTAACGTGGCGCTCATCGCGTTAAAAACGCGGGTTGCACCCATCAAACAAAAATCTTTGCCCCGCCTGGAGCTTTGTGGGGTACTTTTATTATTGCGCCTACTAAAACGTGTTCTAGAAGCCTTGCCTCATGACTCCTTCAAAGTTCGTGCTTGGTGCGACTCAACCATTGTATTGTCGTGGCTGTCCCAGCCACCCTTGAAATTGAAAACATTTGAAGCCAACCGTACTTCCGAAATTGTAGAAAATTTGCCTCGAAGATTGTGGGACTACGTTACCTCGAAGGAAAACCCAGCTGATTGGGCTTCTCGAGGAATGTCTGCCTCAAACCTACTCAGAAATGATCTCTGGTGGAACGGGCCTGAATGGCTAAGCGATGATGTGACATATAATTCTACTATAAACCGTTCTAATAATTGTAATATAATTACCGAACCTGAAGCACTAGCTGCCCTAAGGTCCAATGTCAGCACAATGGTCACAATTGTTGAAGACTACGATCCAATTGACTGGCTTTTGAATCGGGTATCAAAGTGGACAAACCTGGTGGGAATTTTGGCGTACATGTTTAGATTCTTCAATGCATCTAAGCGCCATCAAATTAGCCACGTTTCCTGTCCCACCTTTGATGACCTTGAACGAGCTAAATTGGTTTTGCTGAAATACGCTCAAAATACATTCAATGATAAAAGAGCCGGTTTACAGAGAGGCAACTCTGTTAGTTCCCGATCCAGATTGAAAAAACTTCATCCATTTTTGGACAATCAGGGACTATTGCTTGTTGGTGGCCGCCTGCGGAATTCAGAGCTCGATGCAGCCGCAAAACACCCAATCATCTTACCGAAGTCCAGTAACATAACACAACTCATCCTAGCAGATTTACATAGTCGGAATTTGCACCCTGGTGTTTCAGCTCTCTTTGTTATTGCTCGCGAAACATATTGGATTCTTGGTGCTATAATGTAAATTAAAGAAGGAAGAGAGAACCTTTCAGGTATACTATATTATAAAGACCCTGCCAGGAGTTTTCATATACACAGATAGACATATATCTACATATATATACATACACACATATATAGATATATATATATATATATATATATATATATATATATATATATATATATATATATATATATATATATATATATATATATATACATATACATATATATATGTATGTATAGATACCCATATACATATATACAGATAGATGGACCAGGTGTTTCATATGGAACCAGAGTTTTATCTATATATAATGAACCAAACGTTTTAAGATTAGGTGTTTTAACATTAGGTACCAAAAAGACTGGGGATGCTGACAATTGTAGACAGAAACACAAACTAGGTGATATATAAAAGGATGCTAAGATGTGGACTGCGGGAGCCATTGATTTATAATTGGTAGCTAATAGTCGGAGTGGGGGATTCAGTCCGCATGATACACCTTGAAGTTGTGTCAGCATAGGTTAATTTACTTATTATAGACTCCCTATTTTTTTGGAATCTTAGAAGAGTACGAAGAACGGAAGAACACAAACACTTCTTTAACTTGCCAGAAAACAGATATATCAAAGAAGATAAAGCCCCAGACAATAGTGCAACCACATCTATGGCGACTCATGTACCCCTAGGATGACCACGTCAGCTGGAGACGACGAGCCACGTCCTTGCCCCACCTCCCATTTGTCTTGGTGACTACGGTATTTGTCCACGAGTCCAATGAAATTCTCCTTACTCACCTTACCAACCTCCGAGAGAAGGGAAATAACAAATCTAGTTCATGCTAGTTAAGAATTTATTAAAAGCATTCCTTTTGCTATATTAGAAACAAGAATTAAAGGAAAAAAAATTACATATATGGTTTTATAATTAATTTATAAATGACAAGATATATATTCAAAAGGAGTTTCTTTTTATACCCTCCAAAAAAGAATTTGGAGGGTATATTCACTTTGTCATTCCGTTTGTAACGCATCGAAATATCCATCTCAGACCCCATAAAGTATATATATTCTTGATCAGTGATGAAATCTAAGACGAACTGAGCATGTCCGTCCGTCCGTCCGTCCGTCTGTGGAAATCACGATTCCGTCCAAACGAAAAGAGCTAGACTTTTGAAATTTGGCATAAATATATTTTAAAACTTAGAGCAGGTTAAGTTCGAAGATGGGCTAAATCGGGCAAGAGGTTCTTCTTAGTTCCCCTAAGAAGAACTAAACCAACCCAGAAAAAACAACATAATTTTTAAAGTTTTTTGGTTATTTTGTTAAGCAAATGATATATTTTTATGTCAAATACGGTCCAACGCCTTAAACTTGGAGCCATTAAATAAAAGAAAAATATTTTTGACCCCGCCCACTTTAGTGGGCGGTATTATTAAAGGCAAAAATAGCATAAAAATTTAACAAATTGTTTTACTTAAGCTTACATTCCTTAAAAATAACACTTTTAAGCTTTATTGACGAAGCTGACACGAAACCTGGTACTACTCTGCCCTACCCCCTCCTTCCCCTTCGCCCCCTAAATGACCCTAGCAAAAAAAAAATTTTTTTTTAAATTTTGTATATAATCATCCCAAGCATTTATCTTTAGAGTTTTATGACTGCCGATTTCTGCCCTACCTCCCCCCCCACCTCTTCCTTTGCTCCCTAAATGGCCCTACCAAAAAATTTTTTTTTTTAATTTTGTATATAATCATCCCAAGCATTTATTTTTAGAGTTTTATCACTGTCGATTTCTGCCCTAGCCCCCCCCCCCCCCTTCTTCCTTTGCCCCCTAAAATGACCCTACCAAAAAAAAAATTTATAGGCAAAAATAGCATAAAAATTTATCAAATTGTTTTACTTAAGCCTACATTCCTTAAAATTAACACTTTTAAACTTTAATGACGAAGCTGAGACGAAACCTGGTACTACTCTGCCCTACCTTCTCCTTCCCCTTCGCCCCCTAAATGACCTTACCAAAAAAAAAATTTTTTTTTTTAATTTTGTATATAATCATCCCAAGCATTTATCTTTAGAGTTTTATGACTGTCGATTTCTGCCCTAGCCCCCCCCCCCCTTCTTCCTTTGCCCCCTAAAATGACCCTACCAAAAAAAAAAATTTATAGGCAAAAATAGCATAAAAATTTATCAAATTGTTTTACTTAAGCCTACATTCCTTAAAAATAACACTTTTAAACTTTAATGACGAAGCTGAGACGAAACCTGGTACTACTCTGCCCTACCCCCTCCTTCCCCTTCGCCCCCTAAATGACCTTACCAAAAAAAAAAATTTTTTTTTTAATTTTGTATATAATCATCCCAAGCATTTATCTTTAGAGTTTTATGACTACCGATTTCTGCCCTACCTCCCCCCCCACCCTCTTCCTTTGCCCTCTAAATGACCCTACCAAAAAAATTTTTTTTTTTAATTTTGTACATAATTATCCCAAGCATTTATCTTTAGAGTTTTATGACTGCCGATTTCTGCCCTACCCCTCCCCTCTTCCTTTGCCCCCTAAATGACCCTACCAAAAAAAATTTTTTTTTTTAAATTTTGTATATAATCACCCCAAGCATATATCTTTAGAGTTTTATGACTGCCGATTTCTGCCCTACACCCCCCCCCCTCCCCTCTTCCTTTGCCCCCTAAATGACCCCGCCAAAAATTTTTTTTTTTAATTTTGTACATATATAATCATCCCAAGCATTTATCTTTAGAGTTTTATGACTGCCTGTTGCTGCCCTACCCCTCCTCCCCTTTGCCCGCTAAATGACCCAATTAAAAATAAATAAAATTTTTTTTAAATTTTGTGTATAATCATCCCAAGAATTTATTTTTAGAGTTTTATGTCTACCGCGCTTTTTGCCGTGCTGTGCTGGCTTCCGGCGGACCTGACTGCTAGGAAGCTGGCTCTACGCACCGCAGTCAGAATGGACACAATAGGCGCATGGACCCATAGACCATGGGGTCATGCTAGCATTTTAGACACGATGGGTAATCTACCGCATCTTATCGACTACTGCACTCCGGTACCCTACCTCAGTAGGAAATTTAGGTTTTCTCTGGCGGAAGGGTTCTCCCCATTGCACGGATCCGTACAGATTTTTGCGGACGGTTCCAAACGGGGGGGCAGGGTCGGTGGGGGTGTCTTTATTCCAGACTTTGGAATCGAGATGTCCTTCAGACTCCCGGATGAATGTAGCGTTTTACAGGCGGAAATATCTGCCATCAAAAGGGCAGCGTTGTGGCTAAGGTTTTATCGGATATCGAACCGGGACATCCAATTCATTACCGACAGTCAGGCTGCAATAAGGTCTCTTACGGGGGTGTATAGCACATCCCTACTTGTCCAGGAATGCCGCGGAGCCCTTGACGGACTTGCGGAACATTCACGCATCACCTTGAACTGGGTGCGGGGACATGGGACCACCATGGGCAATATTAAGGCGGATGAACTGGCGGGGAGAGGAACCACACTTCAGGATGCCGACATTGACCAACTAAGTGGGATTCCACTCTCATCCTGCTGGAGACGCTTTGATACTGCACTATTCGAATTAGCTCAGGACAGGTGGTTCAGAGAATCCACTTGCGAAATATCAAGAGTCTTATGGCCCCGCCTGGACTCTAAGAGGACGAGGGATCTTTTGAACTTCGCAAGAGGTCATCTACGCAATATGGTGGCCACAATTACTGGTCACTGCACCTTTGGGATCCATGCCAGGCGCATGGGTCTTCCCTATAATGACTACTGCTCCAGTTGCAATGATGAGGAGGAGGAGGAAAGCATTGCACACCTCCTCTGCTCCTGCCCTGCTCTGGAGGAGCAGCGCCTGCAGTCTCTGGGCAGGACACGCTTTGGAGACATTTCGGAGATATCAGAAATAGGGCTAAGATACCTGAGTCTCTTTATTAGGAGCAGTGGCTGGTTCGGCAGCTGACTCCCCTGGGACGTGCATGCACGACCATAGCTGTTGGTTATGTATCCCATTCTCTTCTTTACTTTCTTCTTTACTATCTTCTTTACTATCTTTCTTACCTCAACTTCGACTACCCCTACTTCTTCCTCATCTCTTATCTTCTCACTCTTCCTTAATACAGGTATCACAAAGGGATCAATATAATTGGACCCAATTGGGCTGGACTCTCTTTTTCTTTCCTTTACCAGCAACCTGCTAACCTAACCTAACCTTATGTCTACCTGTTTCTGCCCTACCCCCTCTCCCCCTTTGCCCTCTAAATGACCCTATCAAAAAAAAAGAAATTTTAATTTTGTATATAATTATCCCAAGCATTTATTTTTAGTGTTTTATGACAAAGGTGAAATGTTTCCCCCACAGCCCTTGCCAGAGCGACCCCGCCAAAATACAGTTTTGATACCCGTCAAAGAAAATTGTGATGAAGTCTAAGACGGTCTAGCAATGCCCATACATTCGTCTGTGGAAAACATGATATTGTATATTTTTTTGAACCCCGCCCCCTTTAGTGGGCGTTGACGTACGATATTATATAAAGGAACTCTGTCCCACCAAGTTAAACATTTCAAATTCACTTACTAAATATTTGGAGGGTATTTAAGATTCGACCCGGTCGAATATAACGTTTTTACTTGTTTCATTTCTTTTGGTAGTGTACCCTAAGGTATGCTTCAAATTTTACCGGAACCATTGGTTTTATGGGTGTACTATAGTGGTATCACATACAACAATATGGGGGGGTTTGTTTTTGTTTCCTCTGGAAACACACGAGAAGGAACGGGTAAATCCGTTGTGTTCGGTTTTTTTTGAATGACTCGAAATGCGGTAATAGGGAATTGATGTAAAAGTTCACGGAGAATGTAAGATAGGTAAATTATATAAGGAAAATTTTCACTCACCCGTACGCTGCTATCAGGACTCTCGAAGGCCTCCGGATCTTGATGACAGGTCAGATGTACCAGCTGAAAAAAAAATTGGGAATAAGCAAACAGACACGACGCGATTCCGTTCCCCCAATATGTTGGAGTTACGCGTTAGCACTATTCACAATAGTGGATTGTACTACTGGCTGAGACCAGGTAGACACGGCAATTTAATTTGGTAAATGACAATAGATATATAAATTTTATTTTTGTTAAAATTGTTTTTTTTTCTTTTGGTTTTTCTAGGTAGGCTATACAAACAATAGTGGTTAGAAAAAAATCAATAGATATAAGTATAGAGAGGGTTATAACAATTTATATTAATCTATATATAAATAGATCGATAGCGAATTAGGGTTATTATATTATAAAAAGGATTTGTTGTTTTCTTTCTTTTTATTTTCGGCTATGGAAAGGGTGATGTTTCAACGGCACAGGCGTTTTAAAATATTCCAATCGGTGGCTTTATTCTTTCTCCCTTTGGGTTTTGTGGTTAATTTAAGTTGTGGTTACTATGTGTCACTGGGCTTTGCTGTTTATAGGCTAGAAAGTTTTGGCGGAATTTGCGCCATTTTATTGCAGTGTTTCTTTTTCTTCGGTTTCTCTTGCACTTCGCCAAGTTACCGTTTCTTTTACCGTTTGGTGGTACTTCAACATTTTTAGTACAGTTGCCAAGAAATTGGTGAGTTAATTGTAGCTTCGGGGTTTTAATTATTTGGTTAAGGAATTTTAACGTTCGAATTGCTTTAACGTTTATTAGTTTTTTTTCTTTCTGTTTGATTTATTTAAACTTTCCGTTTGATTTTTCTAAGCTTTTACTTTGATTTATTTAAACTTTCTGGTTGATTTGTTTAAACGTTTTGCTTTGATTTATTTAAACTTTCTGTTTGATTTGTTTAAACGTTTTGTTTGATTTTGATTTTGCTAACTTTTGGTTTGATTTGTTTAAACTTTCTGTGGGATTTGTTTAAACTTTCTGTTTGATTTGGTTAAACTTTTAACACATTTGACACAACTATTATTTCTTACTGGGGTGCTGCTTTGCTGTTTCCTGTTACTTATCGAATGACTAAAAAGGATTGTCCTCTATTCTACCAAACCTTGCTGCTTGTCTTGTGTTTACGCACATCATTTGATTTTCCCGTTATATTTAATTTGCCACGTATACCAGCGAATGAAGGTCAAAAGAAAACACGTATAATCAAAAGGCAAGATCGACCAATGAGGTAAATACCTTTAGAAAATATCAGCGATTTTACAGGTTGGTATGAGTGACATTAAGAGACATGAAATGTTTCTGTAGGTAGGGATATGTTGACTGACATAGGAATATGGCATATTGCAATTTGGGCAAATTTGGCAGTTACAAACTAGACAATAATGGTGACTTTCACGCAGGATTGGCTAGAGACAGAAGAACTAAAGACGAAGATCTTTAGCATGATATGTTCCAACGGTTCGGCCTTGAAGATCTTCAATCAAAAAATAATGAGAACCTAACTTCTCCTTAATTCGGCATTTAATGAAAAGCGGGGACAATTTAGCATTAAATTTTTTTCCAGCATTGCTTTGCGCAAAGCTTCGACGATACAATTCTTGTCCAATTCTAAAATTCACAGGACGTGAACGAAGGTTATACTGCTGACGGTTGACTTCATAAGCCTGTCTAATATTATTTCGAATATCTATTCGTAAAAGCTGTAGATTATCATCTCTTGCAAGTTGATATAACGGTTCATCAAGCAACATAAGATTTTTAAGTAAAGGATAAGAACTAGCATGAGTTATCATATCTATTCCAAAAAGGATATGATACGGAGAACCTTGAATTGACTGATGATAAGCATTTCTTAGAGCACAGCTAATTCTCGATAAATGTTGATCCCAAGAGCGATGATCATTTTTCAAATACGCACGAATTCCAGCTATAATAGATCGATTTACCCGCTCAGAAGCATTACTTTGGGGTGAATAGACAGCTGTATAGACATGTTGAATACCAAAGTTGGTTAAAAATGCATTAAAATCATTAGCACGAAATTGAGATCCATTATCACTGACAAGTGTTTCCGGTACACCATACACATGAACAATTTGCTTTTGTAAATGTTCTATAATCAAAGGGAGGTGAATTTTTTCAAAGGGAATAACCAGTGAAATTTTGACAGGTGGTCTAACACAATTAATAGTCCAATATTTCCAGACTTGCTACGGGGGTAAGGTCCAAGAAGGTCAACATAGAGTCTTTGAAATGGTCCAAAAGAAGAAACGTTCTTTCCCATCTCTGGTCTTAAAATGACATTCGGAGTTTTAGTGGTTTTGCAGACATTGCAGTTCCGTACATACGTTCTAACATCTTTCACTAACCCTGGCCAATAAAAATTTCTAGGCAACAGATGAATGGTTTTAGCCATGCCTCCATGCGCGGCAATGGGTTCATCATGAGCTCTTCTCACAATTTCGGGACGTAATTGCTCTGGTACCCAGAGTTTCCAGTTCAATTGATCCTGTTGTTCATCCCCAATGCTATGTTCGGTTCTAATGTAAACGAATTTATCCACAACTTGTATATCTGGATACCTGGCTTGTTCTTTAAGAATTTTATCCTTTAAATTTTCATATTCGGGGTCAAAAAAGTGTTTGGAATTTAAGTCGATTTCAGGCTTAGGAAAGCTTAATTCAGAAATTTCAATGTTATGGCAACGGGACAAGGCGTCTGGGACAACATGGTCTTTTCCTTTTCTATGGCTAATAGTAAAATTAAAAACCTGTAATTTTAATACCCAACAAGCTAATCTTCCAGTTAAGTCTGGTTGACGCAAAAGCCAAATAAGACTTGCGTGATCAGTAATAATTTCGAATTCCTGTAATTCAAGATAACAACGGAATCGATTCACCGCTTCTACAGCAGCCAAACATTCTCTTTCTGTCACACTGTAGTTTCGTTGTGCACTATTTAACTTTTTGCTCATGAAAGTTATTGGTTTTTCTACTTGCTGATTATCGAGCTGTACTAATACGGCACCAATACCAAAATCACTTGCATCACAATGCAGGAAAAATTTCTTTGAAAAGTCGGGATTTATTAAGACGGGGGTGGTAGTAAGTAGTTTTTTAATATTGTCAAAAGCTATATTAGCTTCGGTTGTCCAACAAAATTTTCGTTTTTTCGAAAGAACTTCCGTAATAGGAAAGACAATAGTGGAAAAATTTGCAATAAATCTACGATACCATCCTGCCAACCCTAAAAATCCTCGAACTTGTCGAATAGTTTGGGGACTGGCCAATTAGTGATAGCACTCACCTTTTCAGGATCGGTAGAGATACCGTCATTACCGATTACATATCCTAGGTATGGAACTTGAACCACACAAAATTTACTTTTCTTAAGATTTAATGTCAAATTTGCCTTACGAAATTCTTCTGCTAGGCGAGTTAAAGTGGATAGATGTGAGGCAAAATCTTCTGATACAATGATCAAGTTTTTGGAGAGATTCATATGTTATACCCTTGTACAAATCTGGAAATAAATCAGACATATCTAACTACAGGGGTATTGCTAAATTAAGCACTATACCCAAATTGTTTGAAAAAATAATTGCTGATTATCTTTGTCATCACACGGGATCACTATTAACACCATGTCAACACGGCTTTAGAAGGGGCTGTTCTACTTCAACAAACGTTCTTCATTTAACAACCTTAGTTAATCAAGCATTTACTCAAAATAAACAAACAGACGCTATTTATACAGACTTCAGTAAAGCGTTTGATAAAGTCAATCATCAACTTCTTTTAAACAAACTTGATTTAATGGGAGTATCTGGATCTGGTTTGAATTGGTTAACATCTTATCTAATTGGGAGAAAGCAGACAGTTCGATTTAACAGCAGTATATCTAAGTGCATACGTGTCTCATCTGGTGTTCCACAAGGCAGTCATCTTGGGCCACTTTTATTTTCGCTGTTTATCAATGACCTTCCCAACATCATTAACTTTTCCAATGTATTGATGTACGCTGACGACCTAAAAATTTTTTATTCTTTTAATGATGTCACCGATCACGTTTACCTGCAAAGAGATCTCAACAACTTCTTGTTATGGTGTAAACATAATATGATGGAGCTGAATCTAAAAAAGTGCAAATGCATGCGTTTTTCCAGAAATAATATTCTTTCTGTTAATTATTCTCTGGGAAATTATCAGTTAGAGCTAGTTGACTCAATTGTGGATCTGGGAATTTTACTGGACTTTAAATTAAACTTTGTGTCTCATATAACGTGGGCTATGAACAAAGCTAAGGGCACTCTTGCCTTTATTAAACGATGGGCTAAAGAATTCTCTGACCCATATATTACTAAGCTGCTGTACATGTCTCTAGTTAGACCCATTTTAGAATATGGATCAATCATATGGGACCCGTATTACAACATTCAAATTGACCGTATTGAGTCAGTCCAAAAACAATTCTTGTTGTTTTGTTTGCGTGGTCTCCACTGGAATCATTCAACAGGTTTGCCTTCCTACTCTAGTAGATTGTCGCTGATAAAACTACCTTCTCTTAAGAGTCGCCGTTCTATTTTAAACGTATCTTTTATGATTAACCTTATTAATGGTAATATTTGTTGTGAATTTCTGTAAAGATCTGTTAATTTTAGTATTCCTTGTCGTACGATGCGTTATTACAATCCTCTTGTCATTAAATTTTGTAGAGCAAATTATGCTGCTGCTGATCCCTTCACAAGGTTATGTCGCCAGTATAATAATTTGTCTCAATTTGTTGATTTTTCTTTAAATATAAATGTAATGAAGCGTAGTATTATTATTTTTCTTAATAATTAAGTTCTTATTTATTCAGTTCATATAAGCATTATTGTCTTAGTCTGTAAGGATTATGTGTATCCATTGACTAAACGAAATAATAATAATAATAATAATAATAATCTAAGTAACCGAAAACGGAATATCGTAAGTCTGGGAGTATAATTTTATCAATTAATCTGCACATAGTGGAAGGGGCATTACAGAGGCCGAATGGCATTACTGTAAATTGATATAGGGGACGACCAGGTACTGTAAGCGCTGTTAATGGTTTAGCCGATTCAGATAATTCTATTTGCCAATAAGCATCTTTAAGGTCTAATTTAGTTATAAGGTTTGCTTTCGGAAGTCGGTAAAATATACCTTCAATAGACGGAAGAGGATAGGCATCTTTTAAAGTTACTTTATTTAGTTTGCGAGCATCCAAACAAAGACGAACTTTGTTGGGTTTAATCACCAAACGCAAGGGCGAACTCCATGGGGATTGTGAGGGTTCTATTACTTTTAAACTTAACATTCGATCTATTTCGGCGAACATCAGGTTCTCTACAGCCGGTGAAACTGGGTAGAATCTTTGTTTTATGGGTTTTAAGTTTCCGACGCCAATATTATGCCGTATTAAACTAGTTCTAGATAATCCTTGTTGTTCAAAATTTGGAAATAGAGCGATTATGGTATCTAATTGTTGACGTTGAGTCTGTGTTAACGGGTATAATGGTTCCTCTGATTGAACTCCAGAATTATTAATAGGTGCCGAGGGGCTTTCGGATAACGGGGTTTCCATTATAACGGATGCAACTTGTGCTAATTTACTTTGATCTATTATATCTACGGATTCAATTGAACTAGGAATTAAATTAAATGCTTTCCAGAAATCTACTCCTAGGATGAGACGTTGCAAAATGGACGGAATTATAAAAAGATTTAATAATGTCTTTGCTGTTTAAACTGAACTTCGACTGATAACCAACCAATAACGGGTTGTCACTTACCATCAGCGGTTTTGACTTCGGAGCGACATTTACAAAATTGTTTGTTATGTGAAAAATTCATTTTCGCTAAATCACTACCTATGCAAGAAATATTGGCACCGGTGTCAAGTAGACCAAATTCGGTGAAAGTTAGAAAAGATACTTTTGCATAAAAACGATTATCTTGACGATTATTGATAATAGCAGAAATTGGAAATTTTCTACAACGCTTACGGAGCTTATAGAATTTTCGCATTCGAAGAGTCGATCGCTTTGGCTTAGAATTAGTATAAGTTAGGTTATCAACATCAAAAAGTCGTTCTCTTTTATCTAGATAATTTTGTAAACGGACATGGTAGGGCAATTTCGGAAAAAGTATTCGCGCAGAATTTTCCTCTTGCAAACTTACTGGTCTTGGCAAAACGGTAAATTCTTTATTATCATTATTATCACTTAGCTGACTAGGGTTCACTGACGATTCAGGTGTATCTAGTTTTTTAAATTCATATGGGGGTTTTTTAAAAAAGAAAATTTCTTATTAGAGCATTTTGTACATTGTGGTTTATAAGTAGTTTTCTCTCCACAACCATAACAAAAGATTTTACGATCTTGTAAGCAATCGTACCAAAAATGTTCGGGATCACCACAGTTCCAACAACTACTGATTCTCTCTTTGGCTACAAGGGCACTAACTTCTTCTGTGGCTAACGCGAGTTCTTCAGGGTCTTCATCTACCTCTAACCCTGCCACGTGTCGTCTGACTACTGGATAGTGGGTTGGGCGAGCGGCTAAATTCCTTTTTACATGTTCTTCGTTCCAGAATGTTTCTCGCATCTGTACCAATTTACGTAAATGCGGCATTGAATGAATTGGAATGTATAAAAGATCCTGGCGAATCTCCGGCCTAAGATTTCTTGTTAAAATTTCTATAAGTTCCATCTCATGAAGAAGCGAAGGTAAACGATCAATAATCGACGAAATAACATCGAAATAAGCGTCAAAAGTTTCACCTGCTTTTTGCTTTCTGTTTCTTAATTCTTTTTTGATGTCAAATTAAGACTTAAAATCTCTATGTTGGCACTTGATAGCATCACAAAAACCTTGCCAAGTAATTAAGTTGACTTGTTTGCGGTACCTCCAATACCAATTTTTTGCTTTTCCATGCAAAAGAACATTCAAATTTTTTAAAATAGGAGCAAAATCTCCGTCAAAATTATCAAACGTTAATGAATGTATTCGATACAAAAATTCGTCAACTGTTAAGCCAGTTGCCGAGCCATCAAATTTTATATTCCAACTCTGGATGATACCCGTCAATTTATCTGGGTTATAAGTTGAACTATTTGAACTTGAGTGACGAGGGGTGTATGATCTAATGGGACTTCTGTTATCTTAATTGACATTATTTTGTCTAGAACGATTATTTACGGGTTCACAGGCGGAAATATTTGCATTATTATTCCCAACTTGGGGGTTACGTTCATTACTATTTGGATTTGACGGGGCTGGTTGAGCTGGAGCAAAATTAACATTCGATAATAGTCTTGCCATAGTGGTTTCTACTTAAGTAGTTTTCAATACAGGATTGATGGAAACAATGATTACACTGAATGATTTTAAGACAAGGGTCTTTTACTGACATTTCCGTGGTACAAACGCTACAAATATTTTCTCCTGCCGTCGGTGATGTTGACGCGGATGCTTCATTTGGTGGCGTTCTCGGGAGTGACATATTTAATTTAGTTATTTATTTGAGATGTTTAAGAATTATGTAAATAATGAAAAGGTGTTTTAAATTATTTCTTTATTGGTTTGTTTGGGTTTTTATTTTGTTTGGTTAGACGATATTTTCCAACTTAATTGGTTATATAAAGAAACGTTAGATCGGAGTATTTTTAATTAAAGTTAGTTAAATTAGCATTCTATCTTATGCTGTACTATACAATTCTTTCCTTCTTTCCTTCGGTTGGTAGGTAGGGGTATTATTTGTTTAAGTGGGATACATTAGAGTCCTAGGAGAAAAAAAAAATAGGTCGGTAACGAATTCAGGAATAGTATCTTCCTCTTACTAATCGATATTGATCTATATATAGTTTCTTTCCATAAGGTCCTACGACGATAAATGGGTTTACAATACTGACTATTTAGCTAAAGGTGTAATGATACTTCTGAAAGAGATTACCTCATTAATTCTTTCAAGTGACTACAACTTGTCTTAGTAATAAATTCGGATAGATTTTCGTTTCCTCTCAAAGATCTATTTTCCTAGAATTTATCATCTAAGAACAGAATAACTACATAAACTCTATCATCGCTAGCAGTAAACGAATAGCTTTCTCTTTTCAAAAGTTTCTACAACAATACTCACATGTCCCGCGGAAAAGACAACCAGTTAGCTTAAAGGTCGCATTACTCGATTAGGATTCAAGTACACGAAAGATCCATAAAAGGACTGATCATTATTCCTTAAGAAATGCTAATACAATTGTGTCACTTTAAAAAACGATATAGGGAAATCTACCGAATGATAGTAGATATACAAAATTTCCGAATTTGTTTAAAAATTCAGTTGTTTTTTTTTCAGGCTAATTGAGTAAAAAAAAACATACAGTATTTATAAATATAATTTTTTTTTCACGCAAGAATGAAAAAAAAATATTTATTTTTGTTCTTCGAGCTCCATGTTGGGCGCCATGTGTTTTTATATAATGTAAATTAAAGAAGGAAGAGAGAACCTTTCAGGTATCCTATATTGAAAAGACCCTGCCAGGAGTTTTCATATACACAGATAGACATCTATCTACATATATATACATACATATATATATATATATATATGTATATATATATATATATATATATATATATATATATATATATATATATATGTATATATGTATATATTGATACTCACATACATATATACAGATAGATGGACCAGGTGTTTCATATGGAACCAGAGTTTTATCTATATATAATGAACCAAACGTCTTAAGATTAGGTGTTTTAACATTAGGTACCAAAAAGATTCTGGGGATGCTGACAATTGTAGACAGAAACACAAACTAGGTGATATATAAAAGGATGCTAAAATGTGGACTGCGGGAGCCATTGATTTATAATTGGTAGCTAACAGTCGGAGTGGGGGGATTCGGTCCGCATGATACACCTTGAAGTTGTGTCAGCGCAGGTTAATTTACTTATCATAGACTCCCTATTTTTTTGGAATCTTAGAAGAGTACGAAGAACGGAAGAACACTAACACTTCTCTAACTTGCCAGAAAACTGATATTTCAAAGTAGATAAAGCCCCAGACAATAGTGCAACCACATCCATGGCGACTCATGTACCCCTAGGATGACCACGTCAGCCGGAGACGACGAGCCACGTCCTTGCCCAACCTCCCATTTGACCTGGTGACTACGGTATTTGTCCAGGAGCCCAATGAAATTCCCCTTACTCACCTTACCGACCTCCGGAAGAAGGGAAATAACAAATCTAGTTCATGCTAGTTAAGAATTTATTAAAAGCATTCCTTTTGCTATATTACAAACAAGAATTGTAGGAAAAAAAATTACAAATATGGTTTTATAATTAATTTATAAATGACAAGATATATATTCAAAAGGAGTTTCTTTTTTCATTTCTTTTGGTAGTGTACCCTAAGGTATGCTCCCAATTTTACCGGAACCATTGGTTTTATGGGTGTACTACATATAGTGGTATCACATACAACAATATGGGGGGGGGGTTTGTTTTTGTTTCCTCTGGAAACACACGAGAAGGAACGTTGTTTTCTTTCTTTTTATTTTCGGCTATGGAAAGGGTGATGTTTCAACGGCACAGGCGTTTTAAAATATTCCAATCGGTGGCTTTATTCTTTCTCCCTTTGGGTTTTGTGGTTACTATGTGTCACTGGGCTTTGCTGTTTATAGGCTAGAAAGTTTTGGCGGAATTTGCGCCATTTTATTGTAGTGTTTCTTTTTCTTCGGTTTCTCTTGCACTTCGCCAAGTTACCGTTTCTTTTACCGTTTGGTGGTACTTCAACATTTTTAGTACAGTTGCCAAGAAATTGGTGAGTTAATTGTAGCTTCGGGGTTTTAATTATTTGGTTAAGGAATTTTAACGTTCGAATTGCTTTAACGTTTATTAGTTTTTTTTCTTTCTGTTTGATTTATTTAAACTTTCCGTTTGATTTTTCTAAACTTTTACTTTGATTTACTTAAACTTTCTGGTTGATTTGTTTAAACGTTTTGCTTTGATTTATTTAAACTTTCTGTTTGATTTGTTTAAACGTTTTGTTTGATTTTGATTTTGCTAACTTTTGGTTTGATTTGTTTAAACTTTCTGTGGGATTTGTTTAAACTTTCTGTTTGATTTGGTTAAACTTTTAACACATTTGACACAACTATTATTTCTTACTGGGGTGCTGCTTTGCTGTTCCCTGTTACTTATCGAATGACTAAAAAGGATTGTCCTCTATTCTACCAAACCTTGCTGCTTGTCTTGTGTTTACGCACATCATTTGATTTTCCCGTTATATTTAATTTGCCACGTATACCAGCGAATGAAGGTCAAAAGAAAACACGTATAATCAAAAGTCAAGATCGACCAATGAGGTAAATACCTTTAGAAAATATCAGCGACTTTACAGGTTGGTATGAGCGACATTAAGAGACATGAAATGTTTCTGTAGTTAGGGATATGTTGACTGACATAGGAATATGGCATATTGCAATTTGGGCAAATTTGGTAGTTTCAGTGCTCGAAATCTCATCCGAAAATTGACTCACAAATGCCTCAGATGCTTTCGTCAACGTCAAATAACATCCCAGGAACTAATGGCCGATTTACCTGGCGCACGCGTGCGGCAAGCCTTTCCATATGAAAACTCAGGTGTTGACTACGCTGATCCTCTACTTCTGAAGCAGGTCTCTGGACGAAACGCACGACGATTTAAGGGTTACATATGCCTATTTGTTTGCCTAGTTACATCCGCTATTCATCTAGAACTTGCGACCGATTTGAGCACAGAATGTTTCATTGCTGCCTTACGAAGATTTATAGCCCGAAGAGGAAAATGCAGGCAGATCTAGAGTGACAACGGAAGAAACTTTCTTGGTGCCTCTCGTGAACTAAATGAAATGCACAAAGTTATTATGTCACAAACTCACAACGAAATTGTCTCCGCATCTTTAGCTGAAGACGGAATACAATGGAGGTTTATCCCACCTCTCGCCCCACATTGGGGTGGAATTTGGGAAGCCGTAAAATTACTTATAATCGAACCATTGGCAAATAAAGATTATTTTTTGATCCGTGAACAAAATCAATAATTCAACATAACAAAATTCATTTCCTTAGGTTAAAATAAATTCAATCTCGTGTTGTTTATTCCTTAACACTACTTCTCCTAATTTAGTAATACACTTAGTCTTATTAATTAGTCTGTGTAAAATCTTATCAAAAATATTTTGAATATGTGTCCCATATGAAAATGATCTTCCATGCCGACATATATCAAAGCTTATATTTTTTTTCTTGAATGGAAAACGTAACAAATTATTGTCCTACCTTTTTTCATTTGACTGTTTGCTTAGAAAATGTTTTATTTTTAATTAATAATTTTACGTAATCAACGTAAAATTGGCCTATTGGCCAATGTAACTAGAGAATAGGGGAAATGGAGAAATGCATGATGTTGAAGGAGATAGTTATAATTATATGATAAGCTAGAATACGTTAGAGAGGTTAACTCTAAATCTCATAAGTAGTATATAAACCATGCATTTTTATATATAAAGGAGACTTTATCTTGACTCATAAATTCGGCAACAACCTGCTTTTGTTTTGATTTAAAGTTTCTACAACTATTTCGGCAGTTATTTTGAATGCCTAAAGTTGAGCTGAATACCCTGACGGCTGTATAAAATAACCAAGGGCTATAGGGAATATAGAAATAATAACACAAGCTTCACAGCATAGATGATCAAGCTTCTCTCGCGTTATAGGAAAGCAAGAAAATAAACAAATTCTGCTTAGGCTGCAAACAAATATGTATACGAAAATAAAAATGTTGTTTCTCTCGCTCTCCTTAGGTTTTGGCTTCTCTTTAGCATACAGCAGGGATGGATAACAAGCACTTTTCAATTTTATCTATATTTTTAGTTGAAGGGCTTGTTGATACTATTCGTATGTTTTGCATTTATAATTGTATTTGTTGTATATAACACAATATTTTTATTTATTGGCATCTGACTGATGAAAAGTGTATTCATTTTGTAAACTCGTTTATAATAAATGTCTATTCCAAATAAATATATATTAGCTTATCCAGATCTATATGACCTGGGTACTCTTTTCTTCTTGCGTACTTTGCTTAGTACTATTTTCATGGTAGAAAATGCTGTTTCACAATTATATGTGGTAGCAAACATTGAATACAATTTGTATATTTCTGTCTTCAATTTTTTTTGATAACCAGAAAGTAATTTCAGAAACCACGGATGGAAAACATGATACAATTGTACTTTTTTTGGTACAATTACGACTTTGTTGGTACCGTGGTACTACCACGACTAATTTGGTACAATTTAAATATCTCAATCAAAAGCTTACACCTAGTTCATAAAAACGTTTTATGCTTGAAAATGCTTGTTAATTTCTCAGTGAATCAGTTAATAAACATAAAGGTTAGGTTAGAGGGCCGTTGTCCCTGGCGGGAGAATCCACTTGGGTCCGTCAATTCGGTCCCTTTGTGATGCCCTTAAGCAGAGGACCTCCTAAGGGATGTCCTCCGCCGTTTCAAACCATCCTGTACCTCTGAGGAAGGATGATACCCCTGAAAGCTCCATGTTTGCCAGGCTGTCTAAGTCTGACAGGAATCGGGAGCCCAGCGCCGCTGACACTGACACTGACAGGACACTGACACAGAAGATGGAGGACAGTTTCTTCCTCCTCTTCATCATTGCAGCTTCTGCAATAGTCGTTGTATATTAGACCCATCCTCCTCGCATGAGTCCCAAAGCTACAGTGTCCTGTCAGAACAGTCACCAGTTGACGCATGCGCGCCTTGTCAAACTTGAGAAGGTCGCGTGTTTTGCGTAAATCGTAATGGGGCCACGTGGCTCTTGCCACGAGACATTTAGCCACGCTTTCCCCCCTAAGTTGAGCTAGTTTGTATGATTCGCTTTGAATCAGAAACTTGCATCGCGCTAATGGAATGCCAGTGAAGTGACTGATCATTGAACTGTTCAATTCAGTCCCTTGTCTGGCAATCTCATCCGCAGTATGGTTGCCTGGACATCCAGAATGCCCCGGCACCCAAACCAGTGTCACCCTCGAATGTCTCGCTATCTCGTTGATAGACAGTCGGCATTCGACCACAGTTTTTGATGTATTGTACATACCACTAATAGCAGAGATGGCTGCTTTGCTATCGGTAACAATGAAGATATCATTCGATATCCTATAGTACCTTAGCCATTTTGCTGCCCGAGTAATAGCAGAGATTTCGGCTTGCAAGACAGTACAACCGTCCTGGAGATCTTACATTGAAGTTCTCCACATAGAAGCCTCCGCCCATTCTTGTTCCCCTTTTGGATCCGTCAGTGAAAACTCTAACTGAATCCTCGGGAAAGGAAAGCCTGTCCACCTGTTCCCGACAACGGAACGGAAAAGTCCACCAAAGAAGGGTCTTGGTACACAGTAGTCAATGTTGGCATGGATTTCCGAGTGCTCTCTTAAAATCCTAGCATGCCCATAGTCAGTCCTAGTCCATGGACATACTGTATTCAACCTGACCGCAGAGAATAGAGCCAGTTGTCTAGCCAGAATATCAACCGGGAGCCAATTTAGCATTGCAAAAATTGCTCCCGTTGGTGTAGATCGTATTGCGCCTGTCATCAGTCTCGCTACGACCCGAAAGACTGTTTCAAAGGTCCTGCGATGAGCCTGCTTGTCCATCGCATTCCACCAAACCAATACCCCGTAAAAGAGTACTGGTTTAATAACAGCCTCAAGGATCCAATTGATCCCCTTAGGGTTAATACCCCATTTGAGGCCTACTGCTTTTTTGCATGTATAAATAGCCACTAAGGCCCTTTCCGCTCTCGCCTGTATGTTCTGATTCCATGATAGCTTACTATCCAGAATCACACCCAGGTACTTGACGGTTTTAGATAGTTTCAAGGAGGTGCCGTTAAGCTTTGGGTGTATAAAGCTATAGGTCTTTTATCTCCTAGTGAAGAGCACCAACTCAGTCTTGGCTGGGTTGATGCCGAGCCCACAGCTGACACTCCACCTACTCAGCAGAGCCAGCGCAGACTCCATACACTGAGATATGGTATTCAAGTGCTTACCCGATATCGCCACCGCTACGTCATCCGCGTACGCGACAGTCATAATCTGTCTGCCTTCTAGACTTAGCAAAAGCGAATTAATGGTCAGTTTTTTTTTTTTTTTTTTTTTTTTCTTGGACCAGCACTCTGGGGATTATCCCTACATATGCGATGCATTGTGCCAGAACTAGGAAAGTTGGTTATGGGAAGGAGGATAGAGGGAGTAGTGTTTGTGGACGTTCAATTTGAACCTCCCCAAGTTAAAACTGACAGGAAAGACCTCTGCTGGAAGTTTGTTCCACATACGAACCGTTCGCCCAAAGAACGAATTCTCTCTGTAATGCGTGGTGCGATTCACTGACAACTCAACCACAAAAGGATGTGCCCTATGTGAAGAGCGGGTAGCTCGCAGAAATAAACGGTTATCCGGCACAAGCTCCCTTATTGCACCAGAACACATTCCGTTGTAGTATCGGTAGAACAGTGAAACACATCCCACGTTGCGTCGATACTCCAGTGAGTCAATAGAGTTGGCTACCCTACTGTCACCGATGAGCTTCTTCGCTCTCTCTTGTACGCGGTCGAGCAACTTCAAAACAGACTTTGAAGCACCGGCCCATACATGAGAGTTGTATTAAATCTTTGGTCGGATGTAGGTGGTATATATATTGAGGAGATCAGTTGGGGTGAAGTATGTCTTACACCGTCTTAAAAAGCCGAGACACTTGAAAGCTTCTTTTCAAATATGAAAAATGTGATCTGTCCATCGAACGTCACACTGTATTTTCATACCAAGAACATCAAGAGCTTCTGATTCCCCAATACCTATACCATCCATAAACACGGATGGCGCAGAACCTTCGACCAGCCGCCTATGCGTAAGCACGCAGCACTGCGTCTTATGAGGGTTAAAGTTAACCCTGTTCGCGAGGCCCCATTCGGAGATTGACACGAGATCACTTGTGGGTGACTCGTTCATCCTTTGTCTCCTGGCGTCAATCTCCTCCAGGCTTGGCCGGCTGGTGAAAGAGAAAAAATGGATAATGCTGCTATCATCCGCGAAAGAGTAGATAGGGTTTGAAGTTTGACATAGAAGGTTATTTATAAAGATGAGGAAGAGAGTAGGAGATAGAACAGAGCCTTGCGGCACCCCTGAATTTACCTTGAACTCGTTTGATGAGACCCCGTCTATAACAACTCGTATAGTGCGGTCACTGAGGAAGCTCGCTATGAAGCGAGAAAAATCATCACCGACACCAAAAGCAGTCAGTTTTGACAGAAGTGCATCATGCCACACTCTATCAAATGCTTTTGAGATATCTAGAGCCATCACCTTACTCTCGCCGAAATGGTGAATGGAATTGCACCATTTTTCTGTTAACAGAGCAAACAGGTCTCCTGTAGAGCGAGCTCTGCGAAAACCATACTGCCGGTCGTTAAGTAAGGTGTTGGTCTCCAGATACCTTACCAGGTGGAAGTTGGTCATACTTTCCATGACCTTGGAAATTGCAGAACAGACTGCAATTGGGTGGTAATTTTCGGGGTATTGCGCCTCTCCCTTCTTAGGGATCGGCGTTACATTGGCTAACTTCCAACACAGCGGAAATTTACCGGCATGGTACGATGCACTGAATAGCTTAGTTAATGTACGCGATAGCGTCGAAAAACACTGCTTCAAGACCAGTGCTGGAATGCCATCCGGCCCAGGAGACTTGTTAATGTTGAGATTCGCTAAAACCTTTTAAACTGCTCGTGGTCGAAAGAATATTCTTGGCATAGTAACAGATACTCTTTCCACCACGGACAATTGCTGATTGCTACCTGGCAAACAAGAATTACCTGCAAACATCTCAGCCAAAAGGTTAGCTTTATCAACAGGTTCAGTGAATATTTGATCATCCCTTAAAAGAGTTGGAATTGATGAACTAGCTTTATCCTTTACTCTTTTAACGAATGACCAAAAGCTTTTACTACCTCTCGTGGCAGTAAGAACTTTAGCACGAAGGCGCTGCTCGTATAAAGCTTTTCACACCTTAGCACTCTGGCACACGAAGACCTTGCTTGTTTGCGCAGCGCATCAGGATTTGCGTTTTTATTATTCCGCCGAGTACTGAATGCTTCCTCTCTGGATCTGATTGCCTCTTTGCAAGATTGGTTAAACCAAGATTTTTGTCTCGGCTTAACCGAAATTTTTTTGGATGGGATGAAGTATTTCATTCCCAGCAAAATTATATTTCCAACCATTTCCGCCATTAAATCGATATTTTTATCTAAGAAACATAGTTTCCAATAGAAAGTACGATAGAATTCGTTGAGCTCTGCCCAACGAGCTTTTTCGTAAACGTATTTTAAACGTTTCGTGGCTGTGGGTGAAACGTTTCGAAGTGCCGAGAACGAAAAAGAAGCGGAGATGATACAATGATCCGAATTACCGAGAGGTGCACTGACGTTCACTTCATACTTTTGAGGGTGTGAAGTTAGGAACAAATCAAGCGTATTTAGTTGGTGCCCTTCAACACATGGTATATGTGTTGGTTCATTCACTAGTTGCGCTAGGTGATTATGCGCGGCGAATAATTCAACATGTTGGCCCTCTGAAGTTGTGTGGCTCGAATGGCGAAGCCACGATGAGTTGTGGACATTGAAATCACCAGCAATAACAATTTCACTGTCCGGACAACTTTCGAGGATTTTTGCTATAGAATCGGAAAGGGAATCGAAGCGCGAGAAAGTTTGTTCCCTTCCCGCGTTTGGACTTCTATAAAGGAATCCGAAATGCAAACTATGTGCCCTGATCTTGAATTTAGCCCAAAGGCAGCTAAATTCTGGATCATACAAGCCTAGTGATTGCTGGCTTTGGTACACAACATCATTGCGTATATATAATGCAAGACCGCGATGAAAGTTAAAAAGGGACAGAAGTTGATACCCAGGCACATAAAAATCCTGTGGGTCAGCATCCTCAGATACCTGGGTTTCACTTAAGGCTAAAACATCCGGCCGATAGAGACAAACGTGAGCATAAACTGAGAAGAAGTTCGCTCTCAAGCCTCGTATGTTGCAGAAGTCAATTCTGAATCTACCTGTCATGAAATAAGTCAAGGGAAATCCAAATAGTCGTCTATTTTGTTAATATTGATTCCAACGATGGCGATTACTGCTTTTCAGTGGCTACCAGGTGGTCAGTGCTATACCTTCACCACCAGGCAGCCAAACAGCAACCTCCAAGCCGGAATCAACAATACAAAATTATTATTGTTAGATAGGGGAGGGGGAGACGCACAATCGCAGAAGTGGACATAAAAGCCCTGAGCTGGTCACTTTGTTCCACGGTGCCATCACTGTTACAGATGACCGTCACTGATTAACACAGAAAAAAACAGCCGTTTATTTTCCTTCAATTTATTGCTATTGTGTTTTTGTTGTTTTATTTGTTATTAAATTATATAGATTTTTTTTTGTTTTCTTGTTTAAAATTTTAATTCTATTTTTTTGATTTGGTATTGTTGGTATGTATGTTGTTTTTCTTTGTAAAATTGTTTTATTTTATTAATGTGCATGTAGTTTTATGTTGATATATTTGTTTTTTTTTTCAATTAAACACATATAATTTTGGTAAATATAAATAACAAAACAGTAGACGTGCGGACTACAAAAAGAAAACGCGTGCGGACGGGACGAAGCACAAACACTCACTGGTTCCACAACAGAGGTGACAGAACACCTCCCTGTGGAGTGCCCCGATAGACTGCCCTATACTCAGTGACATCCCTAATCGAGGCCCTGACTACCCTGAAAGTTAGTAAGTTTCTAACAAACCGGCATAAATTGTCATCAATCCCTCTCAGATGAATATCAATTACCCTTTCTAAAGTTCTGAGTAAAAAAGAAGTAAGACTTATAATAAACATAAAATATTTCTGTGAATTATACGGTTACATAATCAAAGATTTTGTGTCAACTTTTTATAACATACAGTATTCTAGTCAGCACTTCATGAAATTTTCGGATCGTTTCTTACTCCTCTGCTTGTACTATATATTTATTTTGTCGTTTGTTTTTGAAAATGATTGTTCTTTCGAGAGAAAACGGTTCTCTAGGTCCGAATCTTTCAAAATAGTGTCTTATGTCTCATATTTCTGCTAAATTATGGCTCATTTAAGTAAAGGACTTACAATTATTTGGTATAATTTTTCACAACAGAAACATTTTTCATCGTTAGGCTGCGTTGTATTTGATTCAAAAACAATCACGTTGAAAAAGGGTATAATAATTGATTTCCAAATACCGAAAAAGTTTTCAATCAATGTCTCGTTGCCTCAATTTTAAACTACCAGAAAATTTATTATCTTAAATTGTATGACTTTTTGAATAAAGTTTATCAACTGATTCCTAGATTTTTATGTATATAATATTTTTTTGTTGTATACTTGTGTAGAGAAGTTTTTGAATTTCTATTTATAGAAATATCAAATACATAAAAAAAGGTACCGTCATGGTATGAAAAGTACATTTTATTTAGTTAATTGGTACAAAATGAAAATAGCCCTTTTCCATCCCTGCCAGAAACATTTCCACCTCTGTTAAAAGTAAGCAGAGGTTTTTCTCTGCGCCACACACAAGCGCAACTGTGTTTATGTCGTAGGGCACATCACTGCTCTAAAGCAGATACGGGCGTTTCATAACACAATTGTGCTGAGATCATTGATTGACAAGTATTCTTATCCTCTTTAATTTAGTCGTCGATGAGACAGCGTCGAATGAATATCAGGCAGATGCTTACGAACTTCTTTATATATTTTTCCAGCATATTTGTCCAGCAAACAATTTCAGTCATGACGATATGCGAAAAATATTTTGTCATAAACAATTCTTTCGATAACATACAATGCCTTTTATACAATTTTTCTCCAATAACGGACTATACAAATTCTCCTAATTTAGTAATACACTTAGTCTTATTAATTAGACTGTGCAAAATCTTATCAAAAATATTTTGAATATGTTTCCCATATGAAAATTATCTTCCATGCCGACAAATATCAAAGCTTATTAAGTTTGATACATCCAACCGCGTATTTTTTTCTGTCGCATATTCAGTGTTATGCTCCAGCAAGCAACCATTCTTTTATATATATTTTTTTCTTGAATGGAAAACATAACAAATTATTGTCCTATCTTTTTTAATTTTTTCATTTGACTGTTTACTTATAAAAAGTTTTATTTTTAATTAATAATTTTACGTAATCAAAATTTTTTTTCAACTTAGAAAATATTGCTACTTATGTATAAATATATAATGCACCATTCTTTCAAACGCTTGGCTTTTTGTTTGGTGGGTAGTTCGCAAGCTCAACACATACACAATTTAGCAATACATTGACGATGCCCACCACTGCTCTAGAGCAGTGATGTCAGCGTCATACACAATTGTGGAAACAAAACTCACATGTACGCTTACGCTCTTTAATTTTGAGAGCGTAAAATATATTTGTTTACTGAGAAACATTCTCATTCAGCGGGAAGTATCGCAAGTCCTGTTTTGAGCCCTCTAAATAGAAATAATGTATTTTCATTTAGCTAAGTATGTAAAAGTCCATATTTTTTTTTGGAGTTTTATTGTTGTGCATACCTACAAGTTAATTGAAATAATACGATAAACAACGCTAAAGTCATACATCCATACGTATGTACATACATGTATATACATATATACATCCCCTTAAGACTACCTGCTTGATTATTGGTCTCTATATACAGTAGAATATATTTTCTTTCAACAAAAAATTGTTTCAACGTCAATAAAACATATATTACACCTTGTGCGGGTGGTCCAGTGAAATTTCTCGATACAGTTATGCATATGTGTAATATAACACATATGTATGTATGCATGTGTAGCTTGTCATTTAATGGTTAAAAATATTTTAAAATCTTCAGTTTGTAACAAATGCTATGTTACTTCATGTCTTTCTTTTAACACATTTCGTTACCAATAACACTGGTTTACAGCCAAAAAATACCAAGAACGCCACATGTCTAGATAAGTTAATTGGGACCTCCTGAACACGAAAATCGCTGTAATTTTTTTTTCCTAAGTACAGTTTTTAAGATAACGGTACTTTTGTGTTTTTCGGTGCATGGTCCCACTCAAACCCTTGTGGAGCCCAACCAAAAAGTCCGATCAAAATAAATGGTATATCGTTGGAAAGGTACTTGCATGTCTTTTCCGTCGATATGCTGGAAATTTCTATCTGACATGAAATGGCTGAGTTATGGCACCTCAAAGTTCAAAATTTGCCTATTTTTTACGTTTGTTTCAAAATTTTTCATTTTTATTTCGTTTTTTTTCTACGTTATAGTAAAGATCTGGAATGTTTTATTTTTTTACCAAATAGTTTATTTAGTTACCAACATTTTAAGCGTAATGTAAAAAAAAAAATTTATGAAAAATAAAGTTTTTATTAAGGATTTTGTGGAACGACAATATTTTCATTTGCATTGCTCACACACTATATTCGGCGTCCAACAGTAAGAATTTAAATTAAAATGTCGAGCGACTTGAACTTTTGGTTTTTTTTTCTGATGGATCTTCGCGAATGAGGAACCAACAATAGTCCGCCATCATTTGTTCATCCCACCAGCCTTTGTAACGTCTCTCGATTTCGGCCATTTCCTGGTGAAATCTTTCACCTTGTTCATCACTTTCGGAGCCCAAGTTCGTGGGGAAAATATCCAAATGACTGAATAAGAAGTGTAATTTAGGTGTCATATTTGAACCTAAAAGTTAAAAAGAATAAATTTTCAAATGATAACATGGATATACATGCTTTCACTCAACGCTTACCAATTGAATTTTTGCAGTAATATATCGATCTTCTCAGCGTAATCAGGACTTCTGTAATTTCCCAAAAAGTTGTGAACGATGTCCTGGAATGCTTCCCATGCCTCCAAATGAGCTGGACCTAAACACTCATTAAATGCTTGGTCACCATACAGAGCCCGAATTTGAGGTCCATCAAATATACCTGCGATCACGGTAATATGTAACACGTGTCTCATTCGCGAAGATCCATCAGAAAAAAACGCAAAAGTTCATATCGCTCGACATTTTAATTTAAATTTTTACTGTTGGACGCCGAATATAGTGTGTGAGCAATGAAAATGAAAATATTGTCGTTCCACAAAATCCTTAATAAAAACTTTATTTTTCATAAATTTTTTTTTTACATTACGCTTAAAATGTTGGTAACTAAATAAACTATTTGGTAAAAAAATAAAACATTCCAGATCTTTACTATAACGTAGAAAAAAAACGAAATAAAAATGAAAAATTTTGAAACAAACGTAAAAAATAGGCAAATTTTGAACTTTGAGGTGCCATAACTCAGCCATTTCATGTCAGATAGAAATTTCCAGCATATCGACGGAAAAGACATGCAAGTACCTTTCCAACGATGTGCCATTTAATTTGATCGGACTTTTTGGTTGCCAAAACTCAGCCATTTCATGTCAGATAGAAATTTCCAGCATATCGACGGAAAAGACATGCAAGTACCTTTCCAACGATATACCATTTATTTTGATCGGACTTTTTGGTTGGGCTCCACAAGGGTTTGAGTGGGACCATGCACCGAAAAACACAAAAGTACCGTTATCTTAAAAACTGTACTTAGGAAAAAAAAATTACAGCGATTTTCGTGTTCAGGAGGTCCCAATTAACTTATCTAGACATGTGGCGTTCTTGGTATTTTTCCAAATTAAAAATTTTTAAAGCTGTGTAATACAAGCAGGCAAATTCATAATTACCTAATTGCCATAAAAATCAATGAAGGGGTAAATACAACAACAAAAAACTGATGTGTTGTTCTCTACATCAGTGATGTCAGCCTCATACACAATTTTGGAAGCAAAACTCACATGTACGCTTACTTGTTTACTGAAAAACACTCTCATTCAGCGGGAAGTATCCCAAATCCTGTTTTGAGGCCTCTAAACAGAAATAATATATATATATATTTATATATATATATATATATATATATATATATATATATATATATGTATATATATACAATACATATAAGAGGTTTGAAATAAGATGGATCCACTGTATGTAGGTACATCTTTTCGAAAATTTCTTAAAGTAGCTTTTAAATTAATTCATAAGTAAGACTTTTTGTAAAAATTGTTTCTCTTGTATATAAACTAACCAAATGTTCAGCTTAAAAATGGAGAAATATTTTAAAATTAAATATCTGAGCACTTGGCAATTTTCGAAACCCTTTTTTACAACTTATAAAATTAGAAAATATTATTGGTAAATAAAAGGATACTCTTAGAAAAGGCCACTAGTTAGGCCTCGCAACCGCACATTTCTCCCGGTGGGATTGTAAGAGATAAGAGTGATCTCACCAACACAATCACATTTGACATCACTGCTGTAAATATATACATAAGTACATTCAATCAAACTTATTTACACATACATATTTTTGCATGAATTGTATGAGTGCGTAGTAAGGAAATATGAATCCTGAATAAAAAGTCCTGTTTCTGCGCTTACTATTGGAACATAAAAAATAGCCAGCAAAGTTGTATACAAAAGACCGGGTTCAAAAAAAATATGTCACGCTTATAGCTTTTTTACTTGACAAATTTCTATACAAAATATGTTAAAATAAAACAGTTTATAAACATAATTTTTTTCGTGAACTAGGCCTTACATTTATAAAGCAACTACTAAAAACTCTGAGTTAAACCATATCCCCTAATTCGCTTATTTAAGGCACAATTGTGGGCCATCTCTTGAGTGCCGCATTCAGAAGGAAAAACTATACCCACTTCAGACATACGTACATATATATTGTTATTGTTTAGCAAAACAAAAAGTTCTTTATAGTATTGTACAATTATTGTATATAAAAAGTTTTTTGATTGAAAGAAGAATATATAACATGAGATAAAAATTTCCTGAAGAAGTTAGCCAAAGGTTAACGATATATTGAAAATACATATATATGTACATATGTATATATATATATATATATATATATATATATATATATATATATATATATATATATATATATATATATATATATATATATATGTGTGTGTGTGTTTGTGAAAGGGCTAGTGTTGATTAGTTTAAACACATAAATTTGAGCTAGCACTAAGATCCAAAATAATATTCCTTACAAGCACTTGTAACTTGAAGGAAGCCGTTTAGTAATAAAACACTCTTCTTATGCTTATTGTAAACGACTTGCAATATATTTATTTTTACTTTCTTTGATATAAAATTATTAATTAAAAGAATTGCTTAGCTTATGAAGAACAACATATGCAACATTAATATTGTTTGACTCAACACAATTAAATGACCTGATTTATAAATGAGGTAAATGCCCCTTGTATATAAAAAAATTCATAACTAAGCAAATTTCCTTAGCCATTGTTAATTAACTTTATGATGTGTAATCAATTGCTTAAATGTTAATAAAATAAACTTAAAATTGTGTATAATTGTATGTTTGTTGACAACAGCAAAATTATTGTTGTGTATGTTGCCTTTTTTATTTGTTTTATTTAATAACTACTTATTCCTTATTTATACAATCGTTGTTTGCTGGGATCAAGTCGTGTTTTTCGTCGGCTCCAATAAATCATCTGTAAAGTCTGTCCTCAAAGTGTAAATACCTGCATAAATCGTAAATCGTGTGAAGCAGCTTATAAGTAACAAGTTACGCTGTTGTTTTCCTCAATAAAAAAGTGATTTTTTAAGTTAATTGAAATTTTATTTCTTATATTATTTCACTGGAAGTTTGGTTGTTTGTGCTTGTTTCATCATATTACTCAAAGCAAGGTGAACTAAATAAATAATATCAAAGCAAATATCTACAGCTGTTTCATTCTATCATAATACTGGCAATACTGCACGACAGCGAATTATCACTGCTTATTCACTGCAATACCCCTCGTTGTTAATTGTACACTGCATTACCATTTATCACTACACAGTGAGCAAAAGTAATTGCATCGGATTATTTATAAAAACTCAAAATTTTATATATATATATATATATATATATATATATATATATATATATATATATATATATATATATATATATATATATATATATGTATATATTTGATTGTTTCATCGTTAATTCCCAGGATGTCATGCTTGCAAATAGGATGTACTTTAGAAGGATCAGATGATAGAATAATAATCTGCTGGTTATGTCACGGTTCATACCATTTTAAGTGCGCTGGTATTTTTGGTTTAGTAGGCGAGTCAATAGCAAAAAACGTTCATTGGCGTTGTAATAGTTGCCAGAAAGTCAGTGTTGAATTTTTTATATTCTTCCAGAGCACTAAAAACAATTTCATGCAAATCCAGAATAACCTTGGCAATTTAACTGAGCAAATTAATGAATATGGAAAACTTTTTAGTGACTTCAAAACTTTAGATAGTTTACAATTACCAACCACAATTCGCCGCAAAAGCCCCAGATTGTTGCATAAAGATAACAATACCTCTGCAACAATCAATCAATATGTAGTTAACACGATTAATGACGGATCCAGTTTAAATAAAAATTCTCCTCCAAGAACAACTATGCCTAATGCCTCAGATAATGTTGTTAACATTACTCAAGTCTACGATATGAATAATGACGCATCAATCTCTAAGCCCCGCTTAATTAAGTAATTTTGATGTCTCAACTCCAGCCCTAAGCTCAATAGCAAGCTCGTCTACAGTTCATAATCAAAATTTAACTTATACATCAACAGCCCCAAGGGAGCGTACAATTCCTCCGAAAAAACAATATTTGCTTCACGTTTCGCATCGGAAAAAAATTAAGATATGAAATGGTATATTCAAAAGAAATTTGAAAACTGCTCACTACAGGATATCCTCGTTTTTAAAATAAACTCTAGAAATAGAGCATCATTCAAAATAATTGTACCGGAAGTAATTTTTCAACAAATTGTTAGTCAAGAGTTTTGGCCTAAGAATGCTTTAGTACGTGAATTCATTTATAAAGATGATAATAATGCTCCCTTGCCTAATTTAGTGCACCCCAATCCAAAAAACTAATATCTATTTTACACCAAAATGTCAGGGGTATTAATTCAAAATTGTCATCGATTTACCGAAACAGCTTTGGATATGACAAGGATATTATAGCATTCACTGAAACCTGGCTTAGTACTAAAATTAATAATACCGAAATTATGTGTTCCAGATAACAAATTTTCAGAAGAGATAGAGAAAGTTGTCAAACAGCCAATAATATTGTTACGTTTTTAGACCTTTTTGTAAAAACGCTTTTTACTTGTCCTTCAAGGATTTGTTTAATTGCATCAAATTAAAAACACAGACAATTAATTTTAGAAATATAATGCGGCAACACTTTATTAACACGAGTATTTGTACTACTAAACACTTAGCGATGTTAACACGTCTAGATTTAAAATCACACTCATCTCGCTGATCTCTGGCAGCGACTTTATATAGCAAAGTGACGTCGTCTGGTAACTTCGTGAAGCATCTGGTCATGGTTGTTGTTGGTTGTGCTTTACTTAACATGTAGCTACATACGTGTGTTTGTATATATGACAATGCTGTCTTGTGTGTTTTGTTTATTGTAACTATAGGCCGAGACACATAGAATCCGTCATACGTTATACGTCGCCTTTTTCAACTGACATGAACGTACTGACGGAAAATGCTGGCACAATGAGTACTTTGTTGACGGATATTAAATCAATTGTATGTTCCCCATTTTATTTATTTATGTAAAATTTATATATTTTATAAAATTTTTTTGCATTTTATTTAATTTTTCCTGAACACACAATACAAAAAATTAATTAAAACAATTTGAAAAACTCATCAATTTCTGTCAAAGTATTCAACGTACTTCAAAAGTTAAAAGTTGGTCAACTTTCGTACGTTGCTTTGACGCAGAAGTACTGAATGTGACAACTCACATAAGAAAGTATGTATTTCAACTCAGCTGTCAGTTGAAAAAGGCGACGTATAACGTATGACGTATTCTATGTGTCTCGGCCTTATGTGTGGTTGTATTTATGAGTTTTCTGTGTGTTGCGTAGTTTTGTTTCTTCTTGTGCTATGTGTGTATGTTGCTGTGTATATTTGTGTGTATTTGTGTACATGTTAAGCTTTTATTAGCAGCGAATAGTTGCGTACAAGATCATTAAGAATAACATCATCATCTCTTAGCATTGATGTTGCTAGGTTTTTCGTTGTTGTTATTTACACTTATTATTGCACAGCCTCGAATGATCTTGTATATTCTCGTTGATGTATTCGGAATATTCCATTTCCATTAATTCAAATATTATCTGCATTGTGTTGACCAGGGTTATAACATTTTGACAACTTGAGATTAGTTGGCAGTGCTGCCAAGTACATATAGCCACATTGTCGTTATATTTGAATCTATTTCCAAACTTTGTAACAATATTGTAAAAAAATCGGGTGGTGGTGTTTTAATTGCTGTCTCAACTATGTTTTCGTCGGAAGAAATTATACTGCATGATTTTTTGCACATTGAGTTTATATGCGTATTAATGAAAATACATAAACAGCTTATGTGTATTATTTGCTTGTATATTCCTCCTAACTCGCAATATTCTATCTATGAGGATTACCTAAAAGCTATAAATGTTATTGCAGATAACGAAAAATCAAATGATCTTATGCTTGTGCTGGGAGATTTTAATATGCCAAATGTGTCCTGGAAATCTGTGCCTGATTGTAATTATTTGTCACCTCTTCAATCTTCGGAGTTATCACAGTATTTCATTAACAGTTTACTGGACTGTTGCCTTTTTCAAATCAACTGCATCACAAATAGTTCTGATAAATTGTTAGACCTTGTATTTGTTAATGAACCGTCAGACTTTTAAATATCGCAGCATCACCCGCTTTCAAATCCTGAAGATAGTTATCATCTTACGATTGAATTAACTTTTATCTACCAACCTTTGCGGTTGATCATCCTCTAATGACGTCAACGTTTTTAATAGCCGTGTTAGGGCAGCCATACGGGCAGTTATTCGTCTGGCCAGCCCTTGAATAGACGTATTCTGATTACTCGATAAGGTTTCTGGAGTTCTTGCTGCTGGCAATGGTTTTTTGCCTTTAGTCAATTTGATAGTCGATATTTTCCATAGCAGTACTATACCTTTCTCCAAGGGACTCGTGCAAATTTTCCACAATATTCGAATCATTGTTAGGAAGTGTTTGATTTCTACGAATGACATTCTCTGTTCTCTCAAAGCCCTTCCAAGGTTTCTCTAATTCTTCGGACTTGCTTCTGTAAAATTCTAGATTCCTTCGATCCTGTGATTCCTTCTTTATGTTGGCAATATCTTCCGCCAAGTGCTCACGCGCATTTTTTAAAAACAGAAAAAATATATAAAATTGGAAAACTAAACCTTATAGTGAACCAAAATATAATTTTAATAAATCACAAAAAGAAAAATAAAGAACTAAGTGCTTTACAAAATAGATCAGTGCAAAATTACGAAATAAAAATATTTTTTAACAAACCAACAATAAACCAAACAAAAAAAAACAGTTTCATCACGCAATAACAACAACAACATAAACTAAAGGAATGCAAATACATTTCACTTGTGACGAGAGGAAAAGAATAAGAGAGAATAAAATAATAAAATCAGTGCTGACACTACAAACCAGTGTTGGCATTTTTAGTCACGATGACCGGATCAGGGCTTTTATGGTTCCCCTTGCGTGTCATTGTGCTTTATCCTAATTTTACTCTTACATAAAAAAGTTTTCTATTGTTAATGCCACGTCGTTGATCACTGTTGGTGTTTAGTGATGAAGACCTCACACTGATCACTGAACAACCTATCAAACAGTGACTAGCATACTGGCATTGGCAATACAAGATTTAATCGTTCGTTTTGTTTTTATTCTTGTTTTATGGCAGGTCGTTGTAGAATAGATTTCTGTAACATACGCGGGCTGCGGGCAAACTTTTTCTCTGTGCATGCCCACGTTTGGCTCCATCGGCCGGATGTTTTCGCCTTATGTGAGACTCAGGTGTCTGAAAATGCTAAACCGCAGGATTTTCACATACCTGGATATCACCTACTATCCCTATTCTTTCTTCATAGAGACCTTGCAATCTATATACGCAATGAAGTTGTGTACCAGCGTCAGCAACCATTAGACGCGCTTGTTCCAGAATTTAGCTGTATTTGGGTTAAATTCAAAATCAGGGCACATCTTTTGCATTTCGGGTTTCTTTACAGAAGTCCAAACACGGAAGGGGAAAAAACTATCTCCAACTTCGACGCCCTTTCCGACTCCATATCGAAGATCTTAGAGAATTATCCGCACAGTGAAATCGTTGTTTCTGGTGATTTTAATATTCATAATTAATCTTGGCTTCGCCATTCGAGCCACACAACCTGAGAAGGCCATTATGCTGAGCTATTCGCAGCGCATAACCACCTTGCGCAGCTAGTGAATGAGCCAACACATATTTCATGTGTTGATGGGCACCAACATAATACTCTCGACCTTTTTCTTTCTTCACATGCAGACAAATATACAATGGGTGTCAGCGCACCTCTCGGAAATTCGACTCATTGCACCATTTCTGCCTCCTTTTCGATTACAGAACTTCGAAACGTTTCACACTCATCTACGAAACGTTTAAAATGTATTTACGAAAAGGCTCGTTGGGATGAGCTCAACGATTTCTTTAGGCATTTTAATTGGAAACTTTGCTTTCTTGACAGTAATGTCGATGCCATGGCGGAAATGGTGGAAAATATAATATTGCTCGGAATGAACACTTCCATTCCATCCAAGCAAATTGCGATTAAGCCTAAATTGAAATCATGGTTTAGTCAGACATGCAGAATTGCTGTCAGATCCAGAGAAGTTGCATTTATATATCTGGCGTACTAACAAGAACGCTGAAACTGATTTGATGCGCACAAAGGCGAGATCTTTGTGTGCAAAGGTAATAAGATGCGAAAAATCTCTGTACGAGCAGCGTCTTCGTGCCTCTTGGGGCAGTAAGACTGGTCATTCGTCAAAAGAGTGAAGGATAATGCTAGTTCTTCGATACCTACTCTGTTGAAGGGTGATCAATTATTCACTGACCCAATTGATAAAGCTAACCTTTAAGCTGAAATATTCGCAAGTAATTCGCAGCTTGCCGGAAAGCAATCAACCACTGAAAATGTATCCACAACTATGCCAAAGATGCGTTTTCGGGTCCGGGCGGTTAAAAGGGTCTTATCGGATCTCAATGTAAACAAGTCTTCTTGGCCGAATGGAATTCCAGCACTGGTCTTAAAGCAGTGCTTTTCGACGTTAGCTCGTCCGCTGGCAACCCTTTTCAGCACTAATTACCATATAGACGAATTTCCCTCGTGCTGGATGGTTGCGAATGTAACGCCAATCGCTAAAAAGGGAGAGGCCAACAACCCCCAAAACTACCGCCCAATCTCTGTTTTCCACCTAGTAAAATATATAGAGTCTAATAGCTTACTTAACGACCGCCAATATGGCTTCCGTAGGGGCCGCTCTACGGGAGACCTATTGGCTTTCCTTTCGGAAAAGTGGTGCCAATCTATCCACCACTTCGGCGAGAGTAAGGTAGTGGCTGTGGATATTTCTAAAGCATTCGTCAGAGTGTGGCACGGAGCACTTTTGTCGAAAGTTATGGCTTTTGGTGTGGGTGACGTCTTCTCTCGATTTATATCGAGCTTTCTCAAAAATCGTGCTATAAGAGTTGTTATAGACGGGATTTCATCAGACGAGTATAAGATCAACTCTGGGGTACCACAAGGCTTTGTTCTTTCTCCCACACTATTTCTTATATTTCTCTATGACCTTCTATGTCTGACTTTAACCCCCATCTACACTTTTGCAGATGATAGCATCCTTTGCCATTCATATGCTTTCAATAATAGACCAAAATCGTCAGAGATCGGGGCGATGAGGCACATTATGAATGTTGCGCTAAACGGTGACCTCAATAGGATTGTCGAATGGGGTCACAGAAACAGGGTAAATTTCAATGCCCGTAAGACTCAATGCTGCTTGCTAAATCACCGACGCAAGCCCGATCAAGCTGCTTCATCTGTAAACATGGGTGGTATAGATATTGAGGAATCAGAAGTTCTTGATATTCTTGGCATGAAAATCCAGTGTGACGTTCGCTGGACAGAACACATTTTTCATGTTTCAAAAGAAGCATTCAAGTGCCTCGGCTTTCTAAGGCGGTGTAAGACATACTTCACCCCATCTGATCTCCTTACTATTTATACCACTTACATCCGACCGAAGATGGAATACAACTCTCATGTATGGGCCGGTGCTTCAAAGTCTATTTTGAAGTTACTCGACCGTGTACAGGAGAAGGCGAAGAAACTCATAGGGGACGGTTGGGTAGCCAACTCTATTGACTCACTTGGGCATCGACGCAATGTGGGGTTTATTTCACTGTTTTATCGTTACTATAACGGGTTTTGTTCCACCGAAGTCAGGGATCTCTTTCCCGAAACGCGCACTTTTCTACGCTCAACACGCTCTACAGTGCGATCACACCCATATGTGGTGGATTTACCAGTGAACCGCACTACGCATTACAGAGAAAATTCATTCTTTGCCAGTACTGCCCGTATGTGGAATAAACTACCTGCGGAGGTATTTCCTGCCGTATATAGCATGGAGAAATTCAAATTGAATGTCCATAGCCACTACTTCCATTATCCTCCTTCCCACAACCAATTTTCATAGTTCAAGCACAATGTACGCATAAGTAGGGATCATCCCTTGGGTGCCGATCCTAATAAAAAAAGAAAAATAGCAACTGCTTAGTGATGTCTAGTATCAATATGTAGCTATTGATTTACTTTTGATCCTGTTATAGATCACGCCTGTGTCACCAAAATGTTTGTGAAAGGGCTGGTCTTGATTAGTTCAAACACATAAATTTGCACTAGCACTAACATCCCAAATAATTTTTCTTACAAGCACTTGTAACTTGAAGGAAGCCGTTCAGTAATAAAACAATATTGTTATGCTTATTATAAACGACTTGCAATATATTTATTTTTATACCCTTCACAAAAAATTTAAAGGGTATATATAGGTTTGTCATTCCGTGTGTAATTTCTTCGATATCAATATAGGACCCCATAGTATATATATTCTGTATCTTTATGAATAGTGATGACGATTGAGAGATGTCCGTCTGTCTGTACGTGAAATTTCTGTACGGTTTTCCCAAGCTCCCAGAAGAGCTAGACAATTCGTTCTTGAACCGTTGGATTGGAAATGAACTTAAATAGAGTTCTATTGAAATTCAGAAAGATCCGAAGTATGGTTTCAGAGCTGGGAGGCTTACATCTATTTCTCGACGCAAAATTTATACCAAAAATCAATTTTTTTTATGTTTGTAAATTAAACCTATTTCGTGCTTTGGGAAGCATCAATGATCTATTAAAAACTAAAAAAATTAAAACTTTTTTTCCAGGGATGGGAATTAAAATTTTTTTTTCGGCCTATTCCGTATATTGTAGTACATGTAGTAACTAAAATTGTTACAAATTTTAAGTTTTTCTTTAATAAAACCTCTTTATACGTCATGAAGATTTGCATTGGCAAAAAAAACTTTTTAATTCAAATTTTGCTTCCAGGGGTGGGAAATTGCATTTTTTTATACATGAAAGTAATCAAACAGGCAACTGATGTTTTTTTGCTAACTAAGCCTGTCTTTTAATTTGGTATCAAAAATTCAATAATAAAATTTCGAATGCAGGGATGGACAAGTGCAATATTTAATAGTACATAAAAGTGACCAAAATGGTTAAAAATTTCACATTTTTCTTAAAAAAAATTACTTTATACCTCATGAAGCGTTGCACTGATAAGCAAAAATTTTAATTTCGCTTCCAGGGTTGGGAAGTTTAAAGTTTTTTTGGTACATGCAATATGTTGTAGTACATGAAAGTGACCAAAATGGTTGCAAATTTTTAGTGTTTCTTAAATAAAACGACTTTATGCCTAATGAAGACTAGGATTGGTAAACAAAATTTAAATTTCGCTTCCAAGGATGGGAAATTGAAATTGTTTTTATACATAAAAGTAACCAAAAAGGCAACTAACGTCGGTTTTTTACTAATTAAAACTATTTTTTAGTTCAGAAAAAACAAAATTGGTATCAAAAATTAAAAAAAAATTAAAATTTATATTCCAGAATTGGATAACTGCAATATTAGATAATTATTTCATGCCTCATTAAGAGTTGCATTGGTTAAAAAAATTTTAATTTCTTTTCCAGGGTTGGGAAATTGAAATAAATAAAAGTAACCAAATAGGCAACTGACGTTGTTGTTTTTGCTAATTAAAACTATCTTATAATTCACGAAGAACAAAATTAGTATTAAAATCCTAAAAATTCAGAATTTCGACTCCAGGGTTGAACAAATAAAATATTTTATGGTATGTGAAAGTGACCAAAAAGTTTAAAAATTGAAATTTTTTTTTACAAGTGAAACTATGTTACATCTTTTAATTAAACCTACTTCCTGTTTTAGCAAGAAAGATAGAAGCAATTTAATATTTGATGGTAACACAATATTCTTCTTTGGGTTTTCTGTTATAAGTTTCTTGAAGATAAGTCCAAATCAAACACAATAGCAATAAATTGAAGAAAAATAAACGGTAGTTTTTTTTTGTGTTAATCAGTGACGGTCATCTGTATCAGTGATGGTGTAGTGTGTCACACATGTCTGCAAGGCATGTGCAGCAAACAGAAGAAAGAATAACAATAAAGAACCAAAACCAAATGTGCAGCGGATATTTGAGTGACACACTTTCACTTTCAATTACTATTGAGTGTTTATTTTAGAAACGACTACATGATAGGTCAAGTGAAATATGTAACATGATTTTCCATTATGACGAATGAAACAGAACATAATTACAATAAGCTAGAATAAGTTAGAAAGGCTAAGATTTATTTTCATAAGTAGTATATAAGACCAAATGAAATTAAATAAAGGCAGACTTTAACTTTTAACGCAAATTGGCTTACAATCTAGTTTTAGTTTATTGTCTCTATCTTTTGGCACCTCTTTTGAGCGCCTAACAATTAAGCTGGTCCTCCCTAACAGCTGTATAAGATAAATAAGGGACTATAGAAATAGGACAACCATCTTCCTCCTATAAAATTAATAACTTTACCCCACATGGCGATCCTGCCCTCACGGGCCACATAAATAAGAAATTCTGGTGATGTCAGAATTGGAACCTTTCACCACAGAGGTGGATGAAATAATAACCCGCTGGGAGAGATATATAGAGGAAAACTGTCCAGAGGAATATATACCGGAGGATACAACTACGAAAGTGCAGATTCGACAGTACATCCCAACACCACTCACAGAAGGGCCTAAGGCCATATCCTTGGAAGAGTATAAAAGAAGAACACTAAAAATTAACATCAACTGTAACAACACCACCAGCATTAAGAAGAAACGAAAAAGGGCTGGCAAGAAGTTTCAAACCAGAAAAGAGATAGCCATCCTCTACAAGGAATTAACATTGGCATCAACAACGACAGAAAAACAAGCCGTAAAACAAAAATTAAAAATTGTTAAACAAATACATAAAAGTAAATAAAAACAAACAACAAAGTTATGTATGAAGGTATTGGAAAAAAAAATACATATGTATATATTAATGTAATTTTTGAAAACTTCACTGTAATTATATAATTAGAAATGGGTAAACAACAAAGCAAGGTTGAGATCCAAGAAAACGTTGTAAACAATGGAAACATTGAAAACAATAAATCTATAATAATAACATTGATAATAGTAGCATTAGCATTATATACAGCTTATAAAATTAATAACTACTTTAAAGCTTACGTTTTAAAACACAAACGTCACAACAATATTATAACAAATGTATAAAGAAAATAGTTACATCAAGACAGTAGGCCCAATTTGAGGCAATCCTATAAAGAAAACATATAAACCGAAACAAACTACAAATAACAATTTAAATGAACATTCTACACTAAATCTTATATTAATTTTAATTATAATAATACTTTCTGTATATGGAATATATAAAATTGCTAAACATTGTAAAAACTACATACGTAACCACAGTAATATTAACAGTACTATTACACCAGAAGTCTAAATAAAATATATACATGTATAAGTAATAATCAATCTAAATGTTTATAAAATAAATATTCGTTATCAAATGGAGCAACAAATTTCTGATATAAAAAACATATTAAGCACCTTAAAGAAAAATCCAGGAAGGACCTATACAGAACAAACCACCCAAAATAAGTTAGAACTTTTAGAAGATATAAGAAAGAAGTTTACAACAAACGAACTTGAAGAAGAAGATAAAGAAAAAGTCACTGCTCTAAAAATAGAATTCAGTAATATATATAAAAATATTAAAGAATACTTAATAGAAACACCTAAAGAATAAGAAAGTAAAAATACAAACATGGCAGCATTCAATTTAGAAACTGTTTCAAAAGCACTACCTTTATTCACTGGTAATCATGTGGAACTAGAAAGTTTCATAATAACCGCAGACCTTATAAATAAAACTCTGTCAAATGATGCAAAAATAGATTTCCTTCAGTATGTATATCATGCTAAATTGACATCACAAGTTAGAACAGCAATTGGTAGTTACACTAAACCTGAAAATTTTGAAAAACTAAAAGAATTACTACAAAAAAGATACAAAAGCAATAGAACAATCCCAGAACTACAATTTAGACTAAATTCACTGCTCCAAGGAAAAATGTCAATTAATTCATACGAAGAAAAAATAAATAGCTTAATAGATAACCTGAACAAGTTAGGAATAGAAGAATTAGGTAACACAGCAACAGAAGCTGAAAAGAATATTATAATTCGTTTGAACAACAGACTCGCTCTAGATACATTTAAAAAGGGATTAAATGAACACTTTAAATCGACTATATACGCTGCTCGACCAACTACATTACAAGAAGCATCTGAAATAGCATTGGAACTGGAAAACGAGCAAAAAGTCAATAATAACTCTGTTTTGCACTTTAAAAAACAACAAATCCATAATCCTCAATACAGCCACAATAGATTCAATAATACATTCACCTCTAACCAACAAAATTATAGAAATAACTACAATACAAATTTACAAAATAATAGAAAATACAATACTACTAGAAACAATTCCAATTTCGGTAGAAACTACAACTCGAACTTCAACAATAATATGAGCAATAATGCAAATAATACCAATAGAAACAGTAACTTCAATGAACATAACAGACTTAATAACAACTCTAACAATTATAATAGAAACCCTAATAATACCTATAATAGTCAGAGAAAAAACAACAGACACATATACACTATACAAGATTCGGGAAACGCAACAGGCCCGGAATACACCAATATTCCGGAAAGCCAAAAGTAAGCATATATAGAGTATCAGATAATAACAGTAATTTCATAATCGCAAAATATAAAAATAAACAATTAACTTTTCTTGTCGACACAGGCGCAGACATATCACTATGTCGCATGTGTGAAGAATTCGAAGGTGAACAATACAATCCAGAAGAAAAATGCAAATTGACAGGAATAACAAAAGAAGAAATAACTTCTCTAGGAATGGTAGAACTTGAACTCTCATTAACAGAAGAAAAATTCCAACATTCTTTTCAATTGGTAAAAGCCGATTTTCCAATAGAAACAGATGGCATAATTGGAAGAGACTTTTTAAAGAAATATCTCTGTAAAATAGATTATGAAACATTTACAATTTCATTATTAATAAATGAGAATACCGTAATTCTGCCAATGCATACGAAAAATTAAGCGTCAACAATTTTTACAAACAGAAAATCACGACATCAGACAACACACCGGTTTATATAAAAAACTATAGACTACCACATTCACACACTGACGTAATAAATGAACAAGTACAGAAAATGCTTAATGGTGACATAATAGAACATTCCGTTAGCCCATACAACGCTCCACTCCTTTTAGTACCAGAGAAAAATATTGAAGATAAAAAGAAATGGAGACTTGTGGTAGATTTTAGATAGCTCAATGATAAAATTGTTAATGATAAATTTCCTTTAATTAGATTAGAGGATATTTTGGACAAATTAGGTAGAGCAAAATGGTTCTCGACACTCGACATGACTAGTTCCTTTCATCAGATAGAATTAGATAAAAGCTCCAGACTACTAACCGCTTTTTCAACACCACAAGGACATTATCAATTTAAAAGACTTCCATTCGGACTAAAGATTTCTTCAAATATTTTCAAAGAATGTTATCTATAACACTATCGGGATTGGAATCCGAAGCATTTCTTTATGTAGATGATATAATTGTATATGGCTGTAGTTTAAATCATCACAATCAAAATTTAATAAAAGTACTACAAAGATTACAGAAATACAATCTTAAATTAAATCCAAAGAAATGTTGTTTCTTGAGACCAGAAGTAGTTTATTTAGGGCACTTAATAACAAAAGACGGTGTAAAGACAGACCCATCTAAATATGACGTAATAGAAAACTATCCAATACCAAACAAGTAAAAACGTTATATTCGACCGGGTCGAATCTTAAATACCCTCCAAATATTTAGTAAGTGAATTTGAAATGTTTAACTTGGTGGGACAGAGTTCCTTTATATAATATCGTACGTCAACGCCCACTAAAGGGGGCGAGGTTCAAAAATATACAATATCATGTTTTCCACAGACGAACGTATGGGCATTGCTAGACCGTCTTAGACTTCACCACAATTCTCTTTGGAGGCTATAAAAACTGTATTTTGGCGGGGTCGCTCTGGCAAGGGCTGTGGGAGAAACATTTCACCTTTGTCATAAAACTCTAAAAATAAATGCTTGGGATAATTATATACAAAATTAAAAAAAAAATTTTTTTTTGGTAGGGTCATTTTGGAGGCAAAGGAAGAGTGGGGGGGGGGCGGTAGGGCAGAAATCGGCAGTCATAAAACTCTAAAGATAAATGCTTGGGATGATTATATACAAAATTTAAAAAAAAAATTTTTTTTTGGTAGGGTCATTTAGGGGGCAAAGGAAGAAGGGGGGGAGGGGGTAGGGCAGAAATCGGCAGTTATAAAACTCTAAAGATAAATGCTTGGGATGATTATATACAAAATTTAAATAAAAATTTTTTTTTTGGTAGGGTCATTTTGGAGGCAAAGGAAGAGTGGGGGGGGGGGGGGGCGGTAGGGCAGAAATCGGCAGTCATAAAACTCTAAAGATAAATGCTTGGGATGATTATATACAAAATTTAAAAAAATTTTTTTTTTTTGGTAGGGTCATTTAAGGGGCGAAGGGGAAGGAGGGGGTAGGGCAGAGTAGTACCAGGTTTCGTCTCAGCTTCGTCATTAAAGCTTAAAAGTGTTATTTTTGAGGAATGTAGGCTTAAGTAAAACAATTTGTTAAATTTTTATGCTATTTTTGCCTATAATAACGCCCACTGAAGTGGGCGGGGTCAAAAAATATTTTTATTTTATTTAATGGCTCCAAGTTTAAGGCGTTGGACCGTATTTGACATAAAAATATATCATTTGCTTACCAAAATAACCAAAAAACTTTAAAAATTATGTTGTTTTTTCTGGGTTGGTTTAGTTCTTCTTAGGGGAACTTTTTTCCCCCTTGCCCGATTTAGCCCATCTTCGAACTTAACCTGCTCTAAGTTTTAAAATATATTTATGCCAAATTTCAGGAGTCTAGCTCTTTTCGTTTGGACTGAATCGTGATTTCCACAGACGGACGGACGGACGGACATGCTCAGTTCGTCTTAGATTTCATCACTGATCAAGAATATATATACTTTATGGGGTCTGAGATGGATATTTCGATGCGTTACAAACGGAATGACAAAGTGAATATACCCTCCAAATTCTTTTTTGGAGGGTATAAAAACGCGGACGAAGTACGACGATTCGTAGCACTTTGCAATTACTACAGGAAATTTATACCTAATTTTGCTAACATAGCAAAAGACTTAAATGCACTTTTAAAGAAAAAGACAAAATTCGTATGGACAAAACAATGCCAACATGCTTTTGATGAATTAAAAGAAAAATTAATAAACCCACCAGTATTACAATATCCTAATTTTGATAAACCTTTTATATTAACTACAGACGCATCGAATTATGCGTTAGGTGCAGTTTTATCACAAGGTGAAATAGGCCAAGATTTACCAATTTCTTATGCTAGTAAATCATTACAAAAACATAACCTTAATAAACCTGTAATAGAAAAGGAACTTTTAGCAATCCAATGGAGTATAAATTTTTTTAAACCTTATTTATATGGTAGAAATTTTATAGTAGTAACTGACCATAGACCACTAATTTCACTATTTTCGCATAAAAATCCTTCTTCAAAAATGACAAGAATAAGACTAGATTATGATTTTACAATAATATATAAAAAAGGAAAAATGAATACAAATGCCGATGCACTCTCTGGAATAGAAATAGACTCAGAGACATTGAAAGAGATGATACCACAAGAAAATGATAAGAAACAAAGAAAAATATTAGTAACTACGAGGGCCATGAAAAATAGAATTAAAGAATATAATGAGGCAAATAATGAAGAAAATAATAAGATGAATAAGAATAATAAAGATAACATAACACGTGTAGAAGAAGATAATATGGAAAAAGGTAATTCTCAGAAGTCTGATCAACTTCAAATATGGGAATGCACATCCATTAGTGACGTCAAAAATATAAGAAAATTGCAATTTAATAATATTGAAAGTATAGAAGAAAAAGTTATAGTTATTGATAATAACATTGTGCACGTTGGACATAATGATAACTCGTCGAAACTAGATTCGATAACGAAGAAGTTATGTACCAAAAAGAAGAAAAATATGAATAAAAGATATGACGATAATTCATCGAAACCAGATTCGATCATGAAGAAATCACATACCAAGAATATGAGTTATGAAAATAATAAGCACGCAAGATTCAGCGATAAATCAGCGAAACTAGATTCGATACTGAGGAAACTGAAACAAGAAATGAACAAAGAAAATATAAAAGAGTTAGCGCTATCTAATAAAGATGAAATATTTAAAGAATTTACAACGAAAGAATTAAAAGAAGTGTACACAAAGATAAAAATATATAACAAAAGTCCTCAACTAAGAATATTAATATACAATGACCCAAGAAATATAACAGATGACATTTTAAAATACAAACTAATTTATGAATTCCACAATACCACACACGCAGGCCACTTAGGAATTAGAAAAACTATTATAAAATTAAAACAACGATATATTTGGAAAAACATGAGCAAGATGGTAAAGAAATTTGTATCATATTGTGACAATTGTAACAAAAATTAACAACCAAAACACACAAAAGAACCACTTACACTAACAACCACACCAAACAACAGTTTCGAAGTAATTTCAATTGACACTGTAGGACCTCTTCGTATTTCAAATGAGTACCTCTACATTTTAACAATGCAATGCGACTTAACAAAATTTGTAATTGCACACCCAATGCCGACGAAAGATGCACTTGTAACCGCAAAAACATTAGTTGAACAATTTATTTTGAAATATGGTCAATTCAAGGTACTTAAATCAGACAGAGGGACAGAATTTACAAATGAACTAATGAAAAACATATGTTCATTACTACAAATCAAACAAGTATTTTCAACACCTTATCATCATGAAACATTAGGTTCAATAGAAAGAAACCACAGGATTCTTAATGAATTCTTATTAACTACTGCGAATGACTACGAATGGGATAAGTGGATTCCATAATTTACTTTTGCCTACAATACGGCGCCACACATTGATACGGGTTACACGCCTTTGAACTAGTGTATGGAAAATTGCCATGCCTGCCATCTGATATTTTAGATAATCAAACAAGAATTTATAATTATGATGACTATGTACAAGAATTAAGAGTCAAATTACAATTTGCCTTAAACAAAGCAAAAGATTTAATAGTAAAAACAAAAGAGAAAAGAGTTCTAGCTAGCGATACACACAATAAAGTTAATTTTAATGTAGGAGACTTAGTTTTAATAAAAATAGAGAATAGAAAAAAAGGCCAAAGTCCATATAAAGGTCCTTTTAAAGTAATTAGTAGAAATGGTGTAAATAGTACAATAGATTATAATGGAAAACAAAAAGAAATTCACAACAACAAATTAAAAAAATACAATACACTACTAGAATAAGATAATTAGCATTACTATAACCAATGCTAAAATTTAAATTTATATAAAATATTTCTAACTAAATTTTGTAAAGTCATTATGGAGAGGAGACGAAAAATCATTTTTATAATTTTTCGCTTAAGGGTAAGGGTGTAGTGTGTCACACATGTCTGCAAGGCATGTGCAGCAAACAGAAGAAAGAATAACAATAAAGAACCAAAACCAAATGTGCAGCGGATATTTGAGTGACACACTTTCACTTTCAATTACTATTGAGTGTTTATTTTAGAAACGACTACATGATAGGTCAAGTGAAATATGTAACATGATTTTCCATTATGACGAATGAAACAGAACATAATTACAATAAGCTAGAATAAGTTAGAAAGGCTAAGATTTATTTTCATAAGTAGTATATAAGACCAAATGAAATTAAATAAAGGCAGACTTTAACTTTTAACGCAATTTGGCTTACAATCTAGTTTTAGTTTATTGTCTCTATCTTTTGGCACCTCTTTTGAGCGCCTAACAATTAAGCTGGTCCTCCCTAACAGTTGTATAAGATAAATAAGGGACTATAGAAATAGGACAACCATCTTCCTCCCATAAAATTAATAACTTTACCCCACAATGGCACCGTGGAACAAAGTGACCTGTTCAGGGCTTTTATGTCCACTTCTGCGATTGTGCCTCTCCCCCTCCCCTATCTAACAACAATAATTTTATGTTGCTGTTTGGCTGCCTGGTGGAGAAGGTATAGCACTGACCACCTGGTAGCCACCGAAAAGCAGTAATCACCGTCTTGCATTATATATACGCAATGATGTTGTGCACCAAAGCCAGCAATCACTAGGCTTGTATGATCCAGAATTTAGCTGCCTTTGGGCTAAATTCAAGATCAGGGCACATAGTTTGCATTTCGGATTCCTTTATAGAAGTCCAAACGCGGGAAGGGAACAAACTTTATCGGGCTTCGATTCCCTTTCCGATTCTATATCAAAAATCCTCGAAAGTTGTCCGGACAGTGAAATTGTTATTGCTGGTGATTTCAATGTTCACAACTCATCGTGGCTTCGCCGTTCGAGTCACACAACTTCAGAGGGCCAATATGTTGAGTTATTCGCCGCGCATAATCACCTAGCGCAACTAGTGAATGAACCAACACATATACCGTGTGTTGAAGGGCACCAACTTAATACGCTTGATTTGTTCCTAACTTCACACCCTCAAAAGTATGAAGTGAACGTCAGTAAACCTCTCGGTAATTCGGATCATTGTACCATCTCCGCTTCTTTTTCGTTCTCAGCACTTCGAAACGTTTCACCCACAGCCACGAAACGTTTAAAATACGTATACGAAAAAGCTCGTTGGGCAGAGCTCTACGAATTTTATCGAACTTTCAATTGGAAACTTTGTTTCTTACATAAAAATATCGATGTAATGGCGGAAATGGTTAGAAATATAATTTTGCTGGGAATGAAATACTTCATCCCATCCAAAAAAATTTCGGTTAAGCCGAGACAAAAATCTTGGTTTAACCAATCTTGCAAAGAGGCAATCAGATCCAGAGAGGAAGCATTCAGTACTCGGCGGAATAATAAAAACGCAAATCCTGATGCGCTGCGCAAACAAGCAAGGTCTTCGTGTGCCAGAGTGCTAAGGTGTGAAAAGCTTTATACGAGCAGCGCCTTCGTGCTAAAGTTCTTACTGCCACGAGAGGTATTAAAAGCTTTTGGTCATTCGTTAAAAGAGTAAAGGATAAAGCTAGTTCATCAATTCCAACTCTTTTAAGGGATGATCAAATATTCACTGAACCTGTTGATAAAGCTAACCTTTTGGCTGAGATGTTTGCAGGTAATTCTTGCTTGCCAGGTAGCAATCAGCAATTGTCCGTGGTGGAAAGAGTATCTGTTACTATGCCAAGAATATTCTTTCGACCACGAGCAGTTTAAAAGGTTTTAGCGAATCTCAACATTAACAAGTCTCCTGGGCCGGATGGCATTCCAGCACTGGTCTTGAAGCAGTGTTTTTCGACGCTATCGCGTACATTAACTAAGCTATTCAGTGCATCGTACCATGCCGGTAAATTTTCGCTGTGTTGGAAGTTAGCCAATGTAACGCCGATCCCTAAGAAGGGAGAGGCGCAATACCCCGAAAATTACCGCCCTATTGCAGTCTGTTCTGCAATTTCCAAAGTCATGGAAAGTATGACCAACTTCCACCTGGTAAGGTATCTAGAGACCAACACCTTACTTAACGACCGGCAGAATGGTTTTCGCAGAGCTCTAGATATCTCAAATGCCTTTGAGATATCTAGAGCCACCACCTTACTCTCGCCGAAATTGTGAATAGTATTACACCATTTTTCTGTTAACAAAGTCAGCAGGTCTCCCGTAGAGCGAGCTCAGCAGGTGAAAATTGGTCACACTTTATGACTTTGGAAAGTCCAGAACAAATTGCATTTGGGCGGTAATTTTTGATATCAAGAAAGAGCCTTAACCATTATTAACTGCTCGTGAGCTTAAAGACAACGTTCAAATTATTGTGGAAGATGTCAGCCATCATCTAACCGGGCCAATCGATATAAAAATTTAATTTGAAACATCAACAAATACATACCAATAAAAGGACAAGTCAGTTAAAGATTTTATTTTTCTTTTTTATGTTTAAAAATATGTTTTTAAACATATTTTTTTCGACGCATCTTTCTTTTTTGAAATATTTTCTTAATTAACTGTTACATTTTAAATCATCTTTCTTAAATAACACTGTACAACACAAAAAAAATTACAGGGTCCGACCGAAAAATTTTGATAGAGGAGACAAAAAAAAGACACGTGTATCGGCGTTTTGAAAGTTTACATCTGAATTTCATTTGAGGGTGCATTAAAAATTCCCAGCTCTGGCACATTCTTATTGTTAATCGGTATAAGAATCCATATGATTCCTTTTAGATACAAAATTCCTTCCTTTTTAGATACAAAATGTGTTCAGCAAATTTATGTAAAATGTTACGGAGAACATTTTTGTAGAATATGTTAAACCTTTAACTCCTCAAAGGGTGCTGTTGGCTGAAGTAGTAGAACACGAGACTGTGAAGCGGAGGGTCGTGAGTTCGAGCCCGCGCTGAGTCATGATATATTGTGTTGAATTCTTCTGATCAGCATTAGTGCGTGGTTGTGTTAGTTGTTGCCAGCCTTTTTCAATGATGAAGGCATAGTCTCTGGTCACTGAACATAATTGGCAGCGACTGGCACTATCATGTACTAAAAGCAGAGTAACAGCACCCACCTTCGTCGGCCCTGTAGCAAAAATTAGCCGGCGAAGTAAAAGGTTGAAATAGCTACAAAAAAAACAACTGTCTATCTTCTCATCTTTCCTAATCTGTCCCCTCAATACTATCCCCTCGTTTTCAGTTCCGGCGCAATGCATTGCATATATAGGGGTCATCCCCTAAGTGCTGGTCCAAGATAAAAAAAAAGTATGTGTCTTTTTTGTCCTTCTTTTAAAAAAGAGCAAAAAACACCATTAAATCAGGGATTTAAGGGGTTAAAATTTTTCGCAAAAATGTTATCCGACTGCATTACAACAAAAACAATGAAAAACAAAATCAAAACAAAAATCAAGTGCTATATTTCTTATTGTACTGAAAACGTGTCAATTTGCGGTGCATATATTGTGTACATAATTTGCTTTGTGATTTGAGTGTTTTACTTAAAAATGAAAGTAAATAACTACAGCAGTGTTCACAAAAAAATAAAGTAGACTTGATCAACACCTTAAAATAAATTCTCTATGAAATTTTTACTTTAAAGCTCACTTGAAGTACGCATTAATTTTTGTGAATACAGCATTTAAACTTTACGTGTAAGATTTGTTTTGGCAAAAATGTCAAATTGTTTAGAAAAATTTGATTTATTTTGTTATATCTGCGGTAAACATACTATACCGGAATATAAAGTTACGTTTTTCAATAGTACAGTTGAAAACACCTATAAAAAATATTTTGAGCTAGAAGTTTTTCCGGATGACCTCTGGACGCCGAAGCATTGTTGTCGCATTTGTTATAACGGCTTAATTTTGGTGGTCCAAAGGTAATTTTTTTTTTTTTTCAAAAACTATATTTTTATTTTTGAACTGTCGCTGAAGGTCAACGAAATTTAATGCAGTTTGGTATTCCTATGCGGTGGTTAGATCCAGGTGAACATAATGACGCTACATGCTACGTGTGCCAAAATAGTCCTATATTAAAGTTGAATAGATATAGGCGAAAGAGTTTTGTATACAAAGCTATACCATCAGCCATGATCCCAGTTCCGAACTCCCAGTACCTGTGCTACAACGTCGAAGACCTAGTCATTATGTTAATGGAACAAAATCTGACTAGCATTATGACAAATTTCATCAGACATGCGCACCCATTGAAGAACGCTATAAAAGCAAAAGCATTCATTCGCTTATCGCTGAAATATGCTGTACATTGTATGATAATGAAGTGAAATTGCCTAGAGCTACAAAAAATGTAATTAAAGTATACTTCCTATTCAAATTTGCTATCGAAGTTAAAATAATAGAGATATTAATGATTTTTAGTTAAATTTGCTCTTTTTTAAAAGAAGGACAAAAAAGACCCATACCTTGAGGAGTTAAAGGGTTAACATATTCTACAAAAATGTTCTCCGTAACATTTTACATAAATTTGCTGAACACATTTGTACCATTCGGCATAAGAATGGATTCTTATGCCGATTAAAAATAAAAATGTGGCAGAGCTGGGAAACTTTAATGCACCCTCAAATGAAATTCAGATGTAAACTTTCAAAACGCCGATACACGTGTCTTTTTTTTTGTCTCCTCTATCAAAATTTTTAGGTCGGACCTTGTAATTTTGAAATAAATGTGATTTTGTTGTACAGTGTAATAAAAAGCAACATTGTTCTTATTTTTTAAATATTTAGGGTTGTTTACAATATTTGGTCTACCGTTTTTATCTTATTATTTTGAGAGTTTAAAATAATATTATTTCTTTGTTTTAAACTCAAAATATATTTGTATGATCTCTATTGTGAGCTAATAAGGCCTAGGTTATTTTAATGACAATAAAACAAGTTTTATTTAATTTTTCCCGACGTTTCGTCAATTATTTGTTGAGTTTATCAAGGATAGGGAAATCTATTTTATTATTAAAAAACATTTATTATTGATTTTACATATATATGTACGTCTAAACATTTTACTGAATCTGCTTACTTACAACTTTGTTAAAACATTTCCATTAATTTTAAATTTTTTTAAATTTTTATAAACATTAAAAATTGAAACCTTCGATTATAACAAAATCACAGCATAAGTGTACATCACACTGAGTTGCAAACCTATGTTCTTGTTCTGTTGTTATTTTTGAAAATAGTTTGTAATTTACAAGTTGTGAATTCTCAGATGGTTTTCGGAAGTATATGCATAAGATAAGAGGTTTTTAGCTTTTCAAAACTGTGGTTAAAGTCTACTGACGATTTGGTAAAGCACCAATGAAATGCATATAGACATTGCTTAACCACCAACAAATAAATTTCATTTATATATAATAGTATTGTGACAACAATGTGTTAAATAAAAAAATTTCATAATTAATTAACAAGTAAAAACGTTATAGTCGACCGAGTCGAATCTAAAATACCCTCCAAATATTTAGTAGGTAAATTTAAAATGTTTAACTTGGTGGGGGCAGAGTTCCTTTAAGACATCTCTGTACCCAATTTTAAATCTCTATTTTGACAGAGTCATCCTGGGAACGGCCGTGGGAGAGACGTTTCAAATCAGCAAAGTCAGAAAACTTCTCAGCTTCTTGTCGGCTTAAGGAATACAAATAGTTCAATATTTATAGTCTTTTTGCATATAATATTCTATGTCAATGCCCACTAAAGGGGCGGGGTCCAAATATAGATTATTTCATGTTTTTCACAGACGAACATATGGGCATTGCTAGATCGTCTTAGACTTCATCACTGATCAAGAATATAGATGTATACCTTACGGGGTCCAATTCTTTCTGAAGGGCATTAAAACTGTATTTTGGAGGGCTCAATGTGGCAAGGGCTGTGGTGGAGATACATATTTCACCTTTGTCATAAAAACTTTAAAAATAAATGTTTGGGATAATTAAATGAAAAATTGATTTAAATGATTTTTTTTAGCGTTAATTTAGAAGACAAAGGGGGAGGAGGGGGTAGGACAAAGGAGTACGAGCTTCGTCATTAAAGCTTAAAAAATTTTATTTTTAAGGAATGTAAGCTTAAGTAAAACAATCTGTTAAATTTTTTAACTATTTTTGCATATAATAACGCCCACTTAAGGGGCGGGGTTCAAAAATAATTTTTTTTAATTTTATGGCTCTAAGTTTAATGCGTTGGACATAAAAATATATTATTTGCTTAACAAAATTACAAAAAAACTTTACATTTTTTTTGTTTTTTAGAGGTTGGTTTAGTTCTTCTTAGGGGAACTTTTTTCCTCTTGCCCAATACAGCCCATCTCCGAGCTTAACCTGTACTATCTTTCAAGATATATTTATACCAAATTTCAAGAGTCTAGCTCTTTTTGTTTGCACTGAATCGTGATTTCCACAGAGGGACGGGTGAACGTGCTCGGATGTTTAACTTGGTGGGACAGAGTTCCTTTATATAATATCGTACGTCAACGCCGACTAAAGGGGGCGGGGTTCAAAAATATACAATATCATGTTTTCCACAGACGAACGTATGGGCATTGCTAGACCGCCTTAAACTTCATCACAATTCTCTTTGGAGGCTATAAAAACTGTATTTTGGCGGGGTCGCTCTGGCAAGGGCTGTGGGGGAAACATTTCACCTTTGTCATAAAACTCTAAAAATAAATGCTTGGGATAATTATATACAAAATTAAAATTTCTTTTTTTTGATAGCGTCATTTAGCGGGCAAAGGGGGAGGAGGGGGTAGGGCAGCAACAGGCAGTCATAAAACTCTAAAGATAAATGATTGGGATGATTATATACAAAATTTAAAAAAAAAATTTTTTTGGTAGGGTCATTTAGGGGGAAAGGAAGGGGGGGGGGGGGGGGGTAGAGCAGAAATCGGCAGTCATAAAACTCTAAAGATAAATGCTTGGGATGATTATATACAAAATTTCAAAAAACATTTTTTTTTGGTAGGGTCATTTTGGGGGCAAAGGAAGAGGGGGGGGGGCTAGGGCAGAAATCGGCAGTCATAAAACTCTAAAGATAAATGCTTGGGATGATTATATACAAAATTTTAAAAAAAAAAAATTTTTTTTGGTAGGATCATTTAGGGGGCAAAGCAAGAGGGGGGGGGAGGGTAGGGCAGAAATCGGCAGTCATAAAACTCTAAAGATAAATGCTTGGGATGATTATATACAAAATTAAAAAAAAAAATTTTTTTTGGTAGGGTCATTTTGAGGGCAAAGGAAGAGGGGGGGGTAGGGCAGAAATCGGCAGTCATAAAACTCTAAAGATAAATGCTTGGGATGATTATATACAAAATTTAAAAAAAAAATTTTTTTTGGGAGGGTCATTTAGGGGGCGAATTTTAAATTTAAATTTTAAATTTTTATGCTATTTTTGCCTATAATAACGCCCACTGAAGTGGGCGGGGTCAAAAATATTTTTATTTTATTTAATGGCTCCAAGTTTAAGGCGTTGGACCGTATTTGACATAAAAATATATCATTTGCTTAACAAAATAACCAAAAAACTTTAAAAATTATGTTGTTTTTTCTGGGTTGGTTTAGTTCTTCTTAGGGGAACTTTTTTCCCTCTTGCCCGATTTAGCCCATCTTCAAACTTAACCTGCTCTAAGTTTTAAAATATATTTATGCCAAATTTCAAGAGTCTATCTCTTTTCGTTTGGACTGAATCGTGATTTCCACAGACGGACGGACGGACGGACGGACGGACATGCTCAGTTCGTCTTAGATTTCATCACTGATCAACAATATATATACTTTATGGGGTCTGAGATGGATATTTCGATGCGTTACAAACGGAATGACAAAGTGAATATACCCTCCAAATTCTTTTTTGGAGGGTATAAAAAACAAATAAATATCCCAGCAATAAAAGAACTTTAAACCTAATATAAAATATAAACAGTATAAACACTAATTGAAAAATTGGAAACTGAATTGAGGATTATAAAAAAAGGGAACATTCATGGTTGAAAAAATAAATTCAACAAGAAGAAACTTAAAAGAACCTAGCAGAACGTATAAGGGGTTACATTTCAAGAGTAAACATTGGAAGCAGAAATAAGTGAATTGCATCGTAAGCAGTGAAACAACAAAGCAAACACCCAGCAACCTGAGATCTGAATAAGTACACTCGTATATGTACATATATCAATTAAAAACAAGTAAAAACGTTATATTCGACAGCGTCGAATCTTAAATACCCTCCAAATATTTAGTAAGTGAATTTAAAATGTTTAACTTGGTGGCACAGAGTTCCTTTATATAATATCGTACGTCAACCCCTACTGAAGGGGGCGGGTTTAAAAATAGACAATATCATGTTTTCCACAGACGAACGTATGGGCATTGCTAGACCGTCTTAAGCTTCATCACTAGTCAAGAATATACATATTTACTTTATAGGGTCCAATTCTCTTTGGAGGGTATAAAAACTGTATTTTGGCTTGGTAGCTCTGGCAAGGGCTGTGGGGAAAATATTTCACCTTTGTCATAAAACTCTAAAAATAAATGCTTGGGATAATTATATACAAAATTAAAATTTCTTTTTTTTGATAGGGTCATTTGGACCCAAAGGGGGAGAGGGGGTAGGGCAGAAACAGGTAGACATAAAACTCTAAAAATAAATGCTTGGGATGATTATATAAAAAATTAAAAAAAAAAAATTTTTTTTGGTAGGGTCATTTGGGGGGCAAAGGAAGAGGAGGGGGTAGGGCAGAAATCGGCAGTCATAAAACTCTAAAGATAAATGCTTGGGATGATTATATACAAAATTTAAAAAAAAAAATTTTTTGTAGGGTCATTTAGGGGGCGAAGGGGAAGGAGGGCGTAGGGCAGAGTAGTACCAGGTTTCGTCTCAGCTTCGTCATTAAAGTTTAAAAATGGTATTTTTAAGGAATGTAGGCTTAAGTAAAACAATATGTTAAATTGTTATGCTATTTTTGCCTATAATAACGCCCACTAAAGTGGGCGGAGTCAAATAATATTTTTATTTTAGGGCTCCAAGTTTAAGGCGTTGGACCGTATTTGACATAAAAATATATCATTTGCTTAACAAAATAACCAAAAAACTTTAAAAATTATGTTGGTTTTCCTGGGTTGGTTTAGTTCTTCTTAGGAGAACTTTTTTCCCTCTTGCCCGATTTAGCCCATCTTCGAACTTAACCTGCTCTAAGTTTCAAAATATATTTATGCCAAATTTCAAGAGTCTAGCTCTTTTCGTTTGGACCGAATCGTGATTTCCACAGACGGACATGCTCAGTTCGTCTTAGATTTCATCACTGATCAAGAATATATATACTTTATGGGGTCTGAGATGGATATTTCGATGCGTTACAAACGGAATGACTAATAAATATACCCTCCAAATTCTTTTTTGGAGGGTATAAAAATAGGTACAGATAATAACTGTGTGGGATAGTAAAGTTTTGTAGAATTCAGAGGCTAAATTTGCCAATGATTACCCATCCTAGTACAGTATCTTGAGCCGTAGCAGATGCCAGGGAAGCAAGTCGAATACCGTTCCGGATTAGCTGACGATAGATATCGGCCCCCAAGATGATGTTGATGGATCCGTTGGTGAAAAAGTCAGGATCAGCCAGGCGAAGATTTTGATATTGGTCGGCTACTCTATCGTCGAGATTTCTTCTAGATTGCAGTGCAGGTAAAGACGTGGTCACTCTAGCTGTCAGGGAGAATGTTGGTCCCTCTTCGAAACGGGATCTGTGGTCATCATAGGCTTCTGTGTGGAGCTTATACCGTTCCACCAGATGTACTGCAATGGAGCTTGTCTCCACACAGGGATTGCCTCCACACAAGGATTCAGCAAACTTTCCCCATTCGTCATCCAGCTGACGGTTGGTATTAGGGTGATAGGTCCCTTACGGCAGGAGTAACTTTTAGTGCTGTAGGCGTTCATGAGCAATGTATGGTGCTTGTTACCACAGTGCTTACAACGAGCGGTGTTGGTGCATTTGGACACTGAATGCGAGTGAACCAGGCAGTTGTCACAGTAATGAAATCGGTTAACGATACGTTGCCTGTCGGTCACATTCATTTTGGTGAACCGGATGCATTTTCGGATCGGATGGTTTTGGCGACATAAACGGCAATCATGATAGCTTGTGGTCTTCTTAGTTTGATGCTTAGGTGGCTGACTTCCGATAGTAGACGAACGACGGTGTTTACGGTTAGACATGGTGAATCCAAGTGACAAGAGACAAGAGGGGTAATTAAAATATGATTATGGCTGTAGCAGTAAAACTAGTTTGGTGATAGCTCTTGTCATAGTGCCGTAGGCAGTCTGTATCTCTGCGACTCGGACGCGGTTGTCAGAGCCGAGAAAACCCTTTTCGACACGTCCTAATCGCCATTGCGTTGGAGGTAAGTTATCTTGTCATATAACCACTAGGTCACCGACAGCATAGTTTCGGTGGGGAAATTTCCATTTAGTGCGTTTGTGGAGTTCAGTGAGGTATTCTTCTTTCCATCTTAGTGCCAATTGATGATGGAGGATTTCTAGTTTCTACCAGTGATTGACATAATTCAAAGAATGAGTGGTCAAGTCTGGTTCAGGAGTAGATATGAGCGGAGCTCCGATGAGAAAATGGCCTGGGGTTAGCGCACATAGGTTGTTGGGGTCGTGATTCATGGCGGTGAGGAATCTGGAGTTTAGACATGTTTCAATTCGTGCCAACATGGTGCTAAGCTCTTCGAATGTGAAGCATTGGCCGTGGCAGGGCGTCTTGAAATGGGACTTAAAGCTCTTCACTCCTGCCTCCCAGAGTCCGCCCATATGCGGAGCTGGGAGGCAGGAGTGATTTCGCTAAAGGCTTCTAAATGGATTGCCTTAGTAGCAAAACATACAAAAACGAGAACATACCCTCTGTTTATTTCACAACCGCGTCCGGTATACGATTTCAGGTCAAATGGACCGGCAAAGTCCACTCCTGAGTTATAAAAAGGGCGTGAGAGACTTATCCGTTCGGGGAGTAAGGCAGACATAATCTGTTGACTCGTTTGATGCTTTTGCTTGACACAGATTATACATTTGGCTATGGTAGTTTTTATTAATGTTTTCAGTCGGGGCACATAGTAATGGGACCACACGAGTCGATGTAGAAGGGAGTTCTGATCATGAAGGGATTATTTGTGGAGAGAGTTCAATAATAACATGGTGAAACGTGATAGGGTAGTAGGATGGGATACCGTTCATCGTTTGTTAGTGTGGGGGAGTTTGCCAATCGGCCGTTGATCCTCATGACTGTCGGAGTTCACATATGGATTAAAAGCAGTGGGCTTTTCCGAGATAGTGGCAAACCGTTTGCAAGCTGGTTGTATTCTTCTCTGAAGTGAAATCATTGGCTGGCAATAATTAGACGTCGCTTTGCTTCCTTAATCTCTGCTGACGAAACTTCTCCTAGTCTGTGATGACTAAAAGTCGTGGACTCGTTTTTGGTTCACATATAAATGAATTCAATGTAGGCCATTACATTGCCTACCCATGCATTTTGTATTATTAAGAAGCTATTTTACAATATTAACAAGTTGTGAAATATTTTCATATCCAACGGTATTTGTAACCGCTTGATCAAGTATAAATACGTTAATGGTATGATATTCTTGCGTATAGAAAATAAGAATAACAACAATGTACCAATAGCAGTGATGTCAAATGCGATTGTGCTGGTGAGATCACTCTTATCTCTTACATTCCCAGCGGGAGAAATGTGCGGTTGCGAGGCCTAACTAGTGGCCTTTTCTAAGAGTATCCTTTTATTTACCAATAATATCTTCTAATTTTATAAGTTGTAAAAAAGGGTTTCGAAAATTGCCAAGTGCTCAGATATTTAATTTTAAAATATTTCTCCATTTTTAAGCTGAACATTTGGTTAGTTTATATACAAGAGAAACAATTTTCACAAAAAGTCTTACTTATGAATTAATTTAAAAGCTACATTAAGAAATTTTCGAAAAGATGTACCTACATACAGTGGATCCAACTTATTTCAAACCTCTTATATGTATTGTATATATATATATATATATATATATATATATATATATATTTATATAAATGTATTATTTCTGTTTAGAGGCCTCAAAACAGGACTTGCGATACTTCCCGCTGAATGAGAGTGTTTTTCTGTAAACAATTATATTTTACGCTCTCAAAATAAAAGAGCGTAAGCGTACATGTGAGTTTTGCTTCCACAATTGTGTATGAGGCTGACATCACTGACCAATAGCAATGTAAGCATTGATGTATGAGAAACTGGTTTGTGTATCAGTCATACATACATACATATATATGCATGTAACACAGAAAGGAACAACGCACAATTAGCAACATCAGCTCAGTATACAGTCGTTGTGGTTGAACTATGATCATGCATATATATATATATATATATATATATATGTATATATATATATATATATATATATATATATATATATATATATATATATATATGTATATATATATGTAGATGAGAAAAAAAGTACAGATCATAATATAAGTATTAATGCATGATGTAGTAGAAACGGTATTCACACATCGACAGAGCAGCTGCTTACCATTAAATAAAATTTGAGCTTAAGTGTACTAACTAGCATCGGCGTGTATTGTCGAATGTACACAGGCAGTAGTATAAATAGAGGCTCGTGTTGAAATTTGATAGAGTCAGCCTGAAGGGGAACAACTGGTAAGACCTTATTGATTCTGCGGAATAAATAGTGTTGAAGTAGTTGTTTCTAGCTTTTAAATTGGGGGCTCGGAGTTGAATATCTCCTCGAGTTACCAACAAGTCTTGGGTTGTCTCATCTATCGGTAGCACGGTCTTTCCGCTTCTCTGGTCAGTCGTTCTATCCATTGCTGTAAATTGAACGTGTGAAGAAGCAATCTCTATCCAGAAACTGCTTCAAACTAATAGGAAGATGTGACGCACGACTTAAGTAGCACTGCTAGATTCTCTCCTTCAGTACTACTAGGTTTACGTAAAAGGGTCGTCTACAAGGCCTTGGAGTTGAATCTCTCTTTGGAGTCGCTCCCCCACAACTACCTTCTGCACATATTCTGTCCCCAGAGACGTCAGTTGGTCATAGGAAGGCGTCAGCCGGTGGTTGTGACGCACGACTTCAGTAGCTCTGATGGATTCCTTCCGCACTACTAGTTTTGTGTAAAAAGGGTCGACTACAAGGGCTCGGAGTTGAATCTCTCTTCGGAGTGATCCTCTGTCAACGGCACACCCCGTAGCTAGCAGAATAATTAAATAAATAAACGCTGGAATAAAGCTGAAATCTGTGTGGTGTTTCTTTACTCCATGGTCTCTTGCATCAACTACAAATTTTTGTAACGAACTCTAGTAGCCGTGAGCCTACCCCAGCTAAAGGTGGAAAAACACGTCGTTACAAGTCCCTGACCGGGCGGTACTTTAGCCGTGTGAAAAAACGCAGCGCATAGCCAATTACACGTAAGGAACAATCAAGTTCGGAGAAATCATGCAGAATATCGGTTTCCACAGTTGTTACATGAACCTGAACGGCTTTGGCTTCTTCTTCTGTTGAAAAGTCGTTACTTTGTGACGGCCAATCAGAGCGTGGGTGTCTTAGCCATGGTGGCCCATGCCACCATAATTTCGTTGGCTATAAGTTGGGCTACTGTGAGACCACGGGATGCTAAATCTGTTGGATTACTTTTAGATTCAACGTGGGACCATGAGTCGTTCCCTACCTTTTTAATAATAGATGAGACGCGGTTTTCAACAAAGTTTTGCCATTTGTGGGGAGGTTTTAGCAACCATGCCAGGACTATAGTGGAATCAGTCCACAAGAAGAGCTTGGGGTCTCTCAAGTTGAGTTCATTCTGAATGGATTCAGTCATGTTGGCCTGTTATTCAGTTCCACATAATTCCTTACGTGGGAAAGACACGAATTTTACAGGAGCAACTTTTGTTTTAGCTACCAAAGGGTGCGAAGAAATAATGCCATTGATTTCAGAGCGAAGATACAAAACTGCGGGATAGGCTTTTTCGGAGGCGTCAAAGAATGCATGGAGTTCAATCGCATACGTGCGGTCATAATTTATGAAGCGGGGTATTTTAATGTTTTCTATTTCAGCGTTATCGGCCAGAAATTCCTACCATCTCTGGAGATTAGAATATTGCAAATCTTCGTCCCAATCAGTGCCATCTTTCCAAACCTGTTGCATGATCATTTTTGCTACAATGATTTTGCGATCAGGATAGTTTTTAAGTTTGAAGTAAAAACAATTATTTCGGGCATTCCATCGGAGCCCAAGGTTTTGGTGATGCTTGAGTCTGAGAGCTTTAAGAATTATTCACCGAGCAGGTGAGTCGATGGCAGATCCTTCAGTAGTTGGTCATTATTGTCAGGCCATTTTCTTAGCGCCAGTCCAGCTGATTCTAGCACCGTGATCAGATCGTTGCGGAGTTTCAAGGCCCCAGAAAAGGAGTAGGAGCTTGCTAGTACCTCGTCAACGTACATATAGTTTCATAGAATTTCCGTGATAGGGAGAAAATTTGTCTCAGCCTCCTTAGAGATCTCGAGCAGGGTCCTGATCGCCAAATATGCCGGTATATTTTTCTATGTCGGCATTAAAAACGTTGTGGAAAAGTCTCCAACGTCAAATGACGATGGTGAGGTCAGCTTACCAAATAGGACCGAGATACAAGAGGTCGTTAAGACTGACTCAGTTGGATGGGAGGTTCAAGGCATTGAACACTACCCGTAATTTTGTAGTAGTGCTGTCCGATGGGGTAATAATAAGTGCCAAGGGCACTGCAGCCAAGGTTTACTTTGGTCATATGACCCAACGTCAAATATTCGGTTATCACACTATCATATTGTGACTAGGTTTCAGGAGTTTTGGTTAGCTTGGACTCATTTCTTAGAAATTGGGACAAGGCCATATGACGGGATTGACCAATGTTCAAGGTCCGGTGGAATTTCCGTCGAAAGGGAAGTGACACCAAAAAACGTCCATCGTCGGATCGGAATGTAGTGGTCTGGTAGAGTTGTTCACTGTTATCATCCTCAGGAGATGGTTTGGGGCTTTTTGGGATATCTTCAAGTTCTCAAAAGCGGCGCAATTGGTCGGCGAGGCCGAGCTCAATGGAAAAAGATAAAACTGGGGATTGATTTGAACTAGGTTTGACTCGTCCTGTGATTATCCATCCGAAAAACGTTTTTTGGGTGACTAGAGGTTGGTTCTCGTTCCATTGTAGGCCGTCCTGAATTATTTTCGGATAAATGTCGCCTCTCAGCAGGTGGTTTATTTCGAGGCGCTGTTGTCGGTAGGTGTCGGCCAGTTGGAGTTGAGACTTCTTATTTTGCTCCAAGACGAATTTTGGGATAGCATGGTAACGAACTTGTAAGTTTATTGACCACAAACGCTTCAGCGGATATCTGAAACGTGGGGTCTAGGGGGGAACCTACCCTTATATGACACAGGTGGTTGACTTAACCGTTAAGGCACCGTTCAGTCCTCGAACTTCCGCTTGAGAGGAGTATGTTTATAAATTATCTTTGGATGCAATCTTCTGGACACAAAAGTAGCTTCTGATGCTGAATCTATGAGCGCACGTACCGTACATTTAAGGTCGTTGATATTTACATCCACTAAAGCGGTGCCAAGTACGACTGAACGCTTTGAGTTGTTAAATCCAATAACTTGGTCGTGTATTTATTCCAATACTTGCACGTAGATGGTTTTCCTTATTAACCTTGAAGCAATAGTTGTGGGATTGATTAATCCTAAACAACTTTGTTGACTATTTCCTAAGACTGCGTCGGATATTTCTTCCTTTCCTTTAAGCGAAATGCGCTGCGAAATACTTTTCTTATGAAAACTTCTTAGTTTGTTTATTTCAAGTTTATATTTTATTTTTGTTTAAAAAATTTTTTGTTTTTTGTTTTATATTTTCTTTTGTTTAAACATTTGTCATTTTTTTTGTTTTATATTTTCTTTTCACACTTCCGCACAATCACTTTGAGTAGTGCACAAAAGAATGAGTTATTAAAAACTGATCAAAGCAAAGCTAACACCTCTGCTTTGGTTATGTACATAAGTATGGCTTTTTTGTGTGAGGGTTTTTGATTCCTTTTTGTTTGGGAAGGTGCCCATTCTCACGTAAACAATTAGTCTAGACACTAATTACGTTTTTATTATCTATAGAAAATTACTTATTATTTACTTTCTATGAAAAACGACACGTTCCCTCTGGTTGCTCGGGTATGGCTCAGCGGCGATCAGGGTCGTATAATAATTTCTTTTTATAGGGGCAGCAGGAAAATATAGTTGATTGTGGTGTGCTCGTGTGGCCAATATTTTGTAACCTCACAAACGCTTTATCGACGGCGAATAACTGGCAGTTTCGCGGCGAGGAGTCAAAAAACAAGGTGCCCGACAACGCGATGTCAGAGGCCGAACTGACTGGCGAGTGGGGAGAGCACTCCTAGCAAAACGTCACCTTTCTGTAGGAGTAGTTCCCACCAATCGTCGTCAACACAGGAGTCTTAGCTTCGGGGTTAACAATGTAATCAACGAGCACGTTGGGTGAGAAAAGAACGTACCATCCGATAGAACGTACTTTTCTGTGGATGGTAGTTTCTCTCTAGCACACTTCACGGTTTCAGAGTACCACTATCCTGGAGTTGGCGTAGCACTTAGAATTGTTACTCTGCTGTTGGTAGGCAAACTCCGATGTGGCTTTCTCCACAGGAAGAAACCAACCGAGGTTATCCGATGCTACTAGAAGCTAAGACTACTTCATTATTTAATATTAAACGACTTACCTCCTCGCCTGCTGCTCAGGAACTGATCATTGTTAAACAAAGTATCGGCCTTTTATAGTTGTGCACCGCAGACACAAATGAGCATTGTCATGCGTGTATGGGTGCCATAAAACATTAATTACAATGTAGTAAATACTTTAACGAACATTTATATTGCTATTTTAAATTGAATTAAGTTTTATGGGCTAATTGTTATAATGTTTGGTATATGAATTTAGCAACTATAACAATCAAAAAGAACCGTTGGTAAATATATAGAGCAAAATATATTTTACACAATTCAGAAAATCAATGATAAAGATCAACGCGAAAATTCTTTCAATTTCATACGTACGTATGGTGGGATGTAAACACATGCAAACAATATGATCGCGTCGGCTGCAGCAGCGTTGTGCATGTTTATGCACAGCCGTCATGTATGTACGTATAGACATACAGGACCCAGAAACGAGTTTTCGGTTTTATATACCCTCCAAACAAGAATATGGACGATATATTCACTTTGTCATTCCGTTTGTAACGCAGCAAAATATCCATCTGAGACCCCATAAAGTATATATATTCTTGATCAGTTATGAAATCTAAGACGATCTGAGCATTTCCGTCCGTCCGACTGTGGAAATCACGATTCAGTTCAAACGAAAAGAGCTAGACTCTTGAAATTTGGTATAAATATATCTTGAAGGACAGCACAGGTTAAGTTCTGAGATGAGCTAAATCGGGATAGAAGGAAAGAGGTTCCCCTAAGAAGAACTAAATCAACCTCTGAGAAACAACATATTTTTTAAAGTTTCTTTGTAATTTTGTTAAGCAAATGATATATTTTTATATTAAAAATAGTCCATCTCGTTAAACTTGGGGCCATCAAATAAAAAATATATATTTTTTGGACCCACCCCTTTAGTGGGCGTTATTATACACAAAAATAGTGTAAAAATTTAACAAATTGTTTTACTTAAGCCTACATTCCTTAAAAACTAAATTTTTAAGCTTTAGTGACGAATCTGAGACGTAACCTGGTACTACTCTGCCCTATATAAATTCTTCGGATATCGCTCGGCTAACCACAGTAATAATAATAAGAGCGAAATATATTCTTCGGATATTGCTCGGCTAGCTACGGTAATAATAATACGAACGACATAAATTCTTCGGATATCGGTCGGGTAAATGCGGGTGCCATAACAATACGAAAGATATAAATTCTTCGGATATCGTTCGGCTAACTAGGATAATAATAGCAGTTCGGGTACCCTCTAATATACACACATGCACTAAAGGAAAGAATCGTATTCCAATTCGTTCCTCCCGATTGTGACAAAACCTTGATCACTTATGCACAATAAAATATTAAGCAAATGAGAGGTCTTTCAATTGCTAGTTAACACAATGTATTGTGTGATATTTTGTTGTTGTTTTGTTTATGCAGATTGTGTATTATACGGTGTGTGTGTGTGTGTGTGTGTATGTTATGTAGAGTGTGTATACGGCGCACAGTGGGGTTTTCGATGGCAAATGTGGGAGTTAATTCGTGGTGACTTTCCCTGTTTATAATTTCAGATTTTTTTTTATCAATATCACTTAAAGAGAGCGATTTTCAAAGTCAGGAAAACAATTAGCGGGATAGGACGAGGGGAAGGGGTAGTCCCCATAAAAACTGTTTAATAATAATCTAATATCTAGAAAGCCATAATAGTTAGAGGCTTTAAATTTGGTATTAGTCAATTTTGAGACATGATATAAAATTCAGCAAAAAAAACTGACGGAATAGTTCCGGCGGAAGGTTATTCCCCATACAAAATAATTAAAAATAATCTGCTATCTAGAAACCTATAATATTAAGAGGCTTCAGACTTAGTGTGAGTTAATTTGAAGACGGTATACGAAGATAGGTAAAAAACTGACGGGGTAGGTCCGTGGGAAGGGCTACTCCCCATACAAGGTAAATAATAATTATATGCGAAAAGAGGAAATTAGTTTGAGGTAGCTTTCCCTGTTTTTAATTTTAACTTATTTCAGTCAAATTCACTTTAAGGAGTAAAACTAATCAATTTTTTAATATTATTTAGCACAAATTTTATTCTTTTTCCATTAGTTAATTTGTTAAAAGATACCTTTAATATTGTTAAAAATTGCATTATTTCCAACAAAATTAAAAGAATAATATTTATTCACACATTTATATTCCTAATCCGATTCTTTATCATCATCAATTATTATCATCATCATTATCACTATAATTAGTATAGGTATCATTATCATCATTATTGGCATCTTCTTCACCATCGAGATTTGATTCAAATATTAACAATTGAATTGCTTCCATAGGAAAATTATGGGTTTTTTCCTCTTTCAATTTTCTCATATATGATATTACTGGATCTGAAGTAACTAATAGTATTTTAAATATATATTCATTTGATTTTTCTCTAGAACATTTCGCGAAAAATGCTTCCTAAAATTTTTGAAATCTTTATTTCGAGCTTCTTGTGCTTCTTCCGTCAACTGTCCATGGATTAAAAATTTATGGATATTTGGGGACATATAATACCAGGGATACAGTTGTACAAAATACCTTGCGGTATTAAGAGCAAAATCTCGAAAGGCATTAGTGTTTATTTGAAAACCACTAGAAACGGTAACCATAATTGAATGCAGTTGGCTTACCAATTTTACATCCAATTTTGTAATATTAGCTTTTCTGGTTACTTATTGTTTTTGTTGCTATTATTGTTTAAAATTTTTATTGTTTTTCCTTTCTTCTTTTAATATGTTGTTATCTAGTCTAATTTAATAATTAAACCCAAGCTCTCATGAAAATAAAAGCAATAATAACACTAATGTATGTATTGCTTTTAATAAAAAGTAGATTTTTTATATGTAGGTGCTACAATACATTTGAATTTTATTTCAAAATGTGCAAAAAAAGTGCAGACAAATTTGTTACAAAACAATATTGTTACAAAGTTTAAAAATAGATTCAAATATAACGACAATGTGGCTATATGTACTTGGCAGCACTGCCAACTCATCTCAAGTTGTCAGAATGTTACAACCCTGGTCAACACAATGCAGATAATATTTGAATTAACGGAAATGGAATATTCCGGATACATCGTCGAGAATATACAAGATCATTCGGGGCTGTGCAATAATAAGTGTAAATAACAACAATGAAAAACCTAGCAACACCATTGCTAAGAGATGATGATTTATTCTTAATGATCTTGTACGCAAGTATTCGCTGCTAATAAAAGCTAAACATGTACACAAATATACACAGCAACATACACACATAGCACAAGAAGAAACAAAGCTACACAACACACAGAACACTAATACATACAACCACACATAGTTACAATAAACAAAACACACAAGCCAGCATTGTCATTATGTACAAACACACGAACATAGCTACATGTTGAGTAAAGCACAACCAACAACAACCATGACCAGATGCTTCGCGAAGTTACCAGACGACATCACTTTGCTATATAAACTCGCTGCCACAGATCAGAGGGATTAGTGTGATTTTAAATCTGGACGTGTTAACATCGCTACGTGTTCAGTAGAACAAATACTCGTGATAATAATGTAGTAAATAAAGTGTTGCCGCATTATATTTCTAAAATTAATTGTCTGTGTTTTTAATTTGATGCAATTAAACAAATCCTTGAAGGATAAGTAAAAAGGGTTTTTACGGAAAGGTCTAAAAACGTAACAATTGGTGTCAGAAGTGGGATTGCAAAAATAATTAAAAGGACATTGCAATTTAAGGGAAAAAAAACATCAAAAACAACAAAAGATTATAATAAATAATCATGAAATATGGTGAGCTAAAAGTTGAACAGCTAAAAAAGGAGCTTAGTAAGCGGGAATTGCCAACAGCAGGTAACAAGGCTGAACTGCAGAAGAGGCTGATAGATGAGTTTAAGAATCGCGGCATGGACATCGGGACATACGAGTTTGAGGACAAAGACAATGTAGAGGTATGTCCTCCAGCTACGACCAGCAGCATGGACATAAATTCAATGTTCGCTGCTATGATGATCCAGATAAAAGGAATCAATGATGCACAAACCGAAATAAAACATAACTCTCAGCAGATGCAAGAAGCATCAAGGATCAGCACTGAAAAGCTTGTAGCCGAAATACAGGGAGTGGAAACACAACTGTAGGAGTCAAATAGAGCCACGAACGAGACTCTGGTAGAGGTTTCTGAGGCCATTAATAGGAGGGTGGATTCTATTGAGAATAAATTCTCAGAGCTGGCAGATAGAGTCCAACATCTAGAAAGCGGTGGCCTGGAACAGCATGCAAAAGAGGCCGAAGAAAAATTGCATGCTCTAGAGGACAAAGTGCATAACCTTGAGTGTAGTGGCGGGCCAGTACGATCAGTTGCGGAGGTTTCTGCGCGAATAAAAGCGCCATGCTTTGACGGCAGCGTACCATTGGGCATCTTTAAATTCCAGTTCGAGACGGTTGCTAGCAGAAATGGATGGGATGCTGAAGAAAAGGCCATAGAGTTTATTTTGTCCTTAAAGGGTACAGCTGCAGAGGTACAAGAGACCGTGGCAGTCAGCAGCAGAAACAACTATAATGAAATAATGGCAGCATTGCAGCGCAAGTATGGTGGTGAGCACAAGCGCGATTTATATAGAATGGAATAGCGATGTAGAGTTCAAAAGCCTAACGAGTCTCTACAGGATTTCGCAAAGGAAATCGAGCGTTTAGTGCAGCTCACATATCCAGGCGAGAGTCACCCGTTCCTGGACCACTTTAAAACTGAGGCGTTCGTTAATGGCATTCGCGACTCTGATGTTAAACTGGCTGTGTGCGCTACGCAGAAATCCACTTTCGCTGAGACTGTTTCATTTGCGCTGGCTCAAGAGACTGCAAGGATGCTTTTCAAGCCACAGACATGTAAGGTGCGGAATGTGGAGGATTTATCCGAGAATGATAATAACCTGGTCGCTAGTGTTAAGGAGGCAATGCGACAACTGTTGGCGGAGAGTGGTACCAAAGAAAAGCCTAAATGCTTTAACTGCGGAAAAATCGGTCATTTTCAGCGCAACTGCAAAGCACCAAGAAAAACAGGTAGATCTGTTTCGCCACCAAGAAACAGCAAACGGGTGAACCAAACAACAGCTAAACAACTAAAACGAGCTAGCACTAAGGGGCAAGAGCTAGCTCCCACAAACGAGGGCCCCACAATCTCCATATCAGTGATGCAGCAGAAAAATAGCAACCATACTGCGTCTGGACACATCAACGGAGAAAAGCACGTACTAACCATAGACACAGGGGCGTCGCAGTCAATAGTAAGGCCCGATATAGTTAAGGGGAAAAGCGATCGTTTAAGTAATATACGGCTACGTACAGCTACTGGAGAGCCTGCCACTGTCTATGGTAAGATTGAAGTGAAGGTGACTATAGCCAACATCAACGTGAGGCATGTGTTTATTGTTGCCGATATAGTCAATGAGGTAATTATTGGAGCCGATTTTATGATTAACCATGGCATTAATCTACACATGGGGCAACAGCTGATGATTTGGCGTAATGTGGAAATACTCCTTGATGTTGGGTATGACAGCAAGCCGAAAGTAAGAAAAGTATTTGCTATTGAGAGTCAGACTTTACCACCGTAGTCTGAAACAGTTATATGGGCGTGTATGAAGGGAGATTGTGAGGACAATCGGTTGTGGGTTGTAGAACCAGCAGATCTAAAGAGAGAGCTTATAACAGCAAAAGCTCTAGTAAAAACTAGTAAAGGAGGAATAGTCCCTATAAGAGTACTACACTTGGCAGACCATGAAAAAGTCATGAAAGAAAATTGCGATATTGGCCAGTGTACTCCAGCAGAGGCGATAATAAACTGCGAGAAGAAGATAAAGCCTACCAATTTGTCGGCAAAAGAACGTGAACAATTTGAGGAATACGTAGGAAAATGGGTAGCAGGTCTGTCAGGGACAAATAGAAATAAAGCCAAACAGTTGCTAAGAAGGCATGCCAGTATCTCTGCCATGGGAAACCAAAGCCAGGGTAGAACTGCATTGGTTAAACATGAAATTAACACAGGCGAAACTAGGCCGATTAAACAGCCACCCAGAACTCTAAGAGAAATGGAGCGTGAAGGCGTAATTGAACCATCTTCTGGTCCTTGGAGCTCGCCTGTAGTCTTAGTTGAAAAGAAAGATGGCAGTACTAGATTCTGCGTAGACTGCAGGAAGCTCAATGACATAACCAAGAAGGACAGCTATCCGCTCCCCAGAATCGATGACATTTTGGACACGCTAGCTGGTACGAGATGGTTCTCTACGCTAGACTTGCGAAGCGGATATTGGCAAGTGGAGTTTGCAGAGAAAGACAAAGAGAAAACTGCCTTCAACGTCGGTAACGGATTATGGCAGTTCAAAGTTATGCCATTTGGTCTCTGCAATGCTCCGGCCACATTTGAACGCCTAATGGAGAAGGTACTGAAAGGACTCCACTGGAAGACATGCTTGGTATATCTGGATGACATAATCGTGATGGGGAAAACTTTTGATGAACACCTCAAAAACATGACAGAAGTTCTTCAACGGATATCGTCAGCTGGATTGAAACTCAGCCTGAAAAAATGTGCATTGTTCCAGAAAGAAGTAAAGTATTTGGGGCATCGTGTTACAGCAGAAGGAATCTCAACAGATGAAGATAAAATACAAGCAGTAAGGGACTGGCATCAACCTAAAAATCTGCATGAATTGCGGAGCTTTTTGGGTCTTTGTACATACTACAGACGCTTTGTGTAGACAAAGAAGTCCAGACCATACCATTGGGGTGAGCCGCAGGAAAAGGCATTCCAGAAACTTAAAGGATTATTGTGTACGTCACCAGTACTAGCGTATCCCATACCTGGAGAAAAATTTGTGCTCGATACTGATGCGAGCGGCTATGGCATAGGGGGCGTGCTATCCCAAGTAGCTAATAGCACTGAGAAAGTCATAGGATACTATAGCCGTGTACTCTCAAAACCTGAGAGGAACTACTGTGTGACACGACGTGAGCTTCTGGCAGTATTGGAATGCATTAAACATTACCATAAGTACCTGTATGGTCAACACTTTACATTAAGAACTGACCATTCTGCACTGAGATGGTTATTACAGTTTAAAAATCCTGAAGGGCAAATGGCAAGGTGGATTGAGCGACTGCAGAGCTACGACTTCAGTATTGAGCATAGAAAGGGCACAAAACATAGCAATGCGGATGCTCTTTCAAGAAGACCCTGCTGTTTAGAATGTAAACATTGCGTTAGAACCGAACAAAAGGAAGGCGTTTTTGATATTCGGCTAATGCATATCGACTCTGATGAAGACTGGTCAGCGGCACAGAGGTACGACAGTATACTGGGGAAAATTATAGCAGCCAAAGAGGAGGACAGAAGACCGTCCCGGAACGGAATTTCGGCTGGGAGCCCACTCGCAAAATCTTATTGGGCTCAGTGGAACAGCCTCAAGGTAATAAAAGGGTGCCTATACCGCGTATGGGAAAGTGTAGATGGCAAAACAACTTCAAATTCGATAGTTGTGCCATGCTCCAAGATAAGTAAAGTTTTGCAAGAATTTCACAATGGACCTAGTGGCGGTCATCTTGGAGTAACAAAAACACTTGAGAAACTGAAGCAGCGTTCTTATTGGGTTGGATGTCAACAAGCCGTAGCCGACTGGATAGCAAATTGCCCACTGTGCATAGCAGCCAAAGGCCCAGTAAGAAGAAGCCGGGGACAGCTACAGCAATACAACTCAGGAGAACCATTCGAGCGGATCGCAATGGATGTAGCAGGTCCTTTTCCCGTCACTGAAGCCGGAAATCGTTATGTTCTTGTGGTAATGGACTATTTCAGTAAATGGCCAGAGGTATATGCTATACCTAACCAAGAAGCAAAGACAGTTGTAAATGCATTCGTCAACAACTGGGTATGTCGCTATGGTATCCCAATAGAATTACATTCCGGCCAAGGAAGGAATTTCGAGTCTGCCATATTCAGGGAAATGTGCGAACTATATGGGATAAAGAAAACCAGAACGACGCCGTTGCATCCACAGTCTGATGGCATGGTAGAGAGGTTCAATCGCACCTTAAAAGAGTACCTGCGAAAAGTGGTAAGCAACCATCAGAGGAATTGGGACGAGCACATTCCCAAATTTTTGATGGTATATATGTCAGCAGTACACGACTCAACATCGAGAACGCCAGCCAAAATTATCTTCGGGACGGAATTAAAACTGCTTGGTGACTTGGAATTTGGTTTTAAGCCAGCTGTAGAGGAAGGAGCCACTACGTCCCAAGAGCAGGAAGACATAAACGAACTGCATGAGTTCGTGCGTAATAGAATCAAGATGGTCAGTGACAAGGTGAAGGCTAGATATGACCGCGCAGTAAATTCGGAGGGATTTATGGAAGGTCAATTGGTTCTACTTTATAACCCACAACGGAAGAAAGGATTGTCCCCAAAATTACAGACTCACTGGGATGTCCCGTATAAATTGATTAAGAGAGTGAATGACGTTGTGTACCGGGTACAGAAGCACAATAGCCCAAAGTCGAAAATGAAGATAGTACATCTCGAACGATTGGCGCACTATGGAAGAGGTGATTGTATGCCTATTCGGGTCGAACAGGCTTAAGTGGGCGGCAGTGTTACGAAGTTTAAAAATATATTCAAATATTACGACAATGTGGCTATATGTACTTGGCAGCACTGTCAACTCATCTCAAGTTGTCAAAATGTTACAACCCTGGTCAACACAATGCAGATAATATTTGAATTAACGGAAATGGAATATTCCGGATACATCGTCGAGAATATACAAGATCATTCGGGGCTGTGCAATAATAAGTGTAAATAACAACAACGAAAAACCTAGCAACACCAATGCTAAGAGATGATGATTTATTCTTAATGATCTTGTACGCAAGTATTCGCTGCTAATAAGAGCTAAACATGTACACAAATATACACAGCAACATACACACATAGCACAAGAAGAAACAAAGCTACACAACACACAGAACACTAATACATACAACCACACATAGTTACAATAAACAAAACACACAAGCCAGCATTGTCATTATGTACAAACACACGAACATAGCTACATGTTGAGTAAAGCACAACCAACAACAACCATGACCAGATGCTTCGCGAAGTTACCAGACGACATCACTTTGCTATATAAAGTCGCTGCCACAGATCAGCGGGATTAGTGTGATTTTAAATCTAGACGTGTTAACATCGCTAAGTGTTCAGTAGAACAAATACTCGTGTTAATAAAGTAGTAAATAAAGTGTTGTCGCATTATATTTCTAAAATTAATTGTCTGTGTTTTTAATTTGATGCAATTAAACGAATCCTTGAAGGATAAGTACAAAGCGTTTTTACGAAAAGGTCTAAAAACGTAACAATATTTTCAAAAGCGTTTATATTTTTAGAAAAAAAAAGTTTTTTGCTTAATTTGGCTTTATTCACAACTATTTATCGACATATTTCCCGAAATCCATTCGAAATAATAACACAAATTACACATAAAAACAAAAAACATAAATTAATCTTACTAACCTGAGGTTGAAGGTTCTATTAAAATATTTTTAGTTATCACTTTAGAAAACACTCAAAACTAGTTTTTAAGACACCAAAAGTTGAAATTTATTTTGCACGCGAGAAAAACGTCAAATAACTCAAACTTTAAAATTGTATAGTGACATAAGTTGTCAAAAACAAAAAATTTGCACTATTGATGTGGAATGTTGTGTACTTTTACCGACTACAAAAAATTATTCGGTTCTCTTAAATTTAATTTTGCAATTAATTCCCATTTTTGATATCAAAAACCCCAACGTGCAGCGTATGCATGATTATTTTTTCATTGTATTTCTTAATATGCGGTGTGTGTATGTTGTTATAAATACGGTGTATGTACGTATATCACATTGTTGAAGCGGTGTGGAGATGACTTACTATGTATATACATATCTATGAATATTTATTTATTTAGGTTGTTTATACGGTTGCTTATGATCAGTAAGTGGTGGGTTGGAGCATAGTTGTAACGTCACGTTATAAACATTTATTTGTAGAGTTTTATGACAAAGGTGAAATATCTCCCCCACAGCCCTTGCTAGAACGACCCCGCCAAAATACAGTTTTAATACCCTCCAAAGAAAATTTTACACAATAAGGTATATATATTCTTGATCAGTGATGAAGTCTAGGACGGTCTAGCAATGCCCATACGTTTGTCTGTGGAAAATGTGATATTGTATATTTTTAAACTCCGCCCCCTTTATTGGGCGTTGACGTACGATATTATATAAAGCAACTCTGTCCCACCAAGTTCAACATCTTAAATTTACTTACTAAATATATAGAGGGTCTTTAAGAATCGACCCGGTCGAATATAAGGTTTTACTTGTTTTTCTTGTTATTACGAAAGACCGGTATGTGTGGTAAAATTACCACAAAAAACTAATAATCAACTAGAGTGTGTAATACATAGCTTGAACATATGTACGTATGTGAATACATTGTATGAAAGAATTTATCAATATAACTTAAAGGCGACTTCACGATGCTTAAGTAAAACGGAGTATATGAATAATACAAACTAAATACAATTTAAATTACACATACATAAATCTAATTTCATTCCTCATATATAAACAAAATCCATTTTGTACTTTAAAACTAACTATATCTAAATTAAATGCTAATTCATTTATCCATGGACGCAAAAACGGTGCGTGCGAGTTTTGCTCGTCACAACATACATATATGTATGCCTACTCATTTTTTAATTTACTTTTCCAAATTGAGATAAATTTAACACGTTGTCATACAAACCACAAAAACTGAATATATTTATATTCCCACTATGGACAACATATCAAAAATAAACAAGTAAAAACGTTATATTCGACCGGGTCGAATCTTAAATACCCTCCAAATATTTAGTAAGTGAATTTGAAATGTTTAACTTGGTGGGACAGAGTTCCTTTATATAATATCGTACGTCAACGCCCACTAAAGGGGGCGAGGTTCAAAAATATACAATATCATGTTTTCCACAGACGAACGTATGGGCATTGCTAGACCGTCTTAGACTTCACCACAATTCTCTTTGGAGGCTATAAAAACTGTATTTTGGCGGGGTCGCTCTGGCAAGGGCTGTGGGGGAAACATTTCACCTTTGTCATAAAACTCTAAAAATAAATGCTTGGGATAATTATATACAAAATTAAAATTTCTTTTTTTTGATAAGGTCATTTAGAGGGCAAAGGGGGAGAGGGGGTAGGGCAGAAAAAGATACACATAAAACTGTAAAAATAAATGCTTGGGATGATTATACACAAAATAAAAAAAAATGTATAATTATTTTTAATAGGGTCATTTAACGGGCAAAGGGGGAGGAGCGGGTAGGGCAGCAACAGGCAGTCATAAAACTCTAAAGATAAATGCTTGGGATGATTATATACAAAATTTAAATAAAATTTTTTTTTTTGGTAGGGTCATTTTGGAGGCAAAGGAAGAGTGGGGGGGGGGGGCGGTAGGGCAGAAATCGGCAGTCATAAAACTCTAAAGATAAATGCTTGGGATGATTATATACAAAATTTAAAAAAAAAATTTTTTTTTGGTAGGGTCATTTAGGGGCAAAGGAAGAGGTGGGCGGGGGGGGGGGGGAAGGTAGGGCAGAAATCGGCAGTCATAAAACTCTAAAGATAAATGCTTGGGATGATTATATACAAAATTTAAAAAAAATTTTTTTTTTGGTAGGGTCATTTAAGGGGCGAAGGGGAAGGAGGGGGTAGGGCAGAGTAGTACCAGGTTTCGTCTCAGCTTCGTCATTAAAGCTTAAAAGTGTTATTTTTGAGGAATGTAGGCTTAAGTAAAACAATTTGTTAAATTTTTATGCTATTTTTGCCTATAATAACGCCCACTGAAGTGGGCGGGGTCAAAAAATATTTTTATTTTATTTAATGGCTCCAAGTTTAAGGCGTTGGACCGTATTTGACATAAAAATATATCATTTGCTTACCAAAATAACCAAAAAACTTTAAAAATTATGTTGTTTTTTCTGGGTTGGTTTAGTTCTTCTTAGGGGAACTTTTTTCTTCCTTGCCCGATTTAGCCCATCTTCGAACTTAACCTGCTCTAAGTTTTAAAATATATTTATGCCAAATTTCAGGAGTCTAGCTCTTTTCGTTTGGACTGTATCGTGATTTCCACAGACGGACGGACGGACGGACGGACGGACATGCTCAGTTCGTCTTAGATTTCATCACTGATCAAGAATATATATACTTTATGGGGTCTGAGATGGATATTTCGATGCGTTACAAACGGAATGACAAAGTGAATATACCCTCCAAATTCTTTTTTGGAGGGTATAAAAAAACAAAGAAACAAAATTACCTGCTAATGAAAGAAGTAAGCCACAAAAATAATACAAAAGTTCTAAAATATTTTATTTGCCAAGAAAAATCTTATGTCAGTCACCAGAAAATTTGAATCCATTATACACAGCACATATGGACAGATAGATATTCACGCGCTTTCATGTGAACAGACAAAAGTTCTCACACATATGGACAGGCTCAAATTACCACACATATGGAGAGACAGAAAGATATTTCTAAACTTTTCTTAGTTTCAAAACAATCGCACTCTTTTGTTTATTGCAGAATATAATTTCTACGGATAAATATTCGGTGTCGGTGGCAAATCCATCAGACCATACAGCCCCCGCCAAAATGTTTACATTTGATAGTGTCTATGGCGAATTAGAACGAACTGAATTGCTATACAATGAAGCTTGTTACTCACTTGTTGATAATGTTCTAGAGGGCTACAATGGCACAATTTTTGCATATGGACAAACAGGATGTGGCAAGACGTTCACAATGCAGGTAAGTTTCTTTTATTATAACTGAAACCCTATTCCTTTAATGAGCTTGACCGAAGTCTCCAAAATGTAATGTAATAATATCGTTACAAAAAAGAAAATTATATTAACATTTAACGTCACAATCTGGCAAAATGAATTTGGCAGAACTTACAATGCGAAAATAATTATTTTTGAATAAAATAATCAACCAATTGTGGCTGATATTGTAATTAAAAACTTACTAGATGATTGCATGGAAAAACAAGAAAAAGTGCTATATTCGGCTGTGCCAAATCTTAAATACCCGTCCCAGAATTCTTCTTTCTTTCTTGCTAAAACAGAAAGTACTCGTTGGTTTAATTAAAAAATAACAAGTAAAAACGTTATATTCGACCGGGTCGAATCTTAAATGCCCTCCAAATATTTAGTAAGTAAATTTAAAATGTTTAACTTGGTGGGACAGAGTTGCTTTATATAATATCGTATGTCAACGCCCACTAAAGGGGGCGGGGCTTAAAACTAGGTTAGGTTAGAGGGCCGTTGTCCCTGGCGGGACAATCCATTTGGGTCCATCAATTCGGTCCCTTTGTGATGCCCTTAAGCAGAGGACCTCTTAAGGGATGTCCTCCGCCGTTTCAAACCATCCTGTACCCCTGAGGAAGGATGATATCCCTGAAAGCTCCATGTTTGCCAGGCTGTCTAAGTCTGACAGGAATCGGGAGCCCAGCGCCGCTGCCCTTGCATTAGCGAGGGCAGGACACTGACACAGAAGATGGAGGACAGTTTCTTCCTCCTCCTCATCATTGCAGCTTCTGCAATAGTCGTTGTATATTAGACCCATCCTCCTAGCATGAGTCCCAAAGCTACAGTGTCCTGTCAGAACAGTCACCAGTTGACGCATGCGCGCCTTGTCAAATTTGAGAAGGTTGCGCGTTTTGCGCAAATCGTAATGGGGCCACGTGGCTCTTGCCACGAGACAGTTAGCCACACTATCCCACCTAAGTTGAGCTAGTTTGTATGATTCGCTTTGAATCAGAGACTTGCATCGCGCTAATGGAATGCCAGTGAAGTGACTGATCATTGAACTGTTCAATTCAGTCCCTTGTCTGGCAATCTCATCCGCAGTATGGTTGCCTGGACATCCAGAATGCCCTGGCACCCAAACCAGTGTCACCCTCGAACGTCTCGCTATCTCGTTGATAGACAGTCGGCATTCGACCACAGTTTTTGATGTACTGTACACACCACTAATAGCAGAGATGGCTGCCTTGCTATCGGTAACAATGAAGATATCATTCGATATCCTATAGTACCTTAGCCACCTCGCTGCCCGAGTAATAGCAGAGATTTCGGCCTGTAAGACAGTACAACCGTCCTGGAGCCGGAATGGAGATCTAACATTGAAGTTCTCCACATAGAAGCCTCCGCCCGTTCTTATTCCCCTTTTGGATCCGTCAGTGAAAACTCTAACTGAATCCTCGGGAAAGGAAAGCCTGTCCACCTGTTCCCTGTCAACGACAATGGAACGGAAAAGTCCACCAAAGAAGGGTCTTGGTACACAGTAGTCAATGTTGGCATGGATTTCCGAGTGCTCTCTTAAAATCCTAGCATGCCCATAGTCAGTCCTAGTCCATGGACATACTGTATTCAACCTGACCGCTGAGAATAGAGCCAGTTGTCTGGCCAGAATGTCAACCGGGAGCCAGTTTAGCATTGCAAAAATTGCTCCCGTTGGTGTAGATCGTAGTGCGCCTGTCATCAGTCTCGCTACGACCCGAAAGACTTTTTCAAAGGTCCTGCGATGAGCCTGCTTGTCCATCGCATTCCACCAAACCAATACCCCGTAAAAGAGTACTGGTTTAATAACAGCCTCAAGGATCCAATTGATCCCCTTAGGGTTGATACCCCATTTGAGGCCTACTGCCCTTTTGCATGTATAAATAGCCACTAAGGCCCTTTCCGCTCTCGCCTGTATGTTCTGATTCCATGATAGCTTACTATCCAGAATCACACCGGCTTAAAACTATATAATATCATGTTTTTCACAGACGAACTCATGGGCATTGCTATACCGTCTTAGACTTCATCACTGATCAAGAATATATATGCATACTTTATGGGGTCCAATTCTCTTTGGAGGGTATTAAAACTGTATTTTGGCAGGATTGCCCTGTCAAGGGCTGTGGGGGAGACATTCCACCTTAGTCATAAAACTCTAAAAGTAAATGTTTGGGATAATTATAAAAAAAAATTAAAAAATTTTGTTTTATTTTGATAGGGTCATTTAGGGGGAAAAGGGGATAGGGCAGAGTAGTACCAGGTTACGTCTCAGCTTCGTCATTAAAGCTTAAAAATTAATTTTTTAAAGAATGTAGGTTTAAGTAAATCATATTGTTAAATTTTTAGAATATTTTTGTATATAATAACGCCCACTAAAGGGAGCGGGGCCCACAATTTTTTTTATGGCTCCAAGTTTAACGAGTTGGACCTTCTTTAATATAAAAGTATATCATTTGCTTAACAAAATTACAAAAAAACCTTAAAGATTATGTTGTTTTTTAGAGGTTGGTTTAGTTCTTCTTAAGGGAACTTTTTTCCCTCTTGCCCGATTTAGCCCATCTCCGAACTTAACCTCTTATATCCTTCAAGATATATTTATACCAAATTTCAAGAGTCTAGTTCTTTTCGTTTGAACTGAATCGTGATTTCCAAAGACGGACGGACGGACATGCTCAGATCATCTTAGATTTCATCACTGCTCAAGAATATATATACTTTATGGGGTCTCAGATGGATATTTCGCAGTGTTACAAATGGAATGACAAAGTGAATATACCCCCCATATTCTTTTTTGGAGGGTATAAAATTTATATTATCAGTTACTTTTATATTTAAGAAAACGTTTAAATTTTTCGGCTAGGAAGATAAATGTTTGTTTCTGCTTATTTCTAATACCTCTGAACGTCTTTCAAAAATTTTCAATATATATAATTTACAAAAAAAAATCTTTTTCATGTGCCCCAAAATGTTCTAATTGTCTTTTAGATATTTGTGCTTTTTAATACCAATTTATTTCGTCCTGATATATAAAGTAGGAATAATTATTCATCATAAAAATCAAAAATAGCAAATTATATGGTTACTTTTATGAATCAGAAAATGTCGATATTCCAACCCTGAAATTGGATTTTTAATTTTTTTGTTTTGTAATACCAATTTAACTCTTCCCGAAGTATAAAAAAGATTTCATTCACAAAAAACCAAAATTAGGAACTTACATATCTACTTTTATGTACTAAAAACAAATTTCGATTTTCCAATGCTGGAACCGAATTTAAAATTTTTTAATACTAATTTAATTTTTCCTGAAGTATAAAATAGGTTTAATTCACTAAAAACACAAAATTTCAAACTTACAACTCTGGAAGCTAATTTTTACTTTGTTACCAATGCAATTCTTAGTAAATTGTAACATAGTTTTACTTGACAAAAAATTTAAATTTTTAAAGTTTTTGGTCACTTTCATGTACCATAAAATATTTCATTTGTCCAACGCTGGATTCGAAATTTAAATTTTTATAGCAATTTTTGACACCAATTTTTTTCTTTCTAATTTATAAAATAGTATAGTTAGCAAAAAAAAAACAATGACAGTATCCTTTTTTGGTTACTTTTATGAAAGTTGATAGATTTATATTTATATTAGGTTAATGCCATTTAAATAGATAAATATTAGTTGATAATAGTTTCCCTAGTCACTGGATTTGCAAATTGATAAGATAATATAGATATATCAGGAGAAATGTAGATATTTCTTGTGACAAAATCTAAATCGAAAATATATGTAAAAAGTGTCAGAGAGATTATAAAAATCTAAAATCGATGATAAAAATAAACACAGAATGCCACATAAAATGTATGACACAGTAAGCAAACTATTTTGTAAAACAAAAGATGAAATCAAACGTTTTAATATCATCGACATATTGTCTCAATTAAATTAGTGCATTTTTTGGTTTTGCTTGCGTAATTCTCAATTCATTTTTGGGAGTTTATGTATAAGCTGAGAGGTGTTGTTATTTTGGAATTAGGTTAAAGTCTACTGATGATTTGGTGTAAGAACAAATGATATGCAGGCGTATAGATACACTTGCGCACATAACAAACAAAAAAAAGCACTGATGAAATAAAACTTTTACGAAGATTAAATATAGTTTACCAAACTCCATGTTATGCTAATAGTAGTAGTGAAAATTGTGATTAAGTATATTATGTAGGTATAACTAAAAATAAATTTAAAAACCAGATTAGATGATAATAGATCAGATCAAATATATAGAAATGGTGTTTCCTCACAAAAGACAGCATTTTATCATTGTGTAAATTTTAACCATTTTCCAGATTTTAATAATATCACGATTTGGGGTTAGGTTAGGTTGAAAAGAGGATCATAAGCATGAGCTGTCCCAATCCGTTCGGGACTACACTTAAGCCTCATAGCCATGTTCTGCCCTCTATTATAAGGAGTTCCCATTCTATCATAGGGAGCCCCATTATAAACCATAAGAAACTTTGAATTTGATTACGTTAAGAACCTAATTTCTTCAATGTATCTTCTTAAGTCTCTCCAATTAAAACCCCTAAGACATTCCATTTCTGGTATAATTTCATGATTAAACGTTTGTCTCCTGACTTGAGTAAAATCTGGATAGTAGCACAAGTAATGCCCAAGTGTTTCGTCATCCTCTTGACAGGCTCTGCACGTGATATCGTCAACGATACCTATGCATTCCAGGTGATTCCTTAGCTCTGTATGTCCTGTTATTATATTAACCAATCTCCATAGGTCTGTAGGCTGGCCTACGTAATCATCTTTCCTTTGTCTTGCCACCATTTGGGTTTCCCCATAGAATTCTGATCACTCTAACTACGGTACAGTACTGCCAATTCTATAGCCCATTGCTTTAGTTAATTTTTAAAAACTCGAAATGGCTTAGGATTTTCTAGTGTGATGTTTGTCATTAATTCTCCCATCTTTGCTAGCTTATCTGCCACAATATTTGCAGGTATACCTTGATGTCCTGGAATCCATATTATCTCGATACTTCCACAACTCGTATGTGAGTTTATCTCATCCTTGCATTGTAATACAAATCGAGATTGAACCGCATAATTTTTAGGGCCTCGGTGACTTTCCTACTATCCGTGAATATAGGAACTGGTAGTCTGTTATCAATTCCATTGAACCATTTTATCTCTTCCGTAATATCCGCGATCTCAGTCTAAAATTCTGTATTGTGATCTGGCAGGCGGAAGTATTTATGAAAGCTACGACCTATGTCATAGCTCCACCCGATCCGTTACAAATCTTCAACCCGTCTGTATGTAGGATAGTTATAATTGCATCCTCCCATTGCATACCCTCTGATATTATGGTGGTGCAATTTGACTGTACATATCTAATTGGGATTCTGTCGCACGTAACCGTGTGACCGTTTACCCCTGGTAAGACATGTACTACACTTTGGTGTTTGGTTATGTGTTCCCCTGTCAACCCCTCACCCATTACCATCAATCTTGTAGCAGCCGGAGCTGCTTCGAATTTAACCTGTATATCAATAGGTAGTATTGATAGAATATTTTCCATCGCCTTAGTTGATGTGGTTCTTATTGCATCACAAATGCCGATACAGCACTGTCTTTGTATTTTTTGAAGGTGTTTGATATTAGCCTTCTTTGTTAAGGATGTCCACCACACTAACGAAGCGTACGTAAAGTTAAAATTGGTCTTACCACACTTGCATGGAGCCAGTTTGCCATATTTGGGCTCATTCCCCATTTGAACCCGATTGGTCTCGCCTCGGTCTTTCTATAAACAAGTTGATAATTCCCTTTCCGTTCTTCAAAGTAAGTTATGGACGCTTTGTCCAGACCCAACATGATCAAGGTGCCGTCCTCTGCCTCCTCACGGTGGAAGATTTCCCACTTAGTCGCATCGAGGCCTTTATTTTGTTTGATAATAATATTAGTTACCGCTCAAACTTCCACCCCATCCCTTTATATAAAAGGATGCCTTTTTAGGGCTTGGATTTCTGTCTCCTTCACAAGCGAGAGTCTTCCACCCTCCCATGGTGGAGTCAATCTTCTGTTGCAGAAACATTACGTCGCGAATAAACTTTCTGCTTTCAATGTGAATTTGTGAAGCGTCCTCATCGGCTGACAGAACATACTCCACAATACATTTATTAATGGCACTTTCCACCTTCTTTTGGTAGTCCGTTGGAATTTTACCTGATGAGCTGCTGGAATCAATGACAGCATAGCTATGCTCTTCTGCCAGTCTCCTGCGCGCCACTTTGGCATACGTGGGCTGCTCCTTGGTGCTCTTCTCGTCCGGTTTCCTCTTCACTAATTTAGAAGCTTTCGAAACTCCTCCTACCACTGAATCTTTCCACAATACCCCCATTTGGCCATTCTAGGCGGGCATTGGGCTAAAACTTAAAATTAAGAGATGTAAAAATTTAAGTAGGCAGGTCGACAGACAACAAAATTATGCATCGTATAGTGTATCTTCAAGGCTTTTGCTTGAGACTAGTCGTTTTGCGACACTGCTAAAGTCAGGAAGGTTATGAAAATTGCATGCGTTTTTACTGAATTTTTACGATTTTGAGACACTTACATTATATATTTTTTTGTTGCTAAGCGAATGAAGATTTTACATTGATTTTTTTTCTCTGCGAAAGGCTATAGTATCAGCTGCTTATATTAATTTTTAGAAAAATTTAATTTAAAATTTTTATGATAACTGCCGTTCAGCTTGCCACAAAATGAAGTAATTTCAAGTTGAAATTACGCATGCAATATGAAGTGTTCAGCCTGGTACAAATGACACTTGGGTTAATTTTGTAAACAGCTGATTTTTTACAAAATTGTATTTTTGATATTAAACGTGAAAATGGAAAACAATAAAAAACAATTACTTTTAATTAATCTGGATTCCCTACATCTTAAAAGTAACAGAACATTTTATAGATTCGTAAGTAAATATTTGCATTGTTAATGTTGATAATCACATCAGTACTTTTATTTTGACGTAATTTATTCCAAGTTCAATAACCATAAATAAGTGTTGTTGACAAAAGATTATTATTGTTTTAGTTTTGTTTAAATTACCTAATTTCCGCTACAATTATAAGTTCAATAGCCACAATTAATTATTGTGAATAAGGCAAAAATAAATTATAGTATTTTTTGTTTAGCTATTGTACAAGCAAGTAATTTGAGACATTTTAGTATTGTGCAATAGCTGCAGTTACCTTAAATAATGTGTAAGAAATTTAGTATATAAGAAAGAACAAATAAATTATTAGCGTTCATTCTGATATAGAGCAATTAAGGTGTTTTATTCATTGAACCCATCAAAGTTCTGCAAGTTAAAGTGCTTAAAGAACAACAAAGGCCAATAACATATAATTTTACATTCATGTGTTTGAATTGACTTATGTTATAGCCGCAAACAGTTCTACATTGGTGACCCCCGAAGTTTTTAGTTATTAAAAGGTCTCCCCCACCAGCGGTACGGTACTTTGGTACTAAAAACAGAATACGCAACAATTGTCAACCCACCAAAATCATTTGGTCGTAATCGTCAACCCCCCAAAAATTACATTTAGACAGAGTAAAAAGCTGAATATCAATCGGACGCATTGAAAATCCACTGAGTCTGGTGAAAGAAGAGAAGAATCTATCAACAACAGCGCAAGGGATGCAACAAATCTGCAACAAAAATGTTAACAACACAAGTAACAGTTGCTAAAAAACAGCATGCCAACATTGAAGGAGATTGTACAGACACAAGATGAAAATGCAGAAGAAATAAACCGAGTAATTGAAGACGATTAAGGAAAGGAGATCCATAGAATATTATGGAAAGAAGTCTAAGGAACTTCGAAAAATCGGACAACCGCTAAAGAAGTGATACAGCAGCAAAGGAAAATCACCCATATTGCTATACGAAAATATGAGTCATAAGTATAGATAAAGAGGCTGATGATGACATCCAAAAACATATTCAATATCTAAAGGAACAGTCAAAGATGCCAGCAAGCAACTCAGACATCACTAGGGAGCAGGCATCAGATGCAATGACAAACAATTTGATAAAGATACAAAATGCCACCATCGCTAAAATTATCACCACATTGAACGATATGTTAGCGGCAGGTGGTCAGTACACATCTACACTGTTAGATGTAAAACTAAATGAAAAGAATTATAATACGAAAACTGTACAGCAGTTACAGAATAAAATATGTTTGGAAAATATCGAGCACGATATATACCAATTCCTGACGAAACAAACAATCAGAGATAACAGGAAAGATATTACAAATTGAAGTCCTAAAAACTAGTTTGACGCCAGAAACAAACAACCAAACAATAACACATCAAGATATCAACACTCATCTCCCAAAGGTAACAATACCAAAATTCAACGGGGATTATCTGAGTTGGCCGCCATTCTATTCTATGACATGTTCAACGAAATGATACACAAGAAGACAATGCCAACCATACAAAAAATGTGGATTCTAAAAACAAATGTAACCGATTGGCAGCTCTGGTCCTGAAGTGTCAAAAAGGCGAAGTGTTTTCGGTGATAAAATTTGTTTATGCCATAACGAAGTACATTTTTGCCCGTCACTTTTAACTGAGTGACCTTTTACTCAATTTTTCTTAACTACTCAAAGTCATAACTTAATACCTGATTAACACGCCACTAATGTGTCATTAAGCATTAAACCTCTCTTGAAATCAAGTTCAAAGAAATAAATTGCGCATTGTATAAATTGAGTTTGCTGTTTTTTCATTTACAATAATCTTTAAAACTAATTTAAAGCGCATCATTTTTTGGTCCTCCTAACCGGATAAAATCTTTCAAGGAAGATTTATTTCTGCAAATAAGAAAACTTTGTGCAAAATTGATTTGCGATTTCCCCGTTCCTGAAGCGATTTCCTCGTTCCTGAAAAGGCAGCATACCTATTAAATAAAGGTACAGATACATATTTATGTGCGAAGGTAAATTCATCCATACACGGTACGTTTTACAAATAAAAATATCTATTAAAAAAGTGAATTTTCGACATAACTAGCATAAAATAATTAGTGTCCATATATATACTCTATAAGTACATAATTGTTCATCGTTACATACATACATACGTGTGTACATAGGCATATGGACATACTTAAAACATAAAGAAACAAAAAAGTTTGTTATCATTAAAGCAGTGTTACGCAAGCATTTGTTTGCCTATCGCGCGAGTTAAGGTACACGAATATGTAAGTTAAGGTACACGAGTATGTAGATTGATTATTTAAATTTTATCTTTTAAGAAAGATACTCGTAACCTTGAATTGAATCAACCTAACACTTAAGTTAAGCAGAAAATGTTATCATACTTAGTTATGACAAGAACACATTTTTATGTAACAAAGAATATACGATAATAACACATTTTTATGTAACAAAGAATATACGATAATAACACATTTTTATGTAACAAAGAATATATGATAACAACACATTTTAATAACAAAGAATATATGATAAGAACACAATTTTATATAACAAAGAATATATGATAAGTACGTATAAAATATCTAAACAAAGTAATTTAAGAAATAAACAGTTTGTAAACATATTGATAAAGATGAGTAACTAATCCTTATCAATACTTACATTTTTAATATATAAGACAAACTATTCACGAGAATAGTCAGTTTTTGAATTAGCATGTGCACTAAGACATACTCATTAGAATTAAGAGAAAATAAATAAAAGTTGAGCGCACGTCGTTCAGGGAAAAAATATTTTTTTAATTCTATAATAAATAGACAACTTAACTGGCGATCCTGCCAGGAGATTAATATATTGTTATTCTTCACGAGGCGGACCACGATATTCATCCTTGCCGCAACAAGGATACTAAAACTGACTCTTGTAAAGTAACTCAAGACTAGAGAAAATTTAAATTAAAAAATTAAGGTGAACAATTAATGAAGAAACAAAGACAAAAAGTTTTCGATAGTAACAGATTAACGGAAGAAGAAAATATGGCTAATCCTGGTAACCTACAAATAAACATGGAAGCTTTGATACAACAAATTGCAAGTATGCAGCTAACCATGCAATCATTGAATGAAAAAAATGAGGAACTTGAACGAAGATTAAATCAAGCACCCGACCTACAACCAAGCATACCACAACCCTTACGAGCCGTTATGATGACATATAATACCCCGGAACAAATTAATTTGGATGTATTTAAAACATTGCCTGAGTTTAATGGCAATCAACTAGAATACCGATCATGGAGAGAAGACGTCTCAAGGTTGATGGATGGAATAAAACAACATGAATTTTCAAACAGGTATTGTGAAGCTTTATCAATAGTAAAGACAAAAATACGAGGATCTGCATCAGATGTCCTTATAAATCACAACACAATATTTAATTGGGAGGCTATAAAAAATCGTTTGGACTACACATACGCAGATCAAAGACCAATCTATGTATTACAAGACGAATTGAGAAGACTTCAACAAGGCAATAAAACTCTAAGCCAGTATCATGATGACATAAACAGATCCCTGACTCTCATCACGTCAAAAATTTCGATGTCAGGTCATCCAAAAAATACAATTGAGATAATGATGGAAGAAGCTGTTCAGGAAGCAGTCAGAGTATTTAAGGATGGAATTAAAAACTCTTATATAAGATCCACTCTTTATGGTAACCAAATTAAGGATCTAGAACATGCATATGCAATTGCGAGAACAATTGAGCATGATAATGAACATAGACGATTAAATCTAAGTTATGAAAAGCCCAGACAAGAAGGATATGTTCGTCCGAAGCACCAATCGAGACAAGAATTTCAAAGACGTCCAAATATAACAACATTTAAGCAACATGGACATCATCATCAACAGAATTATACTCGTCCGGAACCAATGGATATATCATCAGGAAATACTCGACAGTTTATAACAAAACCTTGGATCAACAATGTATCAACACAACAACAACGATATAACCAGCAACAATCGAGTTTCAACCAACAAGGTACCTACAACTCCAATATACCTAAAAGGCAACGAGAACCCAGTGGTAATTACCAGCATCAAAAAGCTATGCGAGTGAATAACCTATGTATGGAAGATGACAAAGATGACATGTGTGTAGAAACTGGAAATTCATCAAATATTGTAAGTAAAAAGAAAAATAATTTTAAGCATTTAAACTAAGACACGGGTTGCCTTGTCTCACCTTGTCAGACGGTAGTAGAGATTATCTTGTACTAGTTGACACAGGTGCAACCCATAACTATGTAAATTCAGAAATTAAGTTAAGTGACTCTGAAAATTTAAAAGAAAACGTTAAGGTTTATTCAATTCACGGTACATCTACTTTGGAAAAAAAACAAACTGCTCAAATATTTAATAAAATATTAGATTTCTACGAAACAGATGAATTAAAAGATTTTGATATATTATTAGGTTACAAAGGATTAAAAACATTAAAAGGAAAAATAGATTTAGATAAAATGATATTTAAATTAGGGGAAGAGGAAACAATTAAAATTAATTATTTAGTTAATGAAAAATATAGAAGAAGAATAGATGATTTAATGGAAGAAAACAATGGCATTGGGCCATTACCTTTTACAAACCTACTGGAAGCGACAATTAGAACAGTGACAGAAGATCCTATTTATACAAAACAGTACCCATACCCAATAGCTGACAATGAATTTGTTAATAAGGAAGTTAAAAGATTACTTGATGAAGGTATCATTTCAAAAAGTAATAGCCCTTTCAACTCACCGATTTGGACAGTCCCAAAAAAAGGATTAGACGAATCAGGTCAACCCAAGCGTAGAATGGTCGTAGACTTTCAAAAACTAAATAAAAATACTATTTCAGATAAATACCCTATACCAGATATTACGACGGTACTGCAAAATTTAGGACAGGCCTCATTGTTTACAACACTTGATTTGGAATCAGGATTCCATCAAATAAAAATTAAAGATTCTGATCAGGAAAAGACAGCTTTCTCTGTCTTAGGTGGTCACTATGAATATAAAAGAATGCCTTTCGGTTTAAAAAATGCTCCTGCCATCTTTCAAAGATGCGTAGACGAAATACTTCGTGATTACATTGGAAAATTTGCTTATGTCTATATTGATGACGTTTTAATATATTCATCATCGGCTGATGAGCATATGAAACATATTGAAATTGTCTTCGAAGCCCTAAATAAGGCAACTCTAAGAATATCCAAAGATAAAAGTAAGTTTTTTCAAACAGAAGTTGAATATTTAGGACATGTAATTAAGCATGGAAAAATCTCAACAAATCCAGAAAAAATTGAAGCAATAGATAAACTGCCCATTCCGCAAAATTTAAAGGAACTTAGAGGTTTTCTAGGAATGACAGGTTACTACCGTAAGTTTGTAAAGAACTATGCAACAATAGCTAAGCCACTTACTGTTCATTTGAGAGGAGAAAATGGTAATGTTACAAAAAATCAAAGTAAAAATACTATAATAAAATTAGATCAACCAGCCATAGATGCGTTCAATAAATTAAAAAATTGTTTAAAGGAACAAGTGGAACTTCAACAACCCAGAGTTGATAAACCATTTGAACTCACGACAGATGCATCAAACATAGCTTTAGGTGCAGTACTAACACAACTAGGTAAACCGATTGCTTTTATTAGTAGAACTTTGTCAAGTACTGAGGAAAACTACAGTACCAACGAAAAAGAATTATTAGCCATAATTTGGGCATTACAAAAATTCAGGAACTATGTCTACGGAAGTCCAGACTTAACAATATTTACTGACCATCAGTCATTAACATTTTCCATTTCGGATAAAAATCCAAACACAAAGCTGAAACGCTGGAAGAATATAATTGAAGAATATGGTGCTAAGCTTAAGTATAAGCCAGGTAAAGAAAACGTAGTAGCAGACGCATTGTCAAGACACATTGTAAATGTACTAAGTACGACATCAGAAGACACCATACATTCAGCCGAATCATCTTTAGAAACTATATTTAAAACTGTTCATACTCCATTTAATGCATATGGTATACAAATTGATCTAGTACCAAATAAACACATCAATGAAGTAAGAACACGTACAGTTTTTCTAAATAGAATAAGACATACAATAAATTATACGTCAGAACAAAATTTGATAGAAGAATTAAAAAAGGTGATAATACCAAAACGAATAACGGCTATACATGCGACAGCAGAAACTATATTCAAAGTAGCTCCTATTATCAAAAATACATTTTTAAACACAACATTTATACATACACCAATTAAACTAAAAGACATTATTGATAAAGAACAACAACGTAATATTGTTGAATTTACACATAATCGTGCACACAGAGGCTACAAAAATAATATCAAAGAAATATTATTAACATGTTACTGGCCCGATATGAGAAAACATTGCAAAGCATACAACAAAAAATGCTCACCATGTCTTTTCGGTAAATACGAAAGAAATCCAATAAAACAACCATTGAGAGATGCTACAATTCCAACAGAACCTAATCAGCTCATACACATGGACGTATATTACAATGAAAATAAAACATTTATTTGCGCTATCGACAAATTCTCCAAATACGTCGTAGTGAGACAAGTTTCAGATAAAACGCATATGGATGAAAAAATAGAAGAACTTATCATTAATAATTATCCCAATTGCAAACGTCTTATGACAGATAACGAACCATGTTTGAACACAGCTGCAGTAAAAATAATGTGCACAAAACACAATATTGATAAAATAAACACACCAGTGTACAGATCATCAGCAAATGGTCAAATAGAAAGAGAACATGGAACGATAACGGAATTAACAAGAATATTAAAGATACAGAATGAAACGAGTTCAACCGAAGAATTATTTACAGCTATAAAAGCACTAAACAACACGATACATTCAGTCACTCAACATAAACCTAGTGAAATACACTTTGGCACTATCCAATTTGATAGTAAAAAAATTTATAATAATTTAAAAAAAGCGTCCGATAAAGTTTTAGGAAAATTAAATCAAGGAACAAAACACAGAACCTTTACAGAAGGAGAACAAATTCTAGTGAATATAAAGAATTTAAGGAAAAAAAGTGACGCTAAGTACAAAAAACATATTGTTCATGAAGATCGTGAGGACACGATTTTAACAAAGGGAGGAGTAATAGTTCATAAAAACAATATTAAAAACTACACTTTAAACAAAAATGATGATATTATACCTGATATTACTCGCCGCGGTATGCCAAATAAACAAGGCAACCATGGAACTAAAAAACCTGCAAAATCAGAAATACGTTCTAACTAGAACTGATGACGTTCTTTTATATGATGACCAGTCATATCTTTTTCACGTCACTAATTTGACGAAAATCTTAACTCCATATTGGAAGATTGTTACAGAGGAATATAAACCAACTGCTCAAGAAACTATCTGGATAAAGAAGATTGAAGCTTTAGCAGATCAATTAAATGAACACAAACGGTACTCAAGATCCTTAAACTTTCTAGGATCAGCATTGAAATTTATCACAGGAAATCCGGATCATGACGACTTTATTGAAATGGAAACAGCAATAAATAAATTAATAAACAACAACCAAAAACAACGCCTAGTTAATTCAAGATTTGAGAAATTAATTGACGAACTACACAATCACACATTAACAAATAACCTTATAATAGAACAGGTGTATGACCAACTTATGCTACTTGTTAGGACAATTAATGCTGCGAAAAACAATGAATATTTAACAGAATCTTTAAACATTGTCGATATAAAGGAAGTAATACAACATGAACTAATTACTGTACCTATAATAAACATATTAGAATACGCAGACGTTCATATTGCTGGAACAGGAGATTTATTTATAGCTATTTATAAATACCCTATACTCAACAATCATTGTAAACTTTTCAAAATCACACCTATAAGCTTTCGACATGGGAAAATCAAAACAGATGAACAAATTGCCTATTGTAATAAAGAATATATTAGAGTCACCCATTGCGAAAATTATCTAGGAAGATATATTTGTCAAAGAAACAACGAAACGGATACATGTATAATTCCACTTCTTGAAGATAAAAATAGCAAATGCACAGTCATTCAGGAATATAACAGTGCATTATTAGAAATTGATGAAGGTTTAATATTATTAGACGGAGACCACACAGTAGAAAACAAATCAATAACAGGAACACATTTAGTTACATATACGGACAAAGTTAATATTGATGGTATTTTATATAGGAACCTTCATGATAGATTAGTAGAAGCCATACATAACAAACACCATGAAGATTTTGAAATAGAAAAAATCATAGAATCAGATAAGGAAAATGCATTTAATAATATAGATTCAATTAGAAAATTCATTATTCCATATGAAGAACATCCTTTCAGATCAACCTTTTATTCTTTACTTATAATAGTAACAGTTATAGGTATAATTATATTCGGACTAAAATTGTATAAATATTTCTTAATCTATAAACAAAAGAAACAAGCAGAATTATACTACGCATATTATAATACAGTTTTAGGTAGAATTAGGAAAGATCGGGGCGATCTTTTTTAAGAAGGAGGAGAGTTAAGGTACACGAATATGTAAGTTAAGGTACACGAGTATGTAGATTGATTATTTAAATTTTATCTTTTAAGAAAGATACTCGTAACCTTGAATTGAATCAACCTAACACTTAAGTTAAGCAGAAAATGTTATCATACTTAGTTATGACAAGAACACATTTTTATGTAACAAAGAATATACGATAATAACACATTTTTATGTAACAAGGAATATACGATAATAACACATTTTTATGTAACAAAGAATATATGATAACAACACATTTTAATAACAAAGAATATATGATAAGAACACAATTTTATATAACAAAGAATATATGATAAGTACGTATAAAATATCTAAACAAAGTAATTTAAGAAATAAACAGTTTGTAAACATATTGATAAAGATGAGTAACTAATCCTTATCAATACTTACATTTTTAATATATAAGACAAACTATTCACGAGAATAGTCAGTTTTTGAATTAGCATGTGCACTAAGACATACTCATTAGAATTAAGAGAAAATAAATAAAAGTTGAGCGCACGTCGTTCAGGGAAAAAATATTTTTTTAATTCTATAATAAATAGACAACTTAACTCGCGCGATAGGAAAAGGAATTCTGCTTGCGCAGCCCATTCTCTTATTGAAACACGTACACTGTAAACATCAAATTGTTTCTCTCGCGCTCTTCAAGTTTCTTCAAACAAATTATGAGTATCAGGAATGGATAACGTATGTATATTGTCTGTTAATGCGTAAGCTAGTTAGTCTGTCAGTTCAGTAGTTTGAAAAAAAGTTACTTTATAAATATATTTCCAGTTCTAACTAGCGTAGCCAGAATTTTTTCTCCTACACAAACGTATGTTTATGTGTTATATTATTGTAAAATTTGATTGCGTATGAAAAGTAAGACTGTACAGACTTTTCCAACCCTGTTCAGTTGTTTCGCTGCTTCAAATACATTGGAAATTGTGTTCATGCGTAACACTGCATTAAAGCAATGTTGGGTACCGTTAACCATCGTTCGATTTGTCTCAACAATCAAGAAAATTATTTATTTATAATAAACGACATCCACAATTGCTTAACATTGAATTTAACATAGTGTGGACTTAACATGCTGATGTAGTTGACCCCTCAGCTTAAGAGCGAATTTACATGCATGTACATATAAGTGATTCTTACTTATAGATGTAATAGTTAAACACATGCTTATAGAATAACAAGTGAAACTCTGTAACTGACGACGAGTCATCTTTTCAGTTCTCTTAATTTGAACGCATTCCCATATACCCTAAGACAAATTATATTAAAATTTACTGAACTCTATAAGAGATCAAGGTTATACTTCACCATACCGAAAATTGGTGCCAAAGTCCACTAATAATTGATAAAGCATATATGCAACCTTTCTTGAACGTCATAAGTTTGTAATTTGATTCAACAAAGAGGTCATCAGACTTAATATTTTTTGAAGGTGAGAACATAGTACCCCAATATCTAGAATTTTAACCCCGATTAAATTTTTTTTCCCGTTTATACGTTGTCTTCAGATTTGTATAATACAAGATGACGGCTTTAGATAGTTTTATTCAAACATCTGATCTTGTAGTCGAATTCTACTCTCACTTTTCTGATATTCCCCAAGATGACCACACCATATACACCCTAGACATTCACAAAAAGGAAATGATTGCTCTATGGAGCAGTGTACGAGCAGCTTATGGTGAAGTTCAAAAAAATCCTTCATCGTTAGGGAAAACAAATCCTCTAGAAAGCATCAAGAGCAAATATTACTACACCTACAATACTCATCTTAAGTGCCTGTCTAACGTAAATGAATTACTAGATGCTTTACAAAAACCTGAACCTCTTCCCATATCAACTACAGCGTCACGTATTCACTTGCCTCCATGCGATATCGAAGATTTTTATGGCGACTCACAGGGTGAGATTTAGTCAATCTAGCATCTCAAAATTAATTTTTATATGAAGTTTTAGAGATATCAACTTGAAATTTGGCACGATCGTTAAAGAGATTATAAGCTTCAATATGGTATAGTAAGTTTGGTATGTATGGTTTTTTAAATATTCAAAACAATTGCAAATCTATTACTATTGCATTAGCATAGAATCGCGACTAATGCAATAGAAAGCCTTGGTTTGTAGAGCGAGGCTTTAAAAATCGGCAGACGAGCAAATGATGCCCTTTATTTGAGTTCAGTGAAAAGAAGAATGAATTCTTGTGTCCAAACTGAGACTAACTTTTATTTACAAATTTTCTAACTTATATACTAATTTACAAATTATCTAAAAATTATCTGACACATCTTGCATTTCATTCATACATCCAAAATGCCCAATGTAACATGGTGTTCAACTTTTTGTTCATGTTACAAAATGCATTTACTGATCGACTGACCAATCAGCACAGTCATTATTTTTAAACAAATTACATTTCTCCTATTTAAGGTATTTAAAATAAAATAAAAAGAAATTTGATTTTCCATTGTTACCCCTTAAGTACGGTCAAGTACCTAAAGCAATAAACTATAAGTGGAGCAAGTGAAAATACTCATGTTTCACTTCGCTGTAGGTATTTTGGTATACGTATGAAGTGCAAGCATTTGTTTACCACATGTGTCATAATGTTTATGTGTCATTGATATGGTCGTTTACAATTAATATTTTCTGTTATTTTTCTTACAAAAATATTGTGTGATGCTTTTGTGGAAATGAAAAATAAGTGTACACCACAATGGTGAAAGATAACTAGTTCCAACTAGTGTAAAAAGGGTTTAGTTCCGAACTATCCTCAAAAACACTAGTTGGGGACAATTTTTTGTACACATTTATATTCAAAATTTCTTCTTTTTTTCTCTTCTAACTAAAACTTGTCGATATATTGATATATAAGTACCCTAATACAACCATTTCTATAAAATGCTTCAAGTTTCGAACTTTAGTTTTCGATGATTCTTTGCAAATGAGAAAAATAAAAAGTTAATGTTGTTTCAATGTTAAATTTATTGATATCTAAAACATAATAAAGAGGAAAAACTAAAAAATTCAACGAAAGTTCTTAAAAGAATGGAAAATATTCAAAATAAGATATTAAACAAAAACCAAAATAAAGAAATTATATACAAATTATACAAAAGTAAAAAGCGAAAAGTAGAAATAAAAAAAATAAGAAATTTATTCAAAAATAAAAATGTTATTATTATGCTTAATTCATCCTGAATGTAAGGGAACGACTTAAAAACCTCATATTGTGCATCTATTAATCTTTTCACTGTGTGGTCTACTAAGGATTGCAAATTGATTTCGGCATATGTTTCAGTAACAGTAACAAGGCTTGGGTAGCACAATAATTTTGATTGCTTAAAGAGGTCATACAATTTCGGACTGTATGGTATCGTATGCAATCGTATTCCACGGTATTGCTCAGTTGATAAACTTTCGTCTACCATCATGGCCAGTGCTTGATCTGGTGTAAGACTTTTCTTTTCAGTAATGCTTACGCTTGCTCTTTTTATAGCTGTACCTCTCGAAGGGGATGCAGCCGACAACTCTTTGACAATGTTTGCTGAGTCTCTTTTTCCACAGGATCTCAGATGCATTGCGGTAGCCATAGTTAATTGTTCCGAAGCTACATTTGATATTAACTCTTTTCATTTCCGTTTTTGTGTACTCGAAGCATTTTCAGCAAACTCTTTTTCTCGCCTTCCGCGTTGCGGTATTTGTTTTGAAGTTGATGGTGCGTGATCAAGAGCAAAATCAACAGCAGAAATTTTTGAATTTAGCCAAATAGCATTGTCATGCATAAATCTTGCTTTATCACGGTGAGATTTGCTCCATCGCGATTGAAATTGGAAGCTAAGCTTTTTTGTACGATCTTTAATTTTGGTATCGTCAACATCTTTTCCAAAAATTGATATAACGTGCTTTTCGACCGCTTCTGTTTTTTCGCTTTTCACCTTGCTCAACCAAATCCAAAATAGCTCCTCTCGCAATATTTCATACTAAAAAAAGGCAAAAAATGGGCAGGATTTTATTTTTGAAATTTGTTTTGGGCACATTAGCAAAGATTCTGCTGGCATTGCCATCACGGAACTCTATGGGACTTGGAAGTTCTAGTCTATCAAAGATTTGAAAGCTTTAAAATTTGTCTTACCTTTTAGCTGGTTATTAAACAATTTTTTCAAAATACTTGAGTGCAAAAATAAATATTGTATAAAACAAAATTTTAAGTTTAAGTATTAACCTTCAATACAAAAATATTTTAGGCCAAAAAAAACCACTCACAACTTCGACCTGATCACTCAAACTTTTGTGATCAATGCAAGCTTGCAAATCAATTTTTGCATGCTATGCAATTGCACGTGTTTGATAGCTGCTATCACGCCAGTAACATTTTTTTATTCTCTTTTGTGTTTGTTTTCGTAACAATTGGGGTCTCTTCTCACGTAAAAAAAATATAAGCAAGTTACGAAAACATTTTTTTTTGAATTTCGAGATGCCAGATTGATTGAATCTCACACTGTGCGACTACAGCTCTTGGCCATCCTTCAGAGATCAATTTTCAGGACTTTATGGTAATCATGAAAAGGTAGCTCCCGTAGAAAAACTTTGTCATTTGTTAAAAAAGACAAAAGGTGAAGCTCATGAAATTGTCCAGTCGTGCCCCTTTACTAATGAGGGTTTTGCAATGGCTTGGAACAATCTTTTAGATAGGTACGAAAACAAAAGGGTACTCATCCACGCCCAATTAAAAATTCTGTTTAACCTAATGCCTCTCTCCGAGGAAAATGGCCCGTGCTTAAAAACCTTGCAGCGTAATATTAACAAATGCATAGCAAATTTATTTTTGTTAGAGGTCGATACTAGCCATTGGGACGTAATTTTTGTAAATGTTTGTTCTCCCAGATATTTCCCTTAACCTCTGGGAACAGTCTCTAAAAGGTGGCCTCCAACTGCCAACTTGGAAAGAGATGGATACGTTCCTGACTACTCGTTTTCATACTCTGGAATCGGTCACCGATATACGGGCCCCTAAGGGTTCTTCTACTGCCCAATTTAAACCGCCACCTTAATATCATAGTAAATTACGCAATGGGAAAAAAGTGAACACCTTCCATACGAATGTAGACACTAAAAATGGAGTTAAATGTTCATTGTGTTTTGAGTTTCACCTACTTCGATGGTATCCAAATTTTCTCCGAATGTCCGTAGAGGAACGGTTTACCACGGTTAAAAGTCAAAAGCGTTGTACAAATTGTCCAGTCACGTCACATGACTTCAGAAAATGTAAAAGTCAGTACGTGTGTTCCTTGTGCAAACAAAAACATCATTCCCTCCTACATCGTGGCATTCCGAATACTAGCTCTTCTTGTCCTATAGAAAAGGGAATGATATTGTTAGCGAGGCCCCAACGGCACTAATTAATCAGCCGTCAACACCAACCAATGGTTTCCGTTCTCTACAAGGAATGCTTTATGCCTTGGTACGGCTTTATGCCTTGGTACGGCTTTAGTTGACTTGTGTATAGCTGATACAGTCTCAACTGTACGGGCTTTAATAGATCTTGCCTCTGAGGCTTCCTTTATTTCCAAATCAGTGCAGAACAAGCTCGCATTACGTTCTACGACTACTACCACTGATATTGTAGGGCTTAACGGGTCATGGACTGCAACTTCCAAGCAAGTTTGTACTATCACTATAGCATCTCCACTGGATAACGTGTTTAAATGTAGAATCAATGTCCTAGTCGTCAAAAAGCTAACCGGTCAATTACCTTATCATCCTCTAGAGGCCTTAGTGCAGTCCGGGTTTTCTAACTTGAAAATGGCTGACATCAATTTACACAAAGGATCACAAATTGATCTCTTGTTAGGTGGGGATGTCTACCCTCAAATTTTGCGTGAAGGCATACGGTGGAACCAAGATCGATCTCTTGTAGCCCAAAATACAGTTTTCTGGTGGATAATTACTGGACAAATGTCCTCCAATACAAAATCTCCTATTATCTCCACATTTTTTAATGAAATCAGTCTCGACAAACAGCTCAGGCAGTTTTGGGAAATAGAAGAACCATCTGAAACCCGCCGAATGCCAGAAAAAGACATATATTGCGAACAACTATTCGAAACAACCACATACAGAAATGAAGCTGGCCGTTTTGTAGTTTCAATTCCGTTTCGGAAGGACTTTCCGCTAACTAAAACACTTGGACATTCACGTGACATTGCTTTTCGTCAGTAACTTCGTACAGATACCAGGCTAAACAAACATCCTGAAGAAAAACATAAATATGATGAGGTTTTAAGGGAGTATATAAGTTTAAACCACATGGTTCGTGTGCACCCAAATCTGAAATCTCCTGAAAGTTTCTCTCACTATCTACACCACCATGCAGTCATTAAGCCAGACAGCACCACAACTAAGCTCCGCGTAGTTTTCAATGCGTCGAGCTCGACCACAAATGGACATAGTCTTAACGATGTCCTCTACCCCGGGCCTGTACTTCAAGCCGACTTGACAATTCTCATACTTCGTTGGCGACTTTTTAAGTATGTCTTTTGTGCAGACATTGGGAAAATATACAGGCAGATTTTGGTCAATCCACAACATACCCCATATCAACGAATTCTATTTCGATCAGCACCCCATTAAACCCCTTTGGATTATGAATTAAAAACAGTTACCTTTGAGCTAGCCAATAATTGTTTAAGCTAGCCAATGATTGTGAAAACTCAACCCCCGTGGTTTCTGATATTCTCAGAACCTGTATGTATGTCGACGACGTCCTCTATGGCGCTCATGACCTCCCCGAAGCACTTATAGCACGAAATCAGCTCATAACGACTCTTAATTCAGCTGGATTTTCGCTCAGAAAATGGTCATCAAACCATGAAAGTCTCCTCCAGGAATTACCAACCGAGTACGTATTAAATGAAAATTGTCTTAAACTCTCGGAGTAAAGCAATACCGAAACCCTGGGCTTGAGATGGAATGCAGAGCAAGATATCTTTAATTTCCAACCCCAAAATAATTATGATCGAAATAATATCACTAAGAGAGCAGTGTTGTCAGAAATAGCTAAAATTTTTGACCCAGTTGGCTGGCTTGCACCAAAGGTTATAGTTGCAAAAATTATTATGCAACAAATTTGGAAAGATAAAACAAGTTTGGACGAACCTCTTAAACCTCTCACCCTTCATCAGTGGTACGTGTTCCTCGATGACTATTCCTCCATAAAGATAATTAAAATTCCCCGCTTCGTAAATTATGACCCCAGTTATTTAGTTGAGCTGCACTGATTTTGCGACTCTTCAGAAAAGGCTTATGCGGCCACCCTATACTTACGTGCCGAATCTCCGAATGGAGTAATTTTTACACATCTTTTAATGGCTAAAACCAAAGTGGCCCCTCTTAAATTTATAACATTACCCCGTAAAGAGTTATGCGGTGCCGAGTTAATGGCGAAAATGGTCCATTTCGTCCGAGGCCAATTAAAAGCCTTCCCACATCAATGTTTTTTATGGGCGGATTCAACCATTGTATTAGCATGGCTACAATAACCCCCTCATACTTGGACCACATTTGTGACCAACCGTGTTGCTTCCATTATTGAGAAAGTTGGCAATAAAACTTGGGGCCATATTGAGTCAAAAGATAACCCCGCGGATTTGGCCTCCCGTGGGACTACGGCAAAGGACCTTGCCGAGAGTTCCTTGTGGTGGCATGGTCCACCTTGGCTGAAACTCCCTCGCAAGAAATGGGTACAGAGCTGCGCTCGTTTTGACACAAATGAAGAGTCTCAACCGGTGCGAGCTCATGTCACTCATTTACACGGATCTGATATATTAATGCGTTTTTCAAACCTTCCGAGAGCAATGCGTGTTTTAGCATACATATTTATATTTTTCCACCTAGTACATCCAGAACATCGTAAAAGTCATCAGTATTTTAGTTCGGAGATAACACACCTTGAAATCGTGTCCATTAGATCAAAATTGATTCATCTATGTCAAAGTGCTTACTTTCCTGAATATCATATTCTGTCAAAGGGTCTTATGTTACCACAACAGAGCCGCCTTTTATCTCTCAATCCCTTTATCGATGAACATGGAATGATGCGAGTAAATGGCAGATTATCCCAATCTCCAACCTTATCTTATGATGAACGGTATCCAAAAATCCTTCCTTACAACGCCCGATTCACTCGCCTTTATCTGGAATTTTTACACATTTGTTCCATTCATGGAGCCAACGCATTATTGGTTCGATTAATGCGGCTAGAATTTTGGGTTCCAAAATTAAAGAATCTTGCAAAATTAACGGTGCATAATTGCAAATGTTGTGTTTTAGAGAAAAAGTTAAGCGGCCAGCAGCTCTACCCCCCGAGCGTTCCGCTTTTGACATTAAATCATATGCCGGATATGGGTGTAAAACTACAAAGGGCTATGTCTTGGTTTTTGTTTGCTTTGCAACTAAAGCCATACATCTTGAAGCGACGTCAGATTTGTCAACATTTGCATTTTTGGCTGCGTTTACCAGGTTTTTCTCCCGTCGAGGAACTCCTAAGGCACTATATTCAGATAACGGAGCCGCCTTTATTGGAGCTGCCAATATTCTTACCCGAGATAAAGATGATTTTTTCAAGAAGTTGCGGCAAAGAGTCAATGCGACGTCCGCTTTTCAGCCAGTTAAGTGGCAATTCATACCTCCCGGTGCCCCGCATATGAGCGGACTGTGGGAGGCGGGGGTTAAGAGTTTTAAACCCACCTCAAAAGGTTCCTCATGCCCAAAGCTTCACTTATGAAGAGTTTTCCACAATGCTCACCAGAATTGAGGCTTGTCTGAACTCACGACCTCTTTCACCTATCAGCAAAAATCCTACGGACCTTGCTGCTCTGACTCCGGGACATTTTTTGATCGGAAACGCACTCCTCTCCCCTCCCGAACCTGATCTAAGCAATCATTCGTTGAGTTACCAAAACCGTCTTCACCATGTGCTTGCTCTCCGTTGGAAGGAAGAATATTTTAAAGAATTGCATAAAAGAGTAAAATGGAAATACCCCTCTACAAATTTCACACAGGGTGACTTAGTAGTAATCAAGCAGGGCGATTTTCCCCCAACAAAGTGAAGGCTCGGACGTATCGAAAAGGTTTATCCGGGCAAAGACTCCAAAATTAGAGTTGCCGAACTTCGCACCGCCAACGGTTTAATCGTGCGACCCATTGTTAAATTAGTTCTCTTGCCCGGGTCTGAGCTAAACTAACATTCTTAATTTTTTTTCAGCTTTGTCACCATTACCCGGACGTCTAGAAGTCACACGCCGATTAGCAGCAACTCCTCCTAAGCGTACCAACTTTGATTGTCGCATTTGCAACAAAAACCATCCATTGAGAAAATGCCGTCGCTTTCTGCGCATGACACTTCATCACCGCAAGGCGACAGTGCAAAAATACAAATATTGCTACAATTGCCTGGCGCACTTCATCATCAAATAAGAAATTGTAGAAGTCGCGATCGCTGTTACATCTGTCTTCAAGAACATCACACTCTGCTACATCAACGTGAGAACAAGACTAAAATCAACTCTAGACAAATCCAACGCAGGAACACTGTGGCCCGCAAGAATAAGTCACCAGCTACTACCATTGTCATCAACTTCAACACAAATCCTCGAATGCAATCCAATATTTGAACTGTGTTTGCCATCTTCATATGTATACCACGCCAAGTATAGCACATACTTTACCCTATATAACTCCCATTGTATTTTATTATTTCTGTATATAATTATAATGTAGATTTACATTTAATGCATTTGAAAATTAAAATATTAACTCCCGTATCCCTAGCAGGCCTGTAATCCTGCAAGGGGGCGGGATGTTTATGCCATAACGAAGTACATTTTTGCCCGTCACTTTTAACTGAGTGATTGAGCGATCTTTTACTCAATTTTTCTTAACTACTCGAAGTCATAACTTAATACCTGATTAACACGCAACTAATGTGTCATTAAGCATAAAACCTCTCTTGAAATCAATTTCAAAGAAATAAATTGCGCATTGTATAAACTGAGTTTGCTGTTTTTTCATTTACAATAATCTATAAAATTAATTTGTGGAATTCCTCCAGAAAGAGTGGAACCTCCCAGCGCATCAAAATTTTTACAAATAAAACATGAATATTTATTAAATATAAATAATATAATTTTCGTAAGCGTGGTCAATAACTTTGGAGTACCTATTGTTGCCGCCGTCCACAGCAGGCTAAAATCTGCCTTTTATTAAACGCTAACGTATAACTCTATTAATCTCTTTTTACATCTCTTAAGAGGTCTCATTGTTTGTTAAATATCAATTCTCATCATTGTACATATATATCTCTATTTTTTGCCGTGATCAAATACAGATAAATGCACATATGTATGACCATATAATAAGTACATAGGTATAACTAAGTACTGCTTTAACGGTTGCTAAAAGTACATGCATACGTGTCAAGCTGGGCAAAAGAATTTTTCGTGACAAACCATAAAGTGATTAAAAAAGTGGAACGTTCTTGCATTTCAACCATCAATAAGACCACGGCAAAAATATTAATAAAATTTTAAAGCTATCTTTTATTTCTTTTCTATTTCTTTATTTTCAATTTAAAATATATACTTGTGAATTATATGTATACACACATATGAAATTGAAGTAATAAAAATTAATAATTAATAATTATACACCTAAAGAAATAAATAGCTCTTGAAATTTACATTTGCCGCTACGGTCAGCCAACAGTTCTTTAAAATTTTATTAATACTATTTCCATTGTGATGAATATGGAAAAAGAAAATTGTCTCCCTGGCTACAGCTGTGGAAAATGCAAAAATTTGGACAACAGTCAAATGGTAATGTGCGATAGATGTGACAAATGGTTTCACTTCACTTGTGTTGGAGTCGACAGCAACGTGGCTGATTACAGTTGGAACTGCGACCTATGCGAACCCAAGCAATCCGTCACAACTGCTGCTGTTGGTGTAACCGGCCTTGGAACTCATCCGAACTCAACTTCATCACCAGCTTTAACTCCCGCAAACATTGCCACATCAGTAGCGACTACCCCGATAAATAATAGCCTGTCTAGCTCTACACCCCCAATATATGCAGCAACAGTAGCATTTGCACCAGTCTCAACATCGACCATGCAACAACATAGTTATGCTGCCGCACATGCGTTAATGGCGCCGTCAAGTGCAATGGGCTCAGCCAATTTGTACCCTTATATACCACAGCAAACGACAAAGCCGTCAAATATGCAACAGCGTTTTTTAAGCAAAACATGTGTACAACGTGCAACAAGCGTGCAAAATTATTGTGAAAAGCAAAAAATGCTGGAGTTGGAGCGTCTAGAAGAGGAAAAGAAAATAGAACAAGAATATTTGGAACGTAAATATAAAATATTAACGCAAAGCGACATGCAAAGCGACGAGCAAATTAATTTAAATCAAAGTAATATGCCAGCACCCCTCGGCACAGAAAATAGTCAACGTGTATTTAATGGTGTCTACCCCACACCCGTTCAAATTGCAGCCAGACGCTCGATACCGAGTGAACTCCCATCGTTTAATGGTGACCCGGAAGATTGGCCGATGTTTATAACCAGCTTTGAGACAAGCACATCAATTGCCGGATTCTCCAATGCCGAAAACCTCATGCGGCTTCAACATTGCTTAAAAGGTAAGGCAAGGGAATTAGTTAAGAGCAAGTTGCTGCTACCTGCACTCGTGCCGGACATCATCCACACTCTGCGACTCTGTTTTGGACGACCAGAACACATCCTGGAACGTGTAATAAATAAGGCAAGAGCTATGCCATCCCCTAGAGACAAGCTTGAGTCGATAATTGAATTTGCAATAACCGTGCAAAACATATGTGCTACCATGGAGTCATGCGGAATGGAGTCACACCTAAACAATCCGATGTTGGTAAAAGAGCTAGTTGACAAGCTGCCCAATCATCACAAACTTAGTTGGGCAATGTGTCAAAAAGACGAACTGGTTCCCATCATAAAATCCTTCAGCACATGGCTTTACCAAATTGCCGAAGCCGCTAGCCAAGTTGTGACGCCGTTTTTTGGTAAAAACAACGCATGCATAAATACTCACGTACAAGTCAAAACAAATGCAACTAGAATGTGTGTTGTTTGCAAAACAGCCAGTCATAAGGTGCATCAATGCGAAGAATTTAAGGGCTTAGAACTAAGCCAAAAATGGGACGTCGTAAAGTCTCAAAATTTATGCCGTCAGTGTCTGAACCAGCACAAGGGAAGATGCCATAAGAGCCAAGTATGTGGATTGTCTGGATGTAAATTCAAACACCACCCATTGTTACACAAAGCGGTAAGAGATCAACCGATCTTACAAACTGTAAGTACATATGAAATCAACAACACACAGCGGAACGCGCAAATAAATGCACACCATAGCGATCGCAACCCGTATTTTCGTATTTTGCCAATCCGCATTCATTTACATAAGACTGTTTTTAATACATTCGCCTTTCTAGACGAAGGGTCATCCGTCAGCTTAGTTGACGAAAGCATTTTTGAAAGTTTGCCCATAGATGGCGTTCCTGAATCGTTGTGTCTACAATGGACGGGTGGTACCACACGTGTAGAAAATGGGTCAGTCAAAACATCTTTGACTGTCTCCGGTGTCAACAAAAACACAAAGTTTGCACTTTCAAACGTTTATCTAAAAAATTTGCCGATACAGTCCTACGAAAGAGCAAAACCACTTGTTCTAATTGGCGCGAACAATTGGAAACTGGCAGTACCAGTTAAAATCCGTGAAGGCGGCTGGCAACAACCAATAGCCACTAAAACACGACTCGGATGGGCGATACAAGGCGGTAAATCAGGCAGTTTAGAGCAACATAGGCTAAACATCCACACGTGTGTCTGTCAAAAACGTGACGAAGAGCTTCACGACGTGGTGAAGAATTGCTTCAACATAGAAAAGACTAAACCATGTATAATGGATTCAAAACCCGATTCCGATGCAATTGAAATATTAAAATCAACATGCACACAGATAGAGGGACGTTACGAAGTTGGTCTGATGTGGAAAAATTCGGACGTACAACTACCTGAAAGTTATAATAACGCATTACGTAGACTAATGTGTTTACATAGGAAAATTGCAAAAGATCCTTCGCTTCGGCAGAAAATGCAGTCTCAAATTGATAACTTGATACAAAAAGGGTACGCTACCAAAATTTCTTCAGACGCAATATGTGACGAAACAAATAAGGTATGGTATCTACCAATTTTCACGGTATTAAACCCGAACAAGCCCAACAAAATCCGTTTGGTATGGGATGCAGCGGCGCAGTCAGGTGGTGTCTCCCTGAATGATTTCCTGCTAAGTGGGCCCGATTTGCTAACCCCCCTTATCGACATTCTTTTAGCCTTTAGAATAGGCAAAATTGCAATTTGTGGAGACATCGAAGAGATGTTCCACCGAATAAATGTTCGAAAGAGTGATATGCACGCCCAGCGCTTTTTATGGTGGGATAGAGGTGACGAGCTACATCAACCAAGCAAATTTGTTATGCGAGCACTTACATTTGGGTTGAATTGTGCGCCCTGTATCGCTCACTATATACGAGATGTTAACGCAGAAAAATTTAAGTATCACTACCCCCGTGCGGTTGAATCGATTAAGAGCCACCATTACGTTGACGACCTTATCGACAGTGAAGACACCGAGGAGGGAGCCCTTACCCTAGCAAAACAGGTTACGAAGATTCACGCTGCCGCCGGTTTCCATATACGCAACTGGGCGTCAAATTCCGTTTGTGTTTTAAATCAGCTGTCCAACACATCAACAGAGTCCCAACGCGCCAAGCAATGGGGAACCACAGAAAAAATATTGGGTATGTATTGGAACCCAGTTGACGATGTTTTTGAGTATGTTTGCAGATTCGCACGCCTCCGCCGTAACGTAATTGAGGAAAATATTATACCAACCAAACGGGAGTGCCTACAAGTCCTGATGTCTATTTTCGACCCCCTAGGGTTCCTATCTTGTCATACAACTGGCCTTAAAATTTTGCTACAAGACGTTTGGCGCTCGAGTATCGGTTGGGATGATGAGCTCAACGAATCCCAATATTCAAAATGGATGCAATGGAAATCAACGATGTCACTTATTAAAGAGGTTAAAGTCAAACGGTGTTATTCTCTTGAACGTTGTGGAGCAGATAAAGTCGAGCTGCATACGTTTGTTGATGCAGGTGAACACGCTTATTCTGCCGTTTGCTACCTCCTTGTAAAACGCAACAAACACTTTGATGTTAATATAATTATCGCAAAGGCAAAAGTAGCACCGCTTAAGCCCATGTCAATACCTAGAATGGAACTGCAGGCGGCACTCATAGGCACCAGATTGGCAAATAAGGTCAAGCAGACCAAACGACTACACATTGATTCTACATACTGGTGGTCAGACTCCAAAACAGTGCTACAGTGGCTTCGCATGGACCCAAGAAAACTACAACAATTTGTCATGCACCGTGTGGGGGAAATTCTGGAGCATTCAAACCTAAACGAGTGGAAGTGGGTGCCGACTAAATTAAACCCAGCAGATTTCGCTACGAAAGCCGCTTATCAAAAAGATATGACGTTATGGTTCAACGGTCCCGAATTTCTACGTCGTGATCCACATCATTGGCCACAGTGTGATGATTTAGGTCCAATGGTAACATCTGAAGTGAGACGCCATGTGTTGGTATTGAACAAAACATTTGAAAGTTGCAGTTACCTAAACACCGAATATTTTTCGAATTGGAAAAGGCTATATCGTGCTGTTGCAACGTTCATTTTATATATGAGAAAACTAAAAAAGATGGATCATAACTCTTCTGATTCGCCTGGTGTTAGTTACGAGATGATTCAACAAGCGCAACGTTATCTTTTCAAAATAGCACAAGAAAGCCGTTTCAATGAAGAAATTTCTAGCCTCAAGCATGGTAAACGTGTTGAAATATCCAGTAAGATCTATCGGTTAACGCCCTACTTGGACGAATATGGAATCATACGATGTCGCAGCCGAATTGAACAACTCAACAATCATGATGACTCAATAGTGCTGCCAAACGACCATCACATTACATTGCTACTAGTGCGCTCTTTTCACGAGAACTTTCACCACAAATTCCATGAGGCTGTCATCAACAAAATAAAATCCCAGTTCCATATTTTTCGTTTACGTGTATTATACAAAAAGGTCCGCGCTTCGTGCCAAAGGTGCAAAAACGATGCATCCAAGCCAAAACCACCGCAAATGGCGCCCTTGCCAGCCGCTCGCCTAGGCGTATTTCAACGCCCTTTTACGTTTGTCGGCATTGACTTTTTCGGCCCCTTTCTCATATCAATTGGTCGTAGGCGTGAAAAACGGTGGGGAGTGGTCTTCACCTGTCTGACTGTACGGGCGATTCATATCGAAGTTGCACATAGCCTAGATACTAGCTCATGTATTTTGTGCATACGCAATTTTGTAGCTCGACGTGGTGTGCCTCGCGAAATCTACACCGATAACGGCACAAATTTCAAAGGAGCTGAAAAAATATTAAGCGATGGTGTAAAACAAATAAATTTTTTGAATCTATCATCAACATTTGACAAAACGAAATGGATGTTCAACCCTCCATCTGCACCACATATGGGCGGAATATGGGAAAGGCTAATCAGGTCCATAAAAGAAGTCCTATATTCATTGTACCCTAGCGCGAATTTTAACGAAGAGACCTTGAGAGGGGCGATGTGTGAAATAGAGTCAATTATAAACTCTCGGCCTTTAACCTTCGTCTCATTGGAGCACGAAGACGATGACGCACTTACACCAAACCACCTGCTGCTTGGATCCTCTGATGGCTACAAACCACTCTATGAGAGTGAAGGAACTCTACGTGAACGGTGGCAACAAACAAAATTGTTTGCTGACCACTTCTGGAAACGCTGGATCAAGGAATATATTCCAATCATATCCCGTAGGACCAAATGGTTTGACAAGTTACCACAAATAACCGTTGGAGCCATTGTCGTCGTCGTAGATGAAAACCTTCCGAAAAGATGTTGGCCGAAAGGAAAAGTTGTTGACACCGTTGTCGCCAGAGATGGTCAAGTACGAAGAGTGACTATCAAAACGCAGTTTGGAACCATGCAAAGACCCGTGACGAAAGTGGCTGTACTGAACGTCGGAGAAGATCGTGAGCAAGCTTGTAATACGGACTCGCTTACGGGTCGGGGAATGTTGCCGCCGTCCACAGCAGGCTAAAATCTGCCTTTTATTAAACGCTAACGTATAACTCTATTAATCTCTTTTTACATCTCTTAAGAGGTCTCATTGTTTGTTAAATATCAATTCTCATCATTGTACATATATATCTCTATTTTTTGCCGTGATCAAATACAGATAAATGCACATATGTATGACCATATAATAAGTACATAGGTATAACTAAGTACTGCTTTAACGGTTGCTAAAAGTACATGCATACGTGTCAAGCTGGGCAAAAGAATTTTTCGTGACAAACCATAAAGTGATTAAAAAAGTGGAACGTTCTTGCATTTCAACCATCAATAAGACCACGGCAAAAATATTAATAAAATTTTAAAGCTATCTTTTATTTCTTTTCTATTTCTTTATTTTCAATTTAAAATATATACTTGTGAATTATATGTATACACACATATGAAATTGAAGTAATAAAAATTAATAATTAATAATTATACACCTAAAGAAATAAATAGCTCTTGAAATTTACATTTGCCGCTACGGTCAGCCAACACCTATTTTTTTGGGAAGCACTGGAGTTATTCAACTGGTTTTGCTAAATCATACACTTTTCTACATTTTTCTAACTAAAGGCGCTGTTGTTTGCGGTTGGCGTCTCATCGTTGGTTTGTTGTACACGACAGACCGGCACATCTATTTCAAGTGCAGACGTGCCGGAGATCGTTTGTCTGTTCTCACCGGAACCTGTAGGTGCATGTTTTTGAGGTGGGAGACTTTTTAATTGGAAAGATCTTATTTAAAGAAATCCCAATCAGTATATTTGGTTGTTCTTTGTTGTTAGCTGATTTGATACTCAATCGTCAGCTGTTGTTTGAGTGTTCAACTGCTAGCTTGACAAACAGCTGTCTAAGAGTGCTGCCAATTTTGGTTGCTGCTTACACCAAATAAAAATAGATCCTGCCTAAGGATATGCTCCAGACTAATAAACAATAAGCGTACACTGGATTTTACTTCTGACATCACTGTAAAAAGCGTTAATAAAAAATTTTTAGCTGGTAGCGAAATGCAATCCTCAAATCAAACCTCTCAAGAATTTTTTCATGGGATAGGCTGTGTAATCTGCTAGATGATAAACCTAGTGATGTCACTACAAAACCCGACCTAGTACCACTCAAAGACGACATTAAGGAATTAAAGGAGAAACATGTTAAACTAAAGCAAGATGTTAAAACATTAACAGCTACGTTGGAATTCATACATAGATCGCAAATCTCGCTCATCCAATGTAATAGTAACCGGTCTAAGTAGTAAAAACGTGATTGCTGCCAAGGCGAACTTCAAGAAGTTATGTTTTGACAGCTTAAAAGTAAATATTAATATTGTATCAGCTAGTATGTTGGCGGGAGGTAAATCGTTTTGTTTTAACCTTGAGTCCATTCTTCAAGCTCAGAATGTAATTGAGCAATATATATATATATATATATATATATATATATATATATATATATATATTTATATATCTATATATATATATATATATAAACAGAGACTACACTGGAGATGAGATGAATAGCAGGTGAGATATAATTTGCGCCAGTTATGCAAGAACATCTCTAGAAACTAACAAACTGCTAGAGTTAGGCTTGGTGAATTTTGTATTTTTATAAATATACGTGGTCCAGTGGAAAAATAATTTCAAACTCAGTTAGTGACGCAGATTTTTTTAATTATTTTCTGATCGAATGTAATTACACTGTGGAAATAACTGTTAGAGATGTTCAACACGATGGAGAAGAAGCTATGAATAATTCTTCACAATAGCAATTTAATGAATGCAATCTATTGTCCTATAATGTTGCAAATTTGGAAAATTCAATAAATTTTGGAAATTTCATCACTTATGTTAATTTTGAAGCTTTCTTCCTTTACGAAACGCACGTTATAGCTGAAAGGCAACTTTTTCTTCCTACTTTCAAAACTATTGTCTGCATTGGATTCCAGCAGTGAAAACACATTGAGCGGTAAGAGCCAGTGGTGGATGTCTGTTCGGTTATAAGAAAGAGCTCCAAAAAACTTACTCCTTCAATTTTGTGAATATTTTTAATAACACAGTTTTATCAGCTAAATTTGTTGGAGAACATTTTTATATAATCCCCAGATATTTACGTTGCAAAGCTGGTTATCGGTTCTGGTTAAATTTGAAAAATTTATGTTAGATTCTAACCCAACAAATTTCTGCATTGAGCAAACTATAGATCAACACTTTTTACAACAATTATCGCATTTCCGTGTAAATATATGTTCAAAAGATAACACTGGGCGTTTCTTCAGAGAGTTCGCCGATCGATACAAAACAATTTTTTATAACTTCTGGCGCATGGATAAGGACTTTATGTACAGATTGAGGAAGATAATACCATGGATAGCATGGTTTAGCAGTATCAAATGCATATTCTCCGAACTTCGTTGAATTTATCTTATAGCCTGAAACCATTGCCTGCAACAGTGTTGAGCATCTGCTAATTAGCTCCTCATCAAGACCGGTAATATCTGCAGACTTTTTTCTTGCAGTATTTCCATCATCAGATATAGCACTTCCACCAGCTTTGGGTTTGTCAACTATTAGCCCCATTTCATATCGAAACTCAGCTTGAATAAACTTTTTCTAATTAATACATTTTTCTTTTGTTCCTCAGAACGCACTTTCCATATTTTTAGAAATCTGTATGAAATGTGGATAAAGTATTCAAAAAATCTTATATTTGTGTAACGGAGATAGAATTTGTAAATCTCTTCCTTAACCATTCCGTAGGCTTTGCTTGGCATATATAGCATATTGCTGAAGACGTATGGCTAAGAGCATTACAAAGTTTTCCATCAACCATTGTGAATTGTAAGGAGTGCTCTATTTGTATTTTTCTATTACCTGTTACAAACACTGTGGGAGTTAAACGTTTGATTTTCTCATTGAAATATCTTTCTTATTATCTGTAAGCTCGCTATCTTAAAACTTCTGTTTATATTCAGCATGCCCATATATATCATCGAATCCCCACTTTCCTATTAAAATAAGGTTATTAATCTATATTTTGTATAACTTAATTTTGAGGTTGTAGTAAACGTGAAGCGGTATGATCCAACATGCTTTGCAGTTCAACCTCAGCATGAGATGCGCTCACAACGATGTTCTCTGGATAACATTTAGTTTTTGCTTTTAAAACTTTTTCATAGCAAGGTAAAAGGCTGCATGTTAGAATTTATGAAAGTTCAGATAAGTAAATATTGATGTTTTGTTAAATTTGTTGCCATCAGAAGCTTTGGAACTTCATCAGTAGTTGCTTCCGAAATCTGATCAAGTGATTGAAATCCAAAAGAGGGCAAAACAGAAGCTGTAGAATCATCACGTTTTGCTATCTCGGCTATTCGTCGACGATTTGTTCTTATTGAAGATTCAGCAAAATTTTGTTTATGTCGTCCACGATTTGAATCGTCAACTGCCTGCTGAAACGGAGATTTTAAAGAATATCTTTTTTTTTGTTAAGCCAATAGGAGTGATTTAGCAAAACAGTTGATTTCTTGCGTTTACAGTTATTCCAATACAATAAAAAATTTTTACAAAGGTTGTTAATACCTTTTTTTAGCCCATCTGAATTTGGGTCGTAACCTTTACGTTAAATATCCTCCAAAATTATACTCATCACATTTTGAACTTTTTGTGTATATGTACCACATTCGACACACCAAATTTCGAAAAGATGAAGACGAGAAAATTCGCATTCGTAACTTGAGTCTAAAATAAATTAGGCATGAATTAAAAAAAAAGTGTGTGTGTGCAAGTCACACACTGTAGACGTGAAACTTCTGAAAAGTCCCTGATTAAAAAACTTTGAAAAGTATTGAAAAAATGAACAGTCACTTAATGTAAACTGTATATTTATGTTGAACCGTGTTCAACAGAAGATATAACATTCAACTGCTGTAATTTTCATATATATTTCTCTATTTCTTTTCTCTTTTAATAATTACACATTTTTTGTTAGTATTGTCATGGAGTGACGGAATCTGATTTATTTTTATTTGCTTTAAGAGACAGAACAGGCTCCTAAATTTAATATATGCGTTTAAAACTGTTCTTTCTGTCTTGTTTTTTTTTCATATTATTTTACCTTTTTTTGAATAAACTACCTTAGATGTAAGAGTTGAAATAAATAAATCATTATTGCATTGTGAACTTTAAACGACGAAAGTCAAGCGAATAATTTTCTTGGGCAATCAATATCACAGCAGAGGCCTGTGAAGGTTAATATTCAACTACGTTGATGAGATTACACACCACTCTTATAATACCAAGAGGGTATTATTGGCAGAATAGACGGGATTCTACTTCTGCTAGAAGACAGCCATTTCAGCTGTCCATTCCCCCCAACCGAGCTCTTGGAGCTCACCATTTGGTCCTTCGATAAACCTAAGAAAAGCTTAGGAGGAAATAAACCAGAAGCAGCTATACGTACATGTACTACATTGACGGTTCATCCATACAGGACAACAGGAAGAAGGAGTTCATCACATCATCAACTTGCTACATACAAGGAGAACAATATTGGGTATGTACAGTGTTAATTTATAGTTTGTGTAATTGGGAAAAAGCAAGTGTTAAAAAGAAGAAACTGCAAACCATCAATTAAAAGGCAAAAAGGTTATAGAAGTCGCCTAGAGAAAAAAATAAACAGACAACAACAACAAAAATACAATAAACATCACATCGGAATTTATTTTCAACGGAACCTTTCCAACTGAATTCAAATTCATAAAGTATAAAAACCACAGTACTTACAAAACAAAAGTAAATCATAAAAACTTTCATCCTCACTTAATACAGCGAAAACAGGTTTTGAGCTATAAGAGACAATTTTTTATTTCGGCCATGCGCATTGGCACACGAACGTAGAGACGTACATATATACCAGATACGGGCGTTTCATAGCACAATTGTGCTGAGATCATTCACACGTATTCTTACCCTCTTTAATTTAGTCGTCGATGAGACAGCGACGAATGAATGTCAGGCGGATGCTTACGAATTTTTTTATATTTTTTACCAGAATATTTGCCCAGCAAACAATTTCAGTAACGATGATATGCGAAAAATGTTTTGTCATAAACAATGTTTTCGATAACATACCATACCTTTTATACAATTTTTCTCCAATAACGGACTATACTAATTCTCCTAATTTAGTAATACACTTAGTCTTATTTATTAGTCTGTGTAAAATCTTATCAAAAATAATTTGAATATGTTTCCCATATGAAAATGATCTTCCATGCCGACAAATATCAAAGCTTATTAAGTTTGATACAACCGCGTATTTGTTTTTTGCGAATATTCAGTGCTATGCTCTAGCAAGAAACCATTCTTTTATTTATTTTTTTTAATGGAAAACATAACAAATTATTGTTTTATTTTTTTTAATTTTTTTCGTTTGACTGTTTACTTAGAAAAAGTTTTATTGTTAATAAATAATTTTACGTAATCAACGTTTTTTTTCCAACTTAGAAAATTTTGCTACTTATGTATAAATATATAATGCACCATTATCTTTCAAACGCTTGGCTTTTTGTTTGGTGGGTAGCTCGCAAGCTCAACACATACAGAATTTACCAATACATTCACGGTGCCCACCACTGATATATACATATGTAGATCAGTAAGTAAATAACTCTCTGTGGCACGCAAAAAGAAAACTGAAAAGAAAACTTATTTGGTTTTAACATGACACAGAACAAGTAAAAGAAACATTGGCTGCTGTATATCACACAACCAGCAAGCGAAATAAAAGTAAAAAATTCACAGAACAGTAAACAAGTGAGTGGGAGAAAAAGTTAAAAAAGTTGAAATTAAAAACAAAGTGAAAAACAATAGTTAAATAATAGCAAGAAAAAATAGAAACAAAGCAAAAGAACAAAAAAAAAAAACTTTGTTTTACAAAAATTAAATTAAACAAAAGTCCTACTAAGAAAAAACTAAGCAAAATTTCTATGGAAAAAATTTAAAAAAATTACTACTAAAAAACCAAACAAAATTTCTACGAAAAAATTGAGAAAAGTTTATACTAAGGAAAAACAAAATTAAACTAAATTTCTACAGGAAAATCTGGACAAAAATTCTACTAGAAGAAGGTTATAACCTATAGTACGCAATTACATTCAATAAAGCAAACGATACGTATGTATAATGAGATGTGTGTTACGGTTAGTGTGAATATTTTTAAGGGTTGAAATAGACAGAATATACACTCATACGGGTACATATGCGCACATGCCAGTAAACAACGATAGCTACATACTTATAATATGTGCTTACACACATCAGATATACATATGTACATAATAAACAGTGCCGGTGAAAATAAAGCAAAACATTGAGAAAAAAAAAACACAGACACAGTGGGCCAGAGCAAATAAAAAAGAATACATGTTAAATTTAATTTTGCCAGAAGACTACTTGACTTGCGAAAAAAAAATAAATAAAGGGCATAACAGGGCACAGCCATAGATTGAAGTAAAAGCAGTTCTAACAAATTTAGACTAAATATATTATATATATTTGGAAAAGTTACTTACTTATTATATTTAGAATATACCAGGAATTTATTGAGAAACACAAAATGAGTAAAACAAAAGAATCTTTATATAAGAAAAGATGTAAATTGGATCTTCATCATGTTATAGCTTATTGTGAACATTTTAGAGCAACAGAGAATGAAAGTCAAGAGGTGTACTTACTGGAAGTGAAGAAAGCAGAATTAGAAAAAAAGTGGGACAAGTTAACTGAATCATACGACAATTATATTATAGAAGAAGATAAAGGTATGAGTGAAGAATTGAAAGATGAGATTTTAATACGGTATGAGGAAGCTAATCAACAATATGAACAAGCGAAATCAAAGATGATGAAATTGATTAAACAGAATAGCGAAGTGTGTAATATGACAGGTTCAAGCAAAACGGTTTCCAATTTTAGGCTACCACCCTGTGATATACAAAATTTTGAAGGATGTGTTTCAAAGTGGCCCGCCTTTAGAGACATATTTCAGGCAGTTTGTGCAAACAGATCAGACATGGCTCCAGCAGAAAAATTATTTTTTTTGCGAAGTAAATTAAAAGGTGATGCTTTCAACACTATTAGACATTTAGAACTAGTAGACAAAAACTATTCCATTGCGTGGGAATCTCTAAAAGCACGGTATGAAAATGTAAGAGTTTTAGTACACCAAAATATGAAACAATTATTCGGCATGCAATCTATACCACTAGAAAATCCAAGAGCAATGAGAAGCATGCAGAGCTTAGTAAACGACACCATATCAGTTCTTAAAACTTTTAACGTAGACGTAGGGAATTGTCATCCATTCCTGATTTATTTATGCTATTCTAAACTTCCTGAGGAAACAATAAAGGCTTGGGAAAGTTCCCGAACGGACCACAGAATTTTGCCTACTTGGCAGCAAATGAATAACTTTCTGACAAACGGAATAGAAATGTTAGAGGCAATACAGAATTTGCGAAGACCAGTGGTGAAAGATAGCCAGGCCCAAAAAAGCCAATCATTTCATAGCTAACAAAGAGCAGAAGTTACAAAATATAGTTGTAGGAAATGCAAACAAAACCACCCGCTTAGATCATGTCCTTACTTCAAGTCCCTTAAGACAGAGGATAGGATAAAATACGTCTATAACAACAAGTACTGCGTAAATTGTCTCTCCCCTAATCATTTTAAAACAAAATGCCAAAGCGCATATTCGTGTTTGAAATGTAATCAAAAGCATCACACGATGTTGCACGTAGATAGAAACGGAAAAGCAAGAAACAGTTTAAACCAGGATACATGCAGCAAAGAGCCATTAGACTTAACCCATATGCTAATTCAGATACCCGCAACTGGAAGAAAGAGAGCCCGAGCCGGGGCGTACAGTCTGCTACGACTACGGCACAAATTGAAACGGTGCAAGCACATTTTTCGCAAAATGAGGGTACAACAATACTACCAACAGCTTTAATTCAGATAGAGCATTTAGGCGAATTATTTAATGTACGGGCACTTTTAGACTCCGGGTCAGAGAAAAGCTTCATATCGCGACGAATTCAACAAAAGTTATCACTTCCACTAGAAACTTATAACACCAAAATATCGGGCCTTGGAGAAGCGGTAGTAGCGAACTCAAAATCAAGATGTACCGTGGTACTATGTTCACGGAATTCAACTTTTAAGATAGAAATCAAAGCAATAGTGTTAGCAAAGCTATCAGATTTTTTGCCATCTAGGCCAATTAACGTGCGAAAGTTAACAGACCTTAAAAACTTAAATCTGGCCGATCCATTCTTCGACAAGCCAGCTCCTATTGACCTTATTATTGGTAGCAATTATCTACCATTTATCAACCTTGCAGGTGTTGAGTTTTGGAATGAAAACACAGTCGAAGCGAGAGAATCCTACTTTGGATGGTATTTGTCAGGCACTGAGAGAGCTACTGAAATCAATTCCCTTTCTACAAGGGTCTTGCCTAATTATGATATACTTCTGAACGAACAGATTAGAAAGTTCTGGGAAGTAGAAGAACCAGAAAGAGTTCAGATGGACTCAGAAAGTGATTTGTTTTGCGAAAAATTGTTCCAACAAACCACAACTCGGGATAAAGACGGCCGATACGAGGTGCGGCTACGCTTTAAAAAAGAGTTTCCAACGAATATACATTTAGGTCCATCAAGAAATATTGCATTAGCACAATATCTCAGGACAGAAAAAGCACTAAATAAAAACCCAGATTTGAGAAATCAATATAGAGAGGTTCTGCTAGAGTATTTGCAATTAGATCATATGGAGGAGGTTGAGTGCTGCGAAACAGGCACGGAAAAACAATATAATTTCTTTCTGCCACATCATGCAGTCGTAAAGTCTGAAAGTACGACAACAAAGCTTCGTGTGGTATTTAACGCTTCAAAGAAGACGAGAAGCGGGTATCCGCTTAATGATGTCCTTCACCCAGGCCCCCCTTTACAGATAGATCTCATGGCAGTGATATTGCGATGGCGCAATTATAAATATGTATTTACCGGGAACATCCAAAAGATGTACAGACAAATTAAGGTACACGAACAGGATCGTCCATATCAACGTATTTTATTTCGAAAAAGTCAGCTAGACGAAATTAGTACTTTTCAGCTTAAGACAGTGGCGTTTGGCATCAATTGTGCGCCTTTCTTGGCAATTAGAACTCTGATAGAATTAGCGAAAGACTGCAAGGATCTTTATCCGGAAGCATCACGAATTTTGAAACATGAAATATATGTAGATGATGTTTGTTCGGGAGGTCATACGTTAGATGACGCAGAAAGTAAGCAGAGCCAACTCATAAAGGCATTGCAGTCTGCTAGATTTCCCTTGAAGAAAATTACGTCAAATCACAAGTTTTTGCTACAGAGTTTGGCCCGGGAGGATCTTCTAAACGAATAGTTTTTAAACTTCGGTGATTTCAGTATGGTATAAGATTTTCAAATGGTGTACCTTTCTAAGGAACTTGCCCTACATATCAGCTATTGAAATTCCCAGGTGCGTATACGTTTCGCCAAATCATAAGGTCCAGATTCACGGCTTCTGTGACGCGTCGGAGAAAGGGTATTGTTGCGCGATTTACCTTAGAGCAGAAACTACAGCAGGCAATATACATAGTAACTTGCTAATAGCCAAAACCAAAATCGCCCCCCTAAAACGGATAACCATTCCGAAACTCGAACTCTGTGGAGCTCTGTTGCTTACTAAGCTTGTCAAACATATAGTTTTGAACTTCGATTTTCAATACGAATTATTCTTATGGACGGACTCGTCAATTGTTCTTGGATGGCTTCAGAAACAACCTAAAACACTTAAAACGTTCGTAGCGAACCGAGTCAGTCAAATCCCAGAAGTTACCAGCCTTAATGTATGGAAAAATGTGACAACAGACCAGAATCCAGCAGACCTGGGGTCTCGCGGCTGCACGCCGAATAAACTATGGTGGAACGGCCCTCACTGGCTAAGTGAGCCAGTATCTGCCTGGCCTGATCCAAGAACTTTCGAATCCACAGACTAAGAAGCCAAGGCATGTAACAGCTTCTACGCGCAACTGAAGTCCAGTAATAGTCCAGCTCAGGAGAATGATACATCCGATTTACTTACAAACTTCTCGTCCCTGCCTCGCGCGCTTCGTGTCATATGTTATATTTTTCGGTTCCGAGATGTTAAACGCCAACACAATATTCGACGTGAAAACTGTATCACCACTCAAGATAACGGCAGCGAAAATCAGACTCATGCTTCTTGCACAGCAACGATTCTTCCCCGATGAATATCACTGTATAAAAGATAAGCGTCCATTAAATCGAAAGAGTAGATTACTCATTCTCAGTCCTTTTCCTTCATTCTGAACACCATATCATGCTACGAGCACTGAGACAAGGCTTCTACATGCCCAGACTCAAAAATATGGTACGAAAATGCATTCGAAATTGTAAGGCCTGCACTATCTACAAACACCGGTTTCAACAACAAATCATGTCCGCGCTTCCGGCGGAGCGTGTTAATTTTTCCTGTCCCTTCACATACACAGGCGTTGACTTCGCAGGGCCCTTTTCGCTCAAGTCATCAACCCTGCGAAATGCCAAAATACTAAAAGGATATGCGGCAGTCTTCGTTTGCTTCTCCACTAAAGCAGTGCATTTAGAAGTCTGCTCGGATCTGTCAACTGACGCGTTCTTGGCTTGTTTTGATAGATTCATCGGGCGCAGAGGTCTCCCTAAGACAATGTTCTCAGACAATGGTCGAAACTTCCTCGGTGCTAGCTATGCTCTACTTAGGAGTCACAACGAGTTTCTTCAATCAACAGCAAACACTCTTAATCAACGACACGCAATAGCGGAGTTCACCTGGTCATTTATCCCGCCTTATGCACCCCACATGGGGGGCTTATTGGAGGCAGCAGTGAAGAGTATGAAATCCCATCTAAAAAAGATAACCCATAACGTTTGTTTCACCTTTGAAGAATTTGCCACTCTACTCATCCGCGTTGAAGCGGTATTAAACTCAAGACCATTGTCTCCCTTGACAGAAAACCCTGACGAAGTCTTACCACTGACTCCCGGTCATTTTCTCCGTGGCGCAGCAATTACTGCCAGAAGGCCCTGTGGAACCCCCATTAGAGGATCTCCCGCTCCTGAAACGTTGGGATCGACTGAAGGCCATCCAGCATCTCTTTGCAAAGAGGTGGAAGAACGAGTACGTCACGCTCTTGCAAAAGCGTGTCAAATGGCAACAAGAAAAGGAAAATTTAAAACCCGGCGACATAGTAATTGTTAAAGATGACTTGCTGCCCCCTTCAGAGTGGTGCTTAGGCCGCATACTGAACGTAACCCGAGGAAAGAATAAAAAAGTCAGAGTTGCGGAAATAGTCACAAAGTTGCGGAAATAGTCACAAAGAACAATTATACGCTCCATAGTTAAGTTGTGTTTATTACCCACGAGTGAGGCTCGACCCAAGACCAACGCTCTAGATACCCTACCAAGAGTTGAACTAACAATCATTTAACCTATGAAAATCTACCGCATAAAATAAAACACTTGATTACCATTACATATCTTATATTTTAACATTGTACGTATTTCTTTCCCTTGTCTTCTCTTTTTCTATTTACCGCAGATGAACAAACCACGGTGTTACGCTTGCCACAAAAATCATCCGCTAAAATATTGTGCCACATTTAAGGAATGGAGAATAGAAACGCGACGCCGCAGCATCAAGGCCAAACGCTACTGCCTCAACTGTCTGGCATATGACCACGAGCGGGAATGGTGCACCTCAAACAAGCGGTGCAACTTTGAGTATCGGGATAAGGTCTGCTGCAATGCCCGGCACCACACGCTACTCCATCGCGACTGCACCGACCCTTGGTCCTCTAGCGTTGAAGGTCAGGGACCCGCGTGGTCGGAAAGTGGAGACGACGTCGCCCCTCCAATTTTCCGGCCGTATCTGTAGATTGCCCCGGCCGTCGAGAGTTTGTCGGTCTTTGAACCAGGCCCCATGCAAGGCAGCTGCGCTACCGAATCTCCTGTCAAAGGCAGTAAGCCACCAACCATGACTTCAAGGGAAGTGCAAACGTCTCCAAAACGCAAGATGGTCAATACAGCCACGAAAACTTCTCCTCGAAGACCCACCGCCATGAGAGAGCAAAGCTCCCAAACCCCCCTCCGTGGGGCTGCCATAGCTCCGTGCGAAGGTAGTGTCAACACCACCACCCCTCCCAAAGGGGAAAGGCAAGCAGAGGTTCCGCCCATCGTTAGAGTTAACCTCAACTTCCGAGGGGAAAATATGTTTACGACCTTTTTGCTCGATAAGTGTTCGCCGACCTCGTTCCTACAGCTAGATGTAGACCGTTGGTTTCCGGCTTGGGGCAAGAATCCGTATCGAGAAGGCGCTGAAGTTCCATTTCGCTTGGAGCCCGCATTCCCCCACCTACCAGACGAAGCCGAACCCGTTTACTTGACGGTCGAGAGCCGGCCACCTATTAAAATGGAGGGACCGGTGAACGACCCATGCCTACTTGCGCATTTTCAGCAACATGAGCCGCTGGCGCATCAGTTTTTTAGTACATGGCGCGAGATTGACGGAATCCTGGGCCGCGATATCATAGACAAAATTCTTAAACCCGAACGCAGACAAACGACAGGCCTACCCCGAGCCCAAAATTCCAAACTAGGTTGGATAATCTCGGGCACCTGGAAAAGATACCCCTGCCATTCCGGCGGGGGAGTATGTTGAACCGTGTTCAACAGAAGATATAACATTCAACTGCTGTAATTTTCATATATATTTCTCCATTTCTTTTCTCTTTTAATAATTACACATGTTTTGTTAGTATTGTCATGGAGTGACGGAATTTGATTTATTTTTATTTGCTTTAAGAGACAGAACAGGCTCCTAAATTTAATATATGCGTTTAAAACTGTTCCTTCTCTCTTGTTTTTTTTTCATATTATTTTACCTTTTTTTGAATGAACTACCTTAGATGTAAGCGTTGAAATAAATAAATAATTATTGCATTGTGAACTTTAAACGAATAATTTTCTTGGGCAATCAATATCACAGCAGAGGCCTGTGAAGGTTAATATTGAACTACGTTGACGAGATTACACCCCACTCTTATAATACCAAGAGGGTATTATTGGCAGAATAGACGGGATTCTACTTCTGCTAGAAGACAGCCATTTCAGCTGTCCATTCCCCCCAACTGAGCTCTTGGAGCTCACCATTTTATAAGTACATAAAAATGTTTTGAGCTTATAGATACCTTAAAAAATTAAAAATATGAATAATAAAATAATTAGACATATACTAACTTCAGCTTCTGGTGCTTACAATCATTGTTTTTAATTCCCCTTATTCTGTAACTACTTGTCAACGTCACGTCAAGACAATAACAAAAATAGGGCGCCTACCTACTCCTTGTGGAAAACAATTAACAACTTCTAAAGGGCTGTGCCTACTTAGCGTGTGGTATATGTAGCAGTAGTCTGTTACAAATTTTTAATTGCTACAGAAAGTGAGTACAGGCATGTCCTATTTTTGATATTGTCTTGACGTGACGTTGACTAGCAGTTAGAGAATAAGGGGAAATATTATTTTCCGTTGGAACATCACTTTGTCCTTGAATATCATCTCAATAAGGCTTTACACATTATACACTGAGGTTATACATGTGATTTATGAGTAGTAAGAAATAATGACATTTATTGATTAAATATTAAAATTTATTTATTCAATTTTGTATTAAAAAGATTAGAAAATATTCAAGTACTTGCTATTTGGTTATTTGGTAACCCGGTCACATTACATGGTGACACAAAAAAAAATGAAGTAAAAGTTTCTGGGTTGTTATACCATTTTTCTGGTGGGTACTGTCTAGTACAACAATACTCTGTTTTTGGAATTTTCAAAACACCCCCAAAATCTTGAGTATTGTAATGTAACAAAATGGTAACACCAATTAATGTGTTTAAGAAATGTAACTAGATGGTAACACCAATTAATGTGTTTAAGAAATGTAACTAGATGGTAACACCAATTAGTTTGTTTAAGCATAAAAGAAAAGATAAAATAAAGGAGAAGTAATTTAACCATCAACATGTGCAGATGTACACAATAAACAGTAACTTTATAAAAACTATAAAACTTATAACATGGCGACCGTGACATAATTGTTTTTCAAAAACAATTATTAAAGTCGGCTAATAATATATACATATGTACATGTTATTTACGAGCATGATTAACAACCGACTTTATTGTATAAAAACATTCATACCTCATTGTGCCAAAAAGTTCATGTGTAAATATATGTAGTGTAATAACGCATATTTATTATATACTTAAAGCTAAAATTAACTCGTGTGCAGAAACATTGTCCAAAAATATTATTTGCTTATTTCGTACAACGTAAGCAACAATACATATGTATTTACAAACGTTAATAGTGGCATTAAAAAAAAAACGAAATTAAACTGAGAAAAAAAAGAAAACAAGAATTAAATAACGTTTTTATAAATAAAAATGAAATTAAAATTTAAAATGAAAATCAATAAGTTTTGGCTAATACGTGGAAAAAACAAACTCAAAATTTTTCATCCATCTCACATGTGTACGTACATATTAAAGTGTTTGCTGACTTACGTACAAATGTATGGATATACATAAATATGCATTTGCTACATAAGGAATCAAGATTCTTAAAATTTGGAAAATAAGTTAAATAAAACAAAAGGAAATTATTGATTAACATTATTATAAAGAAAAAAAATGAAAACAATATTTGAATATGTTTAAAAAAAAATATATATATAAATATAATTACAAACTAATAACCAGAAGAAAGGAAATTTTAATCGAAAAAAAAGGAAAAAAAAAACGCATTAGAAACATACATATGTAATAAATCAAGAAGGTTATTACGCGAATTGTGTATAAAAATAATAACTGTATTCGTATATTAAAAATATGAACCTAACAGCCAGTTTGGGAAAAACCTACAAAAAAAACTAAAGTACAGTCTCTTCTTTTCGACAAAAAGTGGCGTGATTTTCACGAAATAAGAAAAATGTTTAACAGTTAATTCAGTTACAAATAGGTACATAAAATTTGATCGTGATACAGACCGTTATATATTATAAAAAAAAAAAAATTCGGAGAGTAAAACTTCAAAAAAGAAAAAGAATGAGAAAACAGCAAAAATTTAACGAAATGGAAAAACGAAAAGAAATAAATAATAAGGAAAAGAGTGAACCTTCCAAGAAAATAAAAAGAATACAACACGAAGCAAAATTATATACATACATTTTACAGCAACTAATTTAAACTGAAAAGAAACCCTCATAAAACAAAAAGATCAAAAATGAGTACAAAAGCTAAAAGTAAACGAAAGCAAGCTGAAAAAAAACTGGAAAGAAAACTGTAGTAAAGGAAACCATACCAAGAAACAACCGTTATTTTCAACAAAAAGGTACAACATCAATGTCGCAGTAAGTCTTTCTGGACAGACAGAAATTGCATGCAGGAATCAACATGGACAAAGATCCAAACATTATATTATAAACATAATCTTACTTATATTATAAACAATTATACATATATGTATTTCCATTTATAATTCTTAACTACACTTACATACATTCTTTGTTACTAATGAAAAAAAACTTACACTTATACTAAGCATGTATACCTATATGTAGAAAATACAAATAAAACAAGACAAAAAATACCAAAACATAATTAAAACATTCATATATAATGATCAAATGCAAAATAATACATAAATAAATACGAACATTCTTTTTTTTCAATTCTCTTTGTCCACCTACACAACATTTTCGTGTGAGACATGGTGGAAACAGAAAACGGTAACAAATTTTTAATTACTTTTATTAACACATATAAACTTCTATACCTCTGAACTAACTTTTTTTTAAATAAATTTAATGACTTAAAAACTTATAAAATTATATACATACATTTATATTTACATAAATACAATAATATACACATACGTATATATATACTATTACTATATAATTAAACATCAGCGAAAACTGAAATGCAAGAAATATGGAAGAACATTAGCAATAACACAGTTTTTAGTAATACTATTTTTCTCATTTGAACACATCGTTTAATAATTGTATTTGCATATGTTTATATATATATAAAGTTTATATTTTTATATTATTAACATACAGATGTATGAACAAGAAAGAGATACAGAATTGAAATAATATCATTTCTTTTCCATACATAAAGAGAAAAAGAACAGATTAAAGCTTTTCAAGAGATATTAAATAAATTTCAAATTGGAATTAAGGGAAAAACTCATTTAAGAGAAATTTTATCGAATTGATAAAATAAAACTTCGAAATCTAAATAATTTTATTTAAGAGTAATTTATGTGAGCATTGATAATCAAACAGAAGTGTGGATAAAAACGTATATAAATACGTTTAAAAATATAAAAAAAGAAAAAGAAAAAGGAAGTGGTTACAAAGAGAGCGTTACTAGATATGAATATCTCTGAAAATTAAAATTTCTGAACAAAATTTGTAATAAACAATTAATAGCGAGGCTTACAAATAAACCAAAAATCTGTACACAAAAGGGTATATAAATAAAAACGAAGTTAAATATATACACAAATATGCACAAAAAATATGCAAATTGAAACATATATGTACATATGTATATAAAAACAAAAATTAATTCATTTTTCAAATCACTTGAATTTATATACATATTTGTAAAGAATTTCACATTTTGCCAAATTCTTTATCGTTTTATTTACTTAAAATAAAACATAATATACCTGACTAAACTTAAAATATATAAAGATGGTTTCGAACTATATTTTTTCCCAAAGGAACAAAGATTTTAATACATTTGAAAACATTTTGATCAATTAAAATTGCACAGTTTAAACTGCCAAATTGAAGAACATTTTTTCTGCTGTTTTGTCTTAGCTCAGGTTTGTGTGTTTGAGTATGAGTTTTATTAAAAGAGATACATCGCAGGTGATTAGTAAACGGGTATTTTAACTATTTTGATTGAGCAATAATTACATTGAGTAGTATCTGACTCTGATGTTGGAAGATAAACCCGAAAAACCTATATGGTCCGAAATACTAGCTCAATTAGACACTGATAGAGCTAGTTTTGAAAAGTCGTATAAGTGCTTAAACAAAAGCAACTTACCTCACAAGCACACCCAAATAAAACATTTAAACTTACTAGCCATTCATTACAATCATATAGTGACAACAGCTAGAAATTTACGACATATATTAACGGAAGAACAAGGATTGGTTACTGAACAGCTAATAGGGAAACTAAGAACTAAGTTTAGTTGTATTTTGGAAAAATTAGGCGTCGTTAACACACTACCAGCGTCGTTAGAAGAATCATTTGTAATAAACTTCGATATTGCAAGTGACGAAGAGTGTGAGGAAGAAAACAATATGGCAGACCAAACACAATTTATCACTTTAGCTAGCAGATTGCTACCTGAATTCGACGGCACTATTAACAATTTGCAATGTTTTATTGATGCACTGGATCTATTGGATACTTTGAAAGGTGCACACGAATTATTAGCAGTCCAGTTAATTAAGACTAAGATGATCGGATCTTCTAGAAATTTTATCACAACGGAAAGCACAATACAGCAAATAATTACAAGATTAAAAGCAGTTGTAAAGGGTGAAAGTGTCGAAATTCTCTGCAGTAAAATTCTAAATACTAGGCAACTAAATAAAACTGCAAGCGATTATACACAAGAAATTGAAAATCTATGTAGAGCATTGAATAACGCATATATGACAGATGGAGTTAACCCAGAGTTAGCAAACAAATATGCTACCCAGATCGCCGTACAAGCGCTTTCTAAAAACGCCAACAATGATAGGGCAAAATTGGTAATGGAGGCTGGCCAGTTTAATACGATTAATGAAGCTGTCGCAAAATTTAATAGTGTCACAACGGCTACCCAACCCGTAAATCAAATTTTTCATTTTCGCCAAAATAATAGGAACAACACTGCTAGGCGCAGTAGGAACTTTCAAAATAATCAAAATAGAGGAAGAAAAAATTACTACCATAACAGCCAGAATAGAAATAACCATTACAGAAATAGTAGCAACGTAAATTATCAACGAAATGCTCCACGACTACCGCAAGGTGGGACAAACCAGCGCAATATAAGGCAAATTGAGAGTAGTCAGGGAAACTTGCAAGGTCCCCTGGGGCAAGGGGAAATACAAAACTAAATGCGAATAATCAAGAATTTTTACATATTTATAGTCTAGATCTAAATCTAGCGACTTATATAACTTTCGACTTAGACTTTGCTAATGATCGGAAAACGTTTTTAGTTGATACGGGCGCGGACACATCGCTTATAAAAGCACATTCAATTGCTTATAGCGATCGAATAAATTTCAATAATATAGTTAATTTAAAAGGTATTGGTGAAAGTATTATAAAAAGCACTGGTGAAATAAATGGAAAGCTGTACTTTGGGGATTTACACTTAGTCATACTTTTCACATAGTGGAAAAGGAATTCCCTCTTCCTTGTGATGGTTTGTTAGGTATTGATTTTATTACAAAATATAATTGTCTTCTGGATTATAAATCATATAAATTACATATTAGGCCAAAATTTTTATCTCATAATATCATATTAGACATTCGTCAAGGTCCAACTGAAAATACGGTTATTATTCCAGCAAGGTCTGAAGTATTTCGAAATATTAATATTAGCATAAATGGCGACATTTTAGTTCCAAATCAAGAATTAGCTCCAAATGTTATCGTTCAGAACTGTCTGATTTCTAAGGAAATTCCTTATATAAAAATTCTCAATGCAAATTTAGAAAACATTACGCTTAAAAATATAGCCTTAAAAACAGAGAAAGTCGATGACTATGAAATCATTAATCCACGCGATGACATCGTAAATAGAAAAGAAGTTATTTTAGATAAATTATCCAAGAATTTTCCTTCATTTGTCAAACCACAATTAACCAGTTTATGCTCTGAATTCAGTGATGTTTTTGCACTCGAGAACGAGAAAATCACAGCAAACAATTTTTACAAACAAAAACTTAGAGTTTCTGATAAAACACCGGTTTATATAAAAAATTATCGAATACCTCATTCCCAAAAGGCTGAAATAGACACTCAAGTTAATAAGTTACGTGCAGACGGAGTCATTGAACCATCCTGTTCCGAATACAATAGCCCTGTTCTTTTAGTCCCAAAGAAGGCTTTGCCAGGAGAAAATACGAAAAGATGGCGAATGGTGATTGATTATAGGCAAATAAATAAAAAGTTGTTATCAGACAAGTACCCCCTGCCTAGAATAGATGAGATATTGGATCAGTTAGGTAGAGCTAAATATTTTTCTTGTGTAGACTTAATGTCTGATTTTCATCAGATCGAGTTAGAAGAGAGTTCACGTGACATCACCTCGTTTTCTACCGATCAAGGATCATTTAGATTCACGCGTTTGCCTTACGGGCTAAAAATTGCACCCAACTCCTTTCAGCGCATGATGTCTTTATCATTTTCAGGTCTTAAACCACAACAAGCCTTTCTTTATATGGATGATTTAATCATCGTCGGTTGCTCAGAGAAGCATATGTTTAAAAATATTAGAAATGTATTTGAAACTTGTCGTAAACATAACCTAAAATTACACCCTGATAAATGTGTATTTTTCAATACTGAAGTCACCTTCCTGGGGCATAAATGTACTAATTTCGGAATATTACCTGATGATGCTAAGTTCAAATTAATTCAAGACTACCCCATACCAACTGATGCAGAAGCTGCTAAACGTTTTATAGCGTTCTGTAATTATTACAGACGTTTTATTCCTAATTTCGCTAAACACGCACTGAATATAACAAAACTAACTCGCAAAAATATTGTTTTCAAATGGGATGAAGAATGTCAAAAATCATTCGAGTACTTAAAGAACATGCTGTTAAAGCCACAAATACTACAATATCCCGATTTTCAGAAAAAATTTTGCATTACCACTGACGCAAGCAAAACTGCTTGTGGAGCCATTCTCAGCCAAGAGCACAATGGAATGCAATTACCAATATCGTTTGCATCGCGAGCTTTCACGAAAGGTGAAGCGAATAAATTAGTCATAGAACAAGAATTAACAGCCATTCATTGGGCAGTCAACTACTTTAGGCCGTACGTGTATGGCAACAAATTTTTGATTAGAAGTGATCACAAGCCCTTGACCTATTTATTTTCATTAAAAAATCCTTCATCGAAATTGACAAGGATGAAGTTAGATTTAGAAGAATACGATTTTGATGTAGAATATATTGAAGGTAAAAATAATTGTGGAGCAGATGCTTTGTCTAGGATTGATTTTAATTTTATTAAGGAACTTGATGTACAAAATGTGGCAATGGTAATGACCAGGTCTAAAACTAAAGCTAGAGTAGTCCATGACACAAATATTCCGGACAATGGAAACATTAATTCAAGAATTTACGAAGCTAATGTCAGAGAGGTGGAAAAGTTAATAAGGTTGAAATTTGAGTTGTTCAAACAACCCCCAATTGCAAAATTTTTGAAAGGGAAACGTCTAGTACAGTCCATGAATATAGATACTTGTATTTTTAATGAAGAAATCGTTCTAAAACGATTATTTTCAAAGCTAAATATGGAAGCAAAAAATGCGAATATCACAAAGTTACAAATGTCTTTAAATGACGATATTTTTAAATATGTAAATATTAATGATTTTAAAATTTCTGCAGAAAAATTTTTAAATAATGTTATAATTGCGTTAACGCCAAAAATTACATATATTCATGATGACATAGAAAAACAAAACCTACTGTCGTTTTATCATAATGATCCATTGTCAGGTGGTCATTGTGGGGTGACTAGAACCCTTAATAAGCTTAGGAACTATTGTTATTGGAAAAATATGACAAAAGATGTCATAAAGTTTGTCAAATCTTGTTTACCCTGTCAAAGAAATAAATCATTACCGAAGTCAATAGAGCCATTAATAACCACACCAACTCCTTGCAAAACTTTCGATACAATCGTGATAGATACCGTAGGCCCATTTATGAAATCTAACAATGGAAATGAGTACGCAGTAACTATGATATGCGATCTCAGTAAATTTTTGATCATAACACCTGTAGCAAACAAGAGTGCGGCAACAATAGCAAGAGCTATTTTTGAAAAACTTATTTTAATATATGGAACTCCAAGGAAGATTCTTACTGATAGAGGTACAGAGTACAAAAATCAATTGATGAAAAATTTATGCCAACTATTAGGAATTAATCATACAACTTCTACCGCGTATCACCACCAAACTTTGGGAACGATAGAAAGATCCCATCGGACACTTAACGAATACTTGCGTCATTATATGTCTGTGGAAAGAACAGACTGGGATGAATGGGTACCGTATTTCGCATATTGTTATAACACAACACCATCGGTTGTTCATAATTATTGTCCGTATGAACTCGTTTTTGGTAAGATTCCAAACCCTTTGACTTTCCTTCAGACTAACGAAGTAGAACCGATATACAACATAGATGCCTATGAAAAAGAAATAAAATTCAGACTGCAGAATGCACAACGTAGAGCGAAATCGCTAGTCGAAAAGGCAAAACAGCGGGAAAAAAATCAATATGACAGGAAAACTAAATTTCAAATACTAAAACCGAATGATTATGTGCTTATACAAAATGATTCAGGTCATAAATTACAACCTCTTTATAATGGTCCATTTCAGATAATAGACGTTAACAACAAAGGAAATTGTTTAATTAAACTAGATGACAATAAAACTCAAGAAGTTCATAAAAATCGTTTAAAAAAATTCGAATTTAATGGTCAAAATTTTGATTAAATCCTAAAAATTATTAAACGTATTCAAATAATTTTGTTACCTAACAAACAATAAAAATAAAAAAAAAAAAAAAAACGTTATTTAATTGTTAGAATATTAACTAATTAGTAATTAAATGAAATGAAGGAAATGAAAATATGTAAGTCCAAATATCTTAAATAATATTTTAAAAGTAAAATAAATTAAAACAAAAGAAAAATGCAACATGAGAAAATTTTTTTTTACAAGCATCTAACTTCCAAAAGGGGAAGGGATGACATTATAAACAAATTCTTCATTCAAAACTATTGTTAACATTCTAAATATTATTGTAAATATAATAAATATACATATATGAATTTAATTGAAAATTAATTTGAAAATATGTTTGATACTATTGTATACCTATTGTAAATCTTATTAACTATTTTATTTTGTACGAAGTGTATTACCCATATCAGAACAATTTAATAAGTTTATATATTAGAATGACCTTACTACCTATGTCAAACCCTTAGGTCATTCTTTCCAAAAAGGGAAGGTGTAATGTAACAAAATGGTAACACCAATTAATGTGTTTAAGAAATGTAACTAGATGGTAACACCAATTAATGTGTTTAAGAAATGTAACTAGATGGTAACACCAATTAGTTTGTTTAAGCATAAAAGAAAAGATAAAATAAAGGAGAAGTAATTGAACCATCAACATGTGCAGATGTACACAATAAACAGTAACTTTATAAAAACTATAAAACTTATAACAGTATGATGGGAATCGTTATATATTATTTATAGGCAAAAATTTTATTTTCTTTTAAGTTGAATAAATCAGTCAATTTCTAATGGATTTTTTAACATGAACGCTCGTTTTGTTGGCTATCAATTATATGTTTGAAATAAAATCAGTTCCTATACAAAAAGAATGTGTAACAACGTCCCGAATATAGAAAAATGAGGAAAACCCCGGAAAAAATACATTTGGTGTAAAAAGTACATTTTAAGAAACTATATACCGTTGGAAAGGTCAAAGCTTCTTCTTTCAAGATCTGGCAAGAAAATTGAAATCAGTTGGTATTTGTCTAAGTTACAAGCTGATTATTGCATACGGGTATGAAAAACCGGTTTTTTACCCGTAACTCAAGATTTTAGGGGTTTTTTGAAAATTCCAAAAACAGGGTGTTGTTGTATTGGACAGTACCTATCAGAAAAATGGTACTTCATTTGTTTTGTGTCACCGTGATCAGACACGGGTGTTTCTATGCACAATTGTGCTGAGAGCATTCACATGTATTCTCAACCTTTGTAATTCAATCGTCGATTAGACAGCGACGAATAAATATCAGGCGGATGCTTACGAATTTGTTTATATTTTTTTTCCAGAATATTTGCCCAGCAAACAATTTCAAACTCATGATGATATGCGAAAAATATTTTGTCATAAACAATGCTTTTGATAACATACAATGGCTTTTATGTTATCAAAGCTTTAAAGAAAAAGAGGAATATGTCATTAAAAGACATTATAATGCTTTTCATAGTGATATGAATAAGTTTAATTGCAAGGAAAGAAAAAACCTTTTACCCTTAACCAAACACCAAAATGATTTTACATAACCGAACCCTATGTATTGTAAATAATTTGTTTTGATTCTCAACCTGAATGGTTTTATTCAAAAATTATTCTATTCCCGATCTACTACCGAAATTTGCAGCAATCATTTTGTTCTTACTTCGTTCCTCAACACAAGAGTAAACATGTGTTCTGAAAGTCGAAATAAAAATTTGCTTCTGGCACCTTGGGTCTTCTTCATTGACATATTTTCATCATATATTATGTATGAAGCTAATCCCATTGCTTTAATCATGTGACAATGTCCATCGATTAGTTCCATAACATCCATAAGATCTACACCTGTTTTTTTCTTTATGGCAGCAAGAGATGTATCATAGTGAATTGTTGATAATAATATAAGGGCCTTATTCTTCTTTGCGACATAAGAGCATATCTTGTTGCTTCTGAGGGTGCCGACATAGCCAAGACCGATAGCCTTTAGCTGCTTACATAAATCAAGCTTCGTAAAAAAATTATCAGCAACGATTGTTATTTCCGAACATTTGTAGCGCATTGCCAGTCCTACAAGATCATTTTCTACGTTTTTCTGCTTGAATATTACCCTTGCTCTCCCCCAGTATAAATAATATCTTGAAATGGGAAATGATTTTTTGCATTACATCTCCACTATAATTTGGATGCTTTGAAGGTATGCACTGAGAGAACGAAGATGGCTGGGCCCTGGTGGTTCAAACGTGAATAAAATCTTCTTAAGACCGGAAGTGAAAAGTTATAATACTTTTTTAATTTTATTGGATAAAACATCTTTATTCAGGAATTCATAAAAAATTAAGTGGCTATGTCTATGCTTTCTATGTAAAATATATTAAAAAAATCAAAATGGTTAAATAAAACCATTTATTTTGAAAAAAATTAAATAATGGATGCCATCAGAAGACTCTACTAATTCTCCTAATTTAGTAATATACTTAATTTTATTAATTAGTCTGTGCAAAATCGTATCAAAAATATTTTTAATATGTTTTCCATATGAAAATGATCTTCCATGCCGACAAATATCAAAGCTTATTAAATTTGATACATCCAACCGCGTATTTTTATTTAGCGAATATTCAGTGTTATGCTCCAACAAGCAATCATTCTTTTACTTATTTTTTTTCTTGAATGAAAAACATAAATTATTTTCCCTAATTTTTTCATTTGACTAATTACTTAGAAAAATTTTATTTTTAATCAGTCTTTAAAATTGCTAACTCATATTCATTTCCAAAATGTGTTAGTGACTCTGACTGCGGAATGATTTAAAAACAAGTAAAAGTGCTATATTCGGCTGTGCCGAATCTTAAATACACTTCACAGATGTAATTCTTCTTTCTTTCTTGCTAAAACAGAAAGTAGCTTTAATTAAAAAATAATAAAAAAATTATGTTATCAGTTACTTTTACATATAAGACAACGTTTAAAGTTTTTGGTTAGGAAGCTAAATGTTTGGCTCTTCTTACTTCTAATACCTCTGAACGTCTTTCAAAAATATTAAATATGTTTAATTTACAAACAAAAAGACAAAATCTAATTTTTCAACCGTAGAATATTCTTTTGGTTTTTTTAGGTTTTTAATACCAATTTATTTCTTCCTGATATATAAAGTACGTATAATTCATCATAAAAATAAAAAATAACAAATTATATGGTTACTTGTATGAATCAGAAAATGTCGATATTCCAACCCTGAAATTTTGGTTTTTAATACCAATTTAACTTTTCCCGAAGTATAAAAAAGATTTCATTCACACACAACCAAAATAAGGAACTTATATGGCTACTTCTATGTACTAAAAAATTTCAATTTTCCAACCCTGGAACCGAATTTTTAATACCAAATTAATTCTTCCTGAAGTATAAAATAGGTTAAATTCAATTAAAAAAACAAAATTTGGAATTTATGTGCGAAATATTTCGATTTTCCAACTCTGGAAGCGAATTTTTATTTTCTTACCAATGCAATTCTTAGTGAATTTTTAAACTTTTTGGCCACTTTCATGTACCATAAAATATTTTAATAATAAGATTCATGCAACTCTTAATAATGAGGTTTATTTAAGAAAAACTTAAAATTTGTAACTATTTTGGTCACTTTCATGTACTACAAAATATTGCAGTTGTCCAACCCTGGAATCGAAATTTTGGTTTGTTTTAATATTACATACCAATTTTGTTTTTCCTGAATTAAAAAATAGTTTTAATTAGTAAAAACCGACGTTAGTTGGCTTTTTTGTTACTTTTATGTATAAAACAAATGTCTATTTCCCATCCCTAGGAGAGAAATTTTTGTCTTCTCTTTATACCAATGCTAGTTTCCATTACTTATAAAGTAGTTTTATTTACAAAAATCTTGAAATTAGCAAGCATTTTGGTCACTTTCATGTTCTACAATATATAGCATGTACCAAAAAAACTTTAAATTTCCCAGCCCTCGGATTGAAATTTAATTTTTTTTTTTGCTTTTTTATAAATGCGACTTGTTATGAGGTATAAAGTGATTTTATTGTAGCAACATTTAAAATTTTTGACCATTTTGGTTACTTTTATGTATAAACAATTTCAATTTCCCACCCCTGGAAACGAAATTTTAATTTTTTAATTTTTTTTATCAATGCAAATCTTCATTAAGTATAAAGTGATTTTATTTAAGAAAAACTCAAAATTTATAACAATTTTGGTTATTACATTTACTACAAAATATTGCATGTACCAAAAAAAACTTTCATTTTCCCAACCATGGAAAAGAAATTTAAATTTTTTATTTTTAATTTTTATCAGTGCAAGCCTTCTGAAGGTATAAATTAGTTTTATTTAAGAAATATTTAAATTTTTTAACCATTTTGGCCACTTACATGTACTACAAAATATTGCAATTTTCCAACCCTGTATTCGAAATTTTGATTTTTTTTTTAATATTTGATACTAATCTTGTTCTTCCTAAATTTTGTTCTTCCTACAGTTTTAGGTAGCAAAAAAAAAACATCAGTTGACTGTTTGATTACTTTCACGTATCAAGAAATGCAATTTCCCATCCCTGGAAGCAAAATTTGAATTTAAAATTTTTTTGATTGGTTAATGCAAATCTTCATGACCTATAAATAGGTTTCGTTAAAGAAAAACTTTAAATTTTTAAAAATTTTAGTTACTACATGTACTACAAAATACGGAATGGGCCGAAAAAAAAAATTATTTCCCATCCTTGGAAAAATTGTTAATATTTTTTAGTTTTTAATAGACCATTGAGGCTTCCTAAAGCACGAAATAGGTTTAATTTACAAACATTAAAAAAAATAACTGGTTTATGGTATAAATTTTGCGTCGAGATATAGGTGTAAGCTTCCCAGCTCTGGAACCGTACATCGGATCTTTCTGAATTTCAATACCAATCTATTTAAGTTCATTTCCAATCCAACGGTCCAAGAACGAAGTCTCTAGCTCTTCTGGGGCCTTGGGAAACCCGTACAGATAGGCGGACATCGCTCAATCGTCATCGCTATTCATAAGGATCCAGAATATATATACTTTATGGGGTGATACCGAAGAAATTACACACGAAATGACAAACCTATATATACCCCTTCACTTTTTTGTGAGGGTATACAAATTTAAATGAAACAGATACACACAAAATGATTGTGTTTGCAAAAACAGCGACTTCGGGAAACACACATGCGTAGTGGACAGCCACAAGGATGCTAAGTAAAACGACTAACAACTGAAATATTCCCATCAGATTTATTGATAGCAAAATGAACTGTCAATGAAACGACTAAAATGACCACGATAAACATATTTTGACTAATAAGAACATTTTTTTATTTTAGCTTCGAGTTGCCCTTTTTGTTATTTCTGTAAATTGAAGTCAAAGAATCAGTTACATAGGCTTAATTTTCGTTCACTATAATTTATTTTTACAAATTGCGTATATGTACCTGAGCATGTTAAATAAAGTCTCATATATGTAGTAATCATTTAATCCAGTAATTTATTAACATTTATTGGCAGACAACAATTTGTTTGTTGTTGTTTGCCATAATGTTAATTTTCTTTGAACTGCAATTAACTATTAACATATCAACTTGTTTCGCACTCCGCAAACGACTAAATAGCAAAATCAAACGACGTACGCGTATTCATTCCCTAACAACTACAACTCAATTCTCTTAACTACCGTTAGTCAATGGTCACTTTCATCAGAATTATTGTTGCTGTTGCTATCGACTTGTGTGTTTGAGAAGTCATTGTTGTTGCAGACGAAATCGTTTTATGTATAACTGTTTCATTTAATTTTTTTTGTCAATTCATATTCATGAATGAAGCAGTAGCTGTAGTCGTTTGACGAAAATTGTTTATGCGTTCGGTATGCACTAGTCAATTTTTGTCTGCTATTGCTATTTTTTCGTCAGCAATTTGAACACTGTTTTTAATGAATAATTTTACTTAATCAACGTTTTTACACCCTCCAAAAAATAATATGGAGAGTATATATAAAGTATATATATTCCGATGAAATCGAAGACGATCTGCGCATGTCCGCCCGTCTCTGGAAATCACGATTCAGTTCAAACGAAAAGAGCTAGACTCCTGAAATTTGGTGTAAATACATCTTGAAGGATAACACAGGCTAAGTTCGGAGATGGGCTAAATCGAGCAAGAGGGGAAAAAGTTCCCCTAAGAAGAACTAAACCAACCTCTAAAAAACAACACAATTTTTGTAATTTTGTTAAGCAAATGATATATTTTTATACTAAAGAAGGTTCAACGCGTTAAACTTGGAGCAATAAAATAAAAAAACAAGTAAGAATGTAAAGTTCGACCGGGTCAAATCTTAAATACCCTCCAAATATTAAGTAAGTGAATTTAAAATGTTTAACTTGGTGGGACAGAGTTCCTTTATATAATATCGTACGTCAACGCCCACTAAAGGGGGCGAGGTTCAAAAATAGACAGTATCATGTTTTCCACAGACGAACGTATGGACATTGCTAGACGGTCTTAGACTTTGTCACTAATCAAGAATATACATATCTACCTTATAGGGTCAAATTCTCTTTGGAGGGTATAAAAACTGTATTTTGGCGGGGTTATTCTGGCAAGGGCTGTGGGGGAAACATTTCACCATTGTCATAAAACTCCAAAAATAAATGCTTGGGATAATTATATACAAAATAAAATTTTATATATTTTTTGATAGGGTCATTTAGGGGCAAAAGGGGAGGAGGGGGTAGGGCAGAAACAGGCAGTCATAAAATTCTAAAAATAAATGCCTGGGATGATTATATACAAAATTAAAATGTCTTTTTTTTTAGGGTCATATAGGGGGCAAAGGGGGAGGAGGGGGTAGGGCAGAAACAGGTAGTCATAAAACTCTAAAAATAAATGCTTGGGGTGATTATATTTAAAATTAAAAAAAAAAATTTTTTATAGGGTCATTTAGCGGGCAAAGGGGGAGGAGGGGGTAGAGCAAAAACAGGCAGTCATAAAATTCTAAAAATAAATGCTTGGAATGATTATATACAAAATTTAAAATGTTTTTTTTTTTGATAGGGTCATTTAGGGTAATTTTTTTTGGTAGGGTCATATAGAGGGTGAAGGGGGAGGACGGGGTAGGGCTGAGTAGTTCCAGGTTACATCTCAGCTTCGTCATTAAGGCTTAAAAATTTTATTTTTAAAGAATGTAGGCTAAAGTAAAACAATTTGTTAAATTTTTATGTTATTTTTGAATATAATAACGCCCACTAAAGTGGGCGTGGTCCAAAATTTTTTATTTTTATTTTATGGCTCCAAGTTTAAGGCGTTGGACCGTATTTGACATAAAAATATATCACTTGCTTAACAAAAAAAATCAAAGAACTTTAAAAATTATGTTGTTTTTTCTGGGTTGGTTTAGTTCTTCTTAAGGGAACTTTAAGCTTCAAAATATATTTATACCAAATTCTAAGGATCTAGCTCTTTTCGTTTGGACTGAATCGTGATTTCCACAGACGTACGGACGGACGGACATGCTCAGATCGTCTTAGATTTCATCACTGATCAAGAATATATATACTTTATGGGGTCTGAGATGGATATTTCGATGCGTCTGACGATTAATATTCCCAATATTCCATATGTCTCTTGTCGCTTTTTCCAGAGCCATCGGCTGCTGATATTTAAAGCTTTTGTTATTTATTTTCAAGCAACACTGGTTTACAGCCAAAAAATACCAAGAACGCCACATGTCTAGATAAGTTAATTGGGACCTCCTGAACACGAAAATCGCTGTAATTTTTTTTTCCTAAGTACCGTTTTTTAGATAACGGTACTTTTGTGTTTTTCCGTGCATGGTCCCACTCAAACCCTTGTGGAGCCCAACCAAAAAGTCCGATCAAAATAAATGGCATATCGTTGGAAAGGTACTTGCATGAATTTTCCGTTGATATGCTGGAAATTTCTATCTGACCTGAAATGGCTGAGTTATGGCACCTCAAAGTTCAAAATTTGCCTATTTTTTACGTTTGTTTAAAAATTTTTCATTTTTATTTCGTTTTTTTTTTCTACGTTATAGTAAAGATCTGGAATGTTTTATTTTTTTACCAAATAGTTTATTTAATTACCAACATTTTAAGCGTAATTTAAAAAAAAAATTATGAAAAATAAAGTTATTATTAAGGATTTTGTGGAACGACATGCGGCGTTCTTGGTATTTTTCCAAATTAAAAATTTGTAAAGCTGTGTAATTGAATTTAGTTAACAATTTACAATGGCCGCTACGCCAAGTGAGATGGCGGGGCGGCCTGGAAATCAGTACTGATCCGTTCTGCTGGTTTAATGACTATGAAAAATATTCTTAATATTCCACTCTGAGAAATAAATAGAATATAATCACATTCATTTATTAAATAAAAGTAAAAAATAGTTTGCACTTTCGCAGATTTGAACTTATAGCCTGTTGAGAAAATTAACATCTTGTAATACAATTTACATAAAAGTTCACTATTAAAATAGAAATTCATACATAAAAAAAATATTTTTGTACCCCGCCCCCTTTAACGGGCGTTATTATATGCAAAAATTTTGAAAAATTTAACAAATTGTTTTATTTAAGCCTACATTCCTTAAAAATAAAATGTTTAAGCTTTAATGACGAAGCTGAGACGTAACCTGGTACTACTCTGCCCTATCCCCTCCTCCCCCTTTGCCCCTTAAATTACCGTATAAAAAAAATTTTAATTTATTATATAGTTATCCCAAACATTTATTTTTAGAGTTTTATGACAAAAGTGAAATGTCTCCACCACAGCCCTTGCCAGAGCGACCCCGGCAAAATACAGTTTTAATACAATTCAAAGAGAATTGGACCCCATAAAGTATACATATTCTTGATCAGTGATGAAGTTTAAGACGGTCTAGCAATGCCCATACGTTCGTCTGTGGAAAACATGATATTGTCTATTTTTGAACCCCGCCCCCTTTAGTGGGCGTTGACGTACGATATTATATAAAGCAACTCTGTCCCATCAAGTTAAACATTTTAAATTTACTTACTAAATATTTGGAGGGTATTTAAGATTCGACCCGGTCGAATATAACGTTTTTACTTGTTTTTTTCAAGTTAGAAAATACATATGTCTACTTTGTATATATATATAATGCACCATTATCTTTCAAACGCTTGGCTTTGTGTTTGGTGGGTAACTCGCAAGTTCAATACATACACAATTTACCAACACATTGACGGTGCCCACCACTGATATAGATATACTGACTGTCCCACTACTCAGGATCATACATATGGACAATGTTTAGTATACGATAGTTGGGACCCTACGAAGAGTCGCACAAAGAGGAGACCGAGAACGTCTAATGTGTTTTATATCATTCTCTTGCACGGCTGAATCCTATACATTTGTGTTTTTGTGTCACTATGGACTTATTTTTTCGTTTCATCGAGTTTGAAATCACAACGATTTTAAAGAAGTTTGACTTAAAAAAATATATAAAATTAAAAGCGAAGAGATTAGATTACAATATGTAGTACCACAGACCAATATGCAGGATTCTGCAGCTGAACTTAACACTGTATTCTCCTTACATATCAGGAAATAATATGCAAGAAGAATTTTAGAGGGACAATGAGGGACAACACACGTAATTCTTATTTAAGTCCTTTTGAGATAAGTAAAAAACTACAAAACCCCACTTTACTTCGCAACGAAGTACGCGAAATGCAAGACGCTACTTAAAAAAATTTAACCGTAGGAAGAAAGGCATTACCTTTGTGCACAATATCTACTATATCCAATCGAATATGAAATAACAGTTGGTAATATTTTAGTTGTTTCAAAATTATTTACTTTTTAATATTTGTAATGCTGAAGAAATAAAATTCAGCTTTCACACTTTGTTGCCGTTTTTTAGAAAAGTCTATTAGAATATGTGCAAAATAATTATGACATTGTGAAGCTTGAATAGTAAGCTTATTCCAAAGCATACTACGGTCTCAAAATTTTTTAATTATTTTTTCATTTTTGGCCTATGAGAGCCACCACAGTGCAATGGCCTACAAATATTTTGCCCTAAAATTGCATTAAATACTTTTGCTTTAAATTACGACATCTTCCAAGACATAGATGCATTTCTACAAAACTCTTTTGGCAAATGAGTAATAATTTCTTCACTAATAATTGTCCTACCACTTAAAGATAGGAAACAAATGTCATCTTTTATCAATAACCTTTTATATTGTGGTAATATACTTTCATCAAGCAGAGATGTGGTCGAGCCAGTGTCAATTAATGCCCTAATTTTATCCTTACCTAGCGTAAAGTCAATTATTGAAAATGTTCCGAAGAGGCTATTGTAAGAAAATTTACTTTCTCGTCGCCTTCAAAGTTCTCTTCCCCTTCCTGAAGCAAGCGCGGATCCAGGGGGGGGGGGGGGTCATAAACTTGTATACTTGATCAGTTTTTCTTCAATTTTCTTTCGAACCTGTATTTACGTTCACACACGAAACGTCATGACAAGTTTTACTTCATTGCTGAACATTCATTTAATATATTACGGATGATAAAACAAAAGAAAATATAATAACTGACTATTATTGTCAAGTCTGTACACCTTTTCACGCTCTTCACCGATCCTAAAAGATCAAGACTTGACGAGTCAAACCTGGTGTGTGTGAAAGGGGTCTAACTCCTCTGCTTTGATTTTATCCAACGTCAACCACGGATGGAAAACATGATACAATTGTATTTTTTTTTTTTTGCACAATTAGACTTTGTTGCTACCGTGGTACTACAACAACTAATTTGGTACAATTTAAATATCTCAATCAAAAGCTTACACCTAGTTCATAAAACCGTTTTATGCTTGAAAATTTTTTTTAATTTCTCAGTGAATCAGTTAATAAACATAAAATATTTCTGTGAATTATACGGTTACATAATCAAAGATTTTGTGTCAACTTTTTATTACATACAGTATTCTAGTCAGCACTTCATGGAATTTTCGGATCGTTTCTTACTTCTCTGCTTGTATTATATATTTATTTTGTCGTTTCTTTTTGAAAATGATTGTTCTTTTGAGAGAAAACGGTCCTTTAGACCCGAATCTTTCAAAATAGTGTCTTATGTCTCATATTTCTGCTAAATTATGGCTCATTTAAGTAACGGACTTACAATTATTTGCTATAATTTTTCGCAACAGAAAAATTTTTCATCGTTAGGCTGCCTTATATTTGATTCAAAAACAATCACGTTGAAAAAGGGTATAATAATTGATTTCCAAATTCCGAAAAAGTTTTCAATCAATATCTCGTTGCCTAAATTTTAAACTACCAGAAAATTTATTATATTAAATTGTATGACTTTTTGAATAAAATTTAATCAACTGATTCCTAGATTTTTATGTATATAATATTTATTTGTTGTATACTTGTGTAGAGAAGTTTTTGAATTTCTATTTATAGAAATATAAAATATATAAAAAAGTGGTACCGTCATGGTATGAAAAGTACATTTTATTTAGTTAAATGGTTCAAAATCAAAATAGCCCTTTTCCATCCCTGAAGGCAACTTTTGTTTGCATAAACACTTGAATAAAGCATGTTCGATTACCAGACGGACAATTAAGCAAACGATGCGTTCGCCGATATGATACTGTTTTCATTCAACAATCTATTTTGCTGCGTTGTCAAAAGAGTATAAAACTTTCATGTATGATGTCAGTAAAAGATGTTCGATCTCGAGTCGTTTCACATATACTTGTATGAAGCGTTCATCACTATTTTGTATCGTTCTATTAGAAACATAAAAAATATCATTTATGTACATGTAAATATATGAAATGTACACAAGTTCACTTGTTTATTCTGTGGATCATTTAAATTTTAAAATACAGTCGAATCCGCTTTAGCGCAACACGCCTTACTGAAAAAAATCGGATTACTGAAAGCGATGCACTGATTTTTCCCTAGTCTTATTCACTTCGCTTTAGCGAAACATTGCTTTATTGAAAATATCGTATTACTGAAAACCAAAAGCTATCCCACAACTACATTTTGTATGAAACTCACATCGCTTTAGTGAAAAAATAAACAATAACAAATTTATTTATTAGAAATCGATTGCATAACTTAAGGCTGAAAAAATTGTGAATGTTTTGTCCGTTAAAAAATTAAATGGAAAAATGTATATGTCCTTTTCACTCCTACGAACTTTATTGTATTTTTCTATTATATTGTCAACGCAAGTGGCTAGACATTTTCGAGGAATTTATGAAAAATTTCAACAACAAAATGAATAATTCTATGAATAATTTTTACGTTAAATTGACGTAGAAAATATACAGATTTGATATAAAATATATTGCTTTACTGATTTTAAGTAGTACGCTTATTTGTAACAAATTCCAGTAATCCGAACTACGTTTTAGAGAAAAATCGGATAACTGAATTTTCTTTGGTTATTTCCAGTAAAGCGGAGTGGACAGTAAAGCTAAAGATTTTTTAATCGAATTTCCGTGATATTAGTAGCTTAGTCAAGTGTTTTTAAATACAAAACCGTAAAAAGTACATTATTTTTGCATCTCGATAATCCGGATACCATAAATCCTGAACATGTCCGTATTACTGGAGTGTCCGGATTACAGATGTTAATTTTTTTACCTGCATACATACATAATGCAAAGAATAAAAATTAAATCAATTTTATATTTATTTATCATGTTTTTTATTAAAAAGAGAATATAGTTCAATAAATGTTACATTTAAATGTAGTATATGAAACGAAAATGCATATATATGTTAGACATAAATTCTCTTAAAGCAGCACTATTTTTTTAATATTAAACACGGTCGATTTTTTTTCGCCAAATTTGTCTGCAACACATCTTACTGATTTGCCTGTGACTAATTCATCCAATAGTTCACACATCTTTTTTTTTCTTAAACTTTTATGTATGTGATCTCTTGCTATTACTATTCATTCACCTATATTGTATTTGGCGTTTTTCGCCTTCAGATTCGACATTTTGTAATAGATTAAAGAAAAGTTAGCTTTTTGTCTTTAAGCTACTAAAGGGTGCTTTTATAAGAGCTTGCTGATTTGAAATTTAAATAAAACACATGCCAAATTATAAAATGGCCAAAAAAATTTTTTATTTGGTAGATAATTTCTTGTCATTTAACATTTAAATATAATTTCGGGCATATGGCCACCACGACTATTTTGCACAAAGATCATTCTGGAGGTCCAATTTTCGACCACCTTTTCAAGCATTTGAGGGCGTATTTCGGCAATGACACGTTGAATATTGGTGTCCAAACCGTCAATCGTTGCTGGTTTATCCACGTAAGCCAATGATTTCAGGTATCCCCACAAAAAATAATCGAGTGGCGCCAAATCACACGAACGCGGAGGCCAATTCACCGGTCCATTTCTCGAAATGATGTTGTCGTTGAAATGTTCTTTCAATAAGTCCATTGTTTCTTGAAGTTTTGGCACCAAAAATTCATTGATCACGATTCTGTATCGACTTCCATTCACGGTAACGCGTCGTCCTTCCTCATTTTTAAAGAAATAAGGACCGATGATTCCACCAGCCCATAGACCGCACCAAACATTACATTTATCGGGATGCATTGGTAATTCTTGAACGGCGTGTGGATTATATTTGATCCAAATACGGCAATTTTGCTTGTTGATATATCCATTTAACCAAAAATGCGCCTCATCACTGAAGAGAATTTTGCGGTAAAAAAGCGGATAAACATTTTTAATTGAACACTGTTTTTGAAAATAAATTCATGATGAGTTGCCAAACAATACTGAGTAGAGACGTCACTTTAAACTGTCAAAACAGCTGTCAGACAACTGAGTGATTCGTATAAAAAAAAATCTCATAAAAAAACACCCTTTAAAATTTGTCGACTTTTCAGGCGTTATACGCCAAACACAATAGCGGTGATTGTTTTACAATGTCCAGTTATATAAAGAAATTTTTAAAAATGTGTATAGCTTAAACTTTAATAAGTTTTGCGAACCTATGTCAACAAAAACACTCAACTAACTAAAGCAAAATTGCCACGCGTAGACGAATACTACAGTAAAAAGTTCCGTTATTATACAAGGAGTATAACATGAATAAAACAAAAAAATTAAAAAAAAATTACTGTCCGTATTATAGAGTAAAAAAAGTGGTACTGTCCGGTTTGTAGCAGTGTCCGGATTATATATGTGTCCGTGCAATCGCGTGTCCGGATTATCGGGATAGCACTGTAATGTGTTTTAAGGTAATGTAGTGTATTTCATGTTTAATACACTTATTTATAATTATTTAATAATTTAATACACTTATATATATTATTTGTAATTATACACACTACCCTAATATATTACTTTACTTTACCTATTTTTTATAATACAACAATTCAATATTATAATTAAGAACAAATAAAACTACCTGTTAATATTGGAAGGGTCATTGGAAATATACCAAATTTGTATACCGTTAAGTTAGTATATAAGAAACAAACTTTTCGAAAATAAAACATTAACTTACTTATCAGCCTTAAGATCGGCTCTTTCAATCCCATAAGCATTCAACTGCTAAAAACAAAAAGGCATAATAACTGCCTAAATATTAAATTAAGCCAGTGGCGTTTTTAAGTGCCGGCTCCAACATAAAGTTTGCGTCATCCTTTTTGCGCACAATACATGGCGATCCTGCCCACCGAACAGAAAAAAATCCCATTTGAGGAATAACAACCGGTTGGTGCATCGAAAAAATCACCAAAATACACAGCCGCAGCAATAGTGTCCGGCCCCAGACCCCTCACAATTGAGGAGTACAAGAGGAAACAGCAGCAAAGGACAGATAAGAAACTAACGTCCATTCCACCTACCGAAAAACCCAAACACAAGAGAGGTGGAAAAATTGTAAAAATACGCCGTAGGTTAGCAGCTTTGAGAGCGTCAGTAAATGCAGATCCTCCGCCAGCATGGGAGATAGCATCTGAGCTTTGGATCCAGATCGAAGCATATGAGGCCTTGCTCAATGCCCGACGAAACAAATAAAATGAAAACCACACACAACATTTTTTTCACACAATATGTGTACATATATTTAAAATTATTATAAAAAAAAATGAACACACAAAACTTTTTACACAATACAAGTAAAAACTTAACATATTACAGTTGAAATATAAAAATTAAAAACAATATTTTCTTACAAGCTAATTAAAAAAAAGAAAATAAATAAAAAAAACAAAACGCGAAGAAGCAAATTAATATCAGCTGTGAATGACTGACAGCACAACAACCCTGTATTAATAAAATAAAATTGATTTTAGCCACAATATTTCCTGTAGAGGGCACCACTACTCTCGTTGAATTGAGTGTTGGCACAAAGTTATAATTTTATGAATTTTTTTTTATGTCATAACATATTCTATATTTTGATTTTATGAATAAAATAGAGGAATATTTTATAGAATTAGAAAAATTAGAAAAGAATTTAAAGAAAAGTAAGGACAGAGTTTGCTCTACAGAATATAAAGAAGAAAAATTAATGCGATTGTTAAAAATTAGAACAGAGGTCGATGAAATTTTGAAAAATTTAGAGGATACAAAAAGTAAAACTTTCATTATCACGTTTAACGATTTGTATAAGAAATTATTCAGTTTAATAGAAAATTTATGCATTAAAACATTAAAAACCACGAGCACATATAATAAAGCAGAAGATATGGCACTATTCGATATATAGGTAATTGGCAAAAATATACAAACATACAAGGGTTCGTACGAATATTTGGAGGACTTCATAGTTCAAACCGAATTGTTACACGATTTAATAAGAACCGAAGATAGGGAACTATACATAAAATATATATACAATTTTAAGCTAACAGCACATGTTCGCAGTGTGTTAGGGAGTGCAAATAGACCAACATCCTTAGCAGAATTAAAAAAACTATTGATTGAAGCGTACCCAAATCCGAAGACATTGCAGCAGGTACTAACAGAGTTAGGAACAGTAAAGCAAGGAGGCCTGTCAAAAGAGTATAAAACTTTCATGTATGATGTCAGTAAAAGGTGTTCGATCTCGAGTCGTTTCACATATACTTGTATGAAGCGTTCATCACTATTTTGTATCGTTCTATTAGAAACATAAAAAATATCATTTATGTACATGTAAATATATGAAATGTACACAAGTTCACTTGTTTATTCTGTGGATCATTTAAATTTTAAAATACAGTCGAATCCGCTTTAGCGCAACACGCCTTACTGAAAAAAATCGGATTACTGAAAGCGATGCACTGATTTTTCCCTAGTCTTATTCACTTCGCTTTAGCGAAACATTGCTTTATTGAAAATATCGTATTACTGAAAACCAAAAGCTAGCCCACAACTACGTTTTGTATGAAACTCACATCGCTTTAGTGAAAAAATAAACAATAACAAATTTATTTATTAGAAATCGATTGCATAACTTAAGGCTGAAAAAATTGTGAATGTTTTGTCCGTTAAAAAATTAAATGGAAAAATGTATATGTCCTTTTCACTCCTACGAACTTTATTGTATTTTTCTATTATATTGTCAACGCAAGTGGCTAGACATTTTCGAGGAATTTATGAAAAATTTCAACAACAAAATGAATAATTCTATGAATAATTTTTACGTTAAATTGACGTAGAAAATATACAGATTTGATATAAAATATATTGCTTTACTGATTTTAAGCAGTACGCTTATTTGTAACAAATTCCAGTAATCCGAACTACGTTTTAGAGAAAAATCGGATAACTGAATTTTCTTTGGTTATTTCCAGTAAAGCGGAGTGGACAGTAAAGCTAAAGATTTTTTAATCGAATTTCCGTGATATTAGTAGCTTAGTCAAGTGTTTTTAAATACAAAACCGTAAAAAGTACATTATTTTTGCATCTCGATAATCCGGATACCATAAATCCTGAACATGCCCGTATTACTGGAGTGTCCGGATTACAGATGTTAATTTTTTTACCTGCATACATACATAATGCAAAGAATAAAAATTAAATCAATTTTATATTTATTTATCAAGTTTTTTATTAAAAAGAGAATATAGTTCAATAAATGTTACATTTAAATGTAGTATATGAAACGAAAATGCATATATATGTTAGACATAAATTCGCTTAAAGCAGCACTATTTTTTTTAATATTAAACACGGTCGATTTTTTTTCGCCAAATTTGTCTGCAACACATCTTACTGATTTGCCTGTGACTAATTCATCCAATAGTTCACACATCTTTTTATACCCTCCAAAAAAGAATTTGGAGGGTATATTCACTTTGTCATTCCGTTTGTAACGCATCGAAATATCCATCTCAGACCCCATAAAGTATATATATTCTTGATCAGTGATGAAATCTAAGACGAACTGAGCATGTCCGTCCGTCCGTCCGTCCGTCCGTCTGTGGAAATCACGATACAGTCCAAACGAAAAGAGATAGACTTTTGAAATTTGGCATAAATATATTTTAAAACTTAGAGCAGGTTAAGTTCGAAGATGGGCTTAATCGGGCAAGAGGGGAAAAAGTTCCCCTAAGAAGAACTAAACCAACCCAGAAAAAACAACATCATTTTTAAAGTTTTTTGGTTATTTTGTTAAGCAAATGATATATTTTTATGTCAAATACGGTCCAACGCCTTAAACTTGGAGCCATTAAATAAAATAAAAATATTTTTTGACCCCGCCCACTTCAGTGGGCGGTATTATAGGCAAAAAGAGCATACAAATTTAGCAAATTGTTTTACTTAAGCTTACATTCCTTCAAAATAACACTTTTAAGCTTTAATGACGAAGCTGAGACGAAACCTGGTACTACTCTGCCCTACCCCTTCCTTCCCCTTCGCCCCTTAATGACCCTACCAAAAAAAAAATTTTTTTTTTTAATTTTGTATATAATCATCCCAAGCATTTATCTTTAGAGTTTTATGACTGCCGATTTCTGCCCTACCTAACCCCCCCCCCCCATCCTTTGCCCCCTAAATGACCCTACCAAAAAAATTTTTTTTTTTAAATTTTGTATATAATCATCCCAAGCATTTATCTTTAGAGTTTTATCACTGCCGATTTTTAGCCTACCCCCCCCCCCCCGCACTCTTCCTTTGCCCTCTAAATGACCCTACCAAAAAAAATTTTTTTTTTTAATTTTGTATATAATCATCCCAAGCATTTATCTTTAGAGTTTTATGACTGCTGATTTCTGCCCTAGCCCCCCCCTTCTTACTTTGTCCCCTAAAATGACCCTACCAAAAAAAAATTGTTTTTTAAATTTTGTATATAATCATCCCGAGCATTTATCTTTAGAGTTTTATGACTGCCTGTTGCTGCCCTACCCCCTCCTCCCCCTTTGCCCGCTAAATGACCCTATTAAAAATAAATATACATTTTTATTTTATTTTGTGTATAATCATCCCAAGCATTTATTTTTACAGTTTTATGTGTATCTGTTTCTGCCCTACCCCCTCTCCCCCTTTGCCCTCTAAATGACCCTATCAAAAAAAAGAAATTTTAATTTTGTATATAATTATCCCAAGCATTTATTTTTAGAGTTTTATGACAAAGGTGAATTGTTTCCCCCACAGCCCTTGCCAGAGCGACCCCGCCAAAATACAGTTTTTATACCCTCCAAATAGAATTGTGATGAAGTCTAAGACGGTCTAGCAATGCCCATGCGTTCGTCTGTGGAAAACATGATATTGTATATATTTGAATCCCGCCCCCTTTAGTGGGCGTTGACGTACGATATTATATAAAGGAACTCTGTCCCACCAAGTTGAACATATCAAATTCACTTACTAAATATTTGGAGGGTATTTAAGATTCGACCCGGTCGAATATAACGTTTTTACTTGTTTTTTCTTAAACTTTTATGTATGTGATCTCTTGCTATTACTATTCATTCACCTATATTGTATTTGGCGTTTTTCGCCTTCAGATTCGACATTTTGTAATAGATTAAAGAAAAGTTAGCTTTTTGTCTTTAAGCTACTAAAGGGTGCTTTTATAAGAGCTTGCTGATTTGAAATTTAAATAAAACACATGCCAAATTATAAAATGGCCAAAAAAATTTTTTATTTGGTAGATAATTTCTTGTCATTTAACATTTAAATATAATTTCGGGCATATGGCCACCACGACTATTTTGCACAAAGATCATTCTGGAGGTCCAATTTTCGACCACCTTTTCAAGCATTTGAGGGCGTATTTCGGCAATGACACGTTGAATATTGGTTTCCAAACCGTCAATCGTTGCTGGTTTATCCACGTAAGCCAATGATTTCAGGTATCCCCACAAAAAATAATCGAGTGGCGCCAAATCACACGAACGCGGAGGCCAATTCACCGGTCCATTTCTCGAAATGATGTTGTCGTTGAAATGTTCTTTCAATAAGTCCATTGTTTCTTGAAGTTTTGGCACCGAAAATTCATTGATCACGATTCTGTATCGACTTCCATTCACGGTAACGCGTCGTCCTTCCTCATTTTTAAAGAAATAAGGACCGATGATTCCACCAGCCCATAGACCGCACCAAACATTACATTTATCGGGATGCATTGGTAATTCTTGAACGGCGTGTGGATTATATTTGATCCAAATACGGCAATTTTGCTTGTTGATATATCCATTTAACCAAAAATGCGTCTCATCACTGAAGAGAATTTTGCGGTAAAAAAGCGGATAAACATTTTTAATTGAACACTGTTTTTGAAAATAAATTCATGATGAGTTGCCAAACAATACTGAGTAGAGACGTCACTTTAAACTGTCAAAACAGCTGTCAGACAACTGAGTGATTCGTATAAAAAAAAACCTCATAAAAAAACACCCTTTAAAATTTGTCGACTTTTCAGGCGTTATACGCCAAACACAATAGCGGTGATTGTTTTACAATGTCCAGTTATATAAAGAAATTTTAAAAAATGTGTATAGCTTAAACTTTAATAAGTTTTGCGAACCTATGTCAACAAAAACACTCAACTAACTAAAGCAAAATTGCCACGCGTAGACGAATACTACAGTAAAAAGTTCCGTTATTATACAAGGAGTATAACATGAATAAAACAAAAAAATTAAAAAAAAATTACTGTCCGTATTATAGAGTAAAAAAAGTGGTACTGTCCGGTTTGTAGCAGTGTCCGGATTATATATGTGTCCGTGCAATCGCGTGTCCGGATTATCGGGATAGCACTGTAATGTGTTTTAAGGTAATGTAGTGTATTTCATGTTTAATACACTTATTTATAATTATTTAATAATTTAATACACTTATATATATTATTTGTAATTATACACACTACCCTAATATATTACTTTACTTTACCTATTTTTTATAATACAACAATTCAATATTATAATTAAGAACAAATAAAACTACCTGTTAATATTGGAAGGGTCATTGGAAATATACCAAATTTGTATACCGTTAAGTTAGTATATAAGAAACAAACTTTTCGAAAATAAAACATTAACTTACTTATCAGCCTTAAGATCGGCTCTTTCAATCCCATAAGCATTCAACTGCTAAAAACAAAAAGGCATAATAACTGCCTAAATATTAAATTAAGCCAGTGGCGTTTTTAAGTGCCGGCTCCAACATAAAGTTTGCGTCATCCTTTTTGCGCACAATACATGGCGATCCTGCCCACCGAACAGAAAAAAATCCCATTTGAGGAATAACAACCGGTTGGTGCATCGAAAAAATCACCAAAATACACAGCCGCAGCAATAGTGTCCGGCCCCAGACCCCTCACAATTGAGGAGTACAAGAGGAAACAGCAGCAAAGGACAGATAAGAAACTAACGTCCATTCCACCTACCGAAAAACCCAAACACAGGAGAGGTGGAAAAATTGTAAAAATACGCCGTAGGTTAGCAGCTTTGAGAGCGTCAGTAAATGCAGATCCTCCGCCAGCATGGGAGATAGCATCTGAGCTTTGGATCCAGATCGAAGCATATGAGGCCTTGCTCAATGCCCGACGAAACAAATAAAATGAAAACCACACACAACATTTTTTTCACACAATATGTGTACATATATTTAAAATTATTATAAAAAAAAATGAACAAACAAAACTTTTTACACAATACAAGTAAAAACTTAACATATTACAGTTGAAATATAAAAATTAAAAACAATATTTTCTTACAAGCTAATTAAAAAAAAGAAAATAAATAAAAAAAACAAAACGCGAAGAAGCTGTGAATGACTGACAGCACAACAACCCTGTATTAATAAAACAAAATTGATTTTAGCCACAATATTTCCTGTAGAGGGCACCACTACTCTCGTTGAATTGAGTGTTGGCACAAAGTTATAATTTTATGAATTTTTTTTTATGTCATAACATATTCTATATTTTGATTTTATGAATAAAATAGAGGAATATTTTATAGAATTAGAAAAATTAGAAAAGAATTTAAAGAAAAGTAAGGACAGAGTTTGCTCTACAGAATATAAAGAAGAAAAATTAATGCGATTGTTAAAAATTAGAACAGAGGTCGATGAAATTTTGAAAAATTTAGAGGATACAAAAAGTAAAACTTTCATTATCACGTTTAACGATTTGTATAAGAAATTATTCAGTTTAATAGAAAATTTATGCATTAAAACATTAAAAACCACGAGCACATATAATAAAGCAGAAGATATGGCACTATTCGATATATAGGTAATTGGCAAAAATATACAAACATACAAGGGTTCGTACGAATATTTGGAGGACTTCATAGTTCAAACCGAATTGTTACACGATTTAATAAGAACCGAAGATAGGGAACTATACATAAAATATATATACAATTTTAAGCTAACAGCACATGTTCGCAGTGTGTTAGGGAGTGCAAATAGACCAACATCCTTAGCAGAATTAAAAAAACTATTGATTGAAGCGTACCCAAATCCGAAGACATTGCAGCAGGTACTAACAGAGTTAGGAACAGTAAAGCAAGGAGGCCTGTCAAAAGAGTATAAAACTTTCATGTATGATGTCAGTAAAAGATGTTCGATCTCGAGTCGTTTCACATATACTTGTATGAAGCGTTCATCACTATTTTGTATCGTTCTATTAGAAACATAAAAAATATCATTTATGTACATGTAAATATATGAAATGTACACAAGTTCACTTGTTTATTCTGTGGATCATTTAAATTTTAAAATACAGTCGAATCCGCTTTAGCGCAACACGCCTTACTGAAAAAAATCGGATTACTGAAAGCGATGCACTGATTTTTCCCTAGTCTTATTCACTTCGCTTTAGCGAAACATTGCTTTATTGAAAATATCGTATTACTGAAAACCAAAAGCTAGCCCACAACTACGTTTTGTATGAAACTCACATCGCTTTAGTGAAAAAATAAACAATAACAAATTTATTTATTAGAAATCGATTGCATAACTTAAGGCTGAAAAAATTGTGAATGTTTTGTCCGTTAAAAAATTAAATGGAAAAATGTATATGTCCTTTTCACTCCTACGAACTTTATTGTATTTTTCTATTATATTGTCAACGCAAGTGGCTAGACATTTTCGAGGAATTTATGAAAAATTTCAACAACAAAATGAATAATTCTATGAATAATTTTTACGTTAAATTGACGTAGAAAATATACAGATTTGATATAAAATATATTGCTTTACTGATTTTAAGCAGTACGCTTATTTGTAACAAATTCCAGTAATCCGAACTACGTTTTAGAGAAAAATCGGATAACTGAATTTTCTTTGGTTATTTCCAGTAAAGCGGAGTGGACAGTAAAGCTAAAGATTTTTTAATCGAATTTCCGTGATATTAGTAGCTTAGTCAAGTGTTTTTAAATACAAAACCGTAAAAAGTACATTATTTTTGCATCTCGATAATCCGGATACCATAAATCCTGAACATGCCCGTATTACTGGAGTGTCCGGATTACAGATGTTAATTTTTTTACCTGCATACATACATAATGCAAAGAATAAAAATTAAATCAATTTTATATTTATTTATCAAGTTTTTTATTAAAAAGAGAATATAGTTCAATAAATGTTACATTTAAATGTAGTATATGAAACGAAAATGCATATATATGTTAGACATAAATTCTCTTAAAGCAGCACTATTTTTTTTAATATTAAACACGGTCGATTTTTTTTTCGCCAAATTTGTCTGCAACACATCTTACTGATTTGCCTGTGACTAATTCATCCAATAGTTCACACATCTTTTTTTTTCTTAAACTTTTATGTATGTGATCTCTTGCTATTACTATTCATTCACCTATATTGTATTTGGCGTTTTTCGCCTTCAGATTCGACATTTTGTAATAGATTAAAGAAAAGTTAGCTTTTTGTCTTTAAGCTACTAAAGGGTGCTTTTATAAGAGCTTGCTGATTTGAAATTTAAATAAAACACATGCCAAATTATAAAATGGCCAAAAAAATTTTTTATTTGGTAGATAATTTCTTGTCATTTAACATTTAAATATAATTTCGGGCATATGGCCACCACGACTATTTTGCACAAAGATCATTCTGGAGGTCCAATTTTCGACCACCTTTTCAAGCATTTGAGGGCGTATTTCGGCAATGACACGTTGAATATTGGTTTCCAAACCGTCAATCGTTGCTGGTTTATCCACGTAAGCCAATGATTTCAGGTATCCCCACAAAAAATAATCGAGTGGCGCCAAATCACACGAACGCGGAGGCCAATTCACCGGTCCATTTCTCGAAATGATGTTGTCGTTGAAATGTTCTTTCAATAAGTCCATTGTTTCTTGAAGTTTTGGCACCGAAAATTCATTGATCACGATTCTGTATCGACTTCCATTCACGGTAACGCGTCGTCCTTCCTCATTTTTAAAGAAATAAGGACCGATGATTCCACCAGCCCATAGACCGCACCAAACATTACATTTATCGGGATGCATTGGTAATTCTTGAACGGCGTGTGGATTATATTTGATCCAAATACGGCAATTTTGCTTGTTGATATATCCATTTAACCAAAAATGCGCCTCATCACTGAAGAGAATTTTGCGGTAAAAAAGCGGAAAAACATTTTTAATTGAACACTGTTTTTGAAAATAAATTCATGATGAGTTGCCAAACAATACTGAGTAGAGACGTCACTTTAAACTGTCAAAACAGCTGTCAGACAACTGAGTGATTCGTATAAAAAAAACCTCATAAAAAAACACCCTTTAAAATTTGTCGACTTTTCAGGCGTTATACGCCAAACACAATAGCGGTGATTGTTTTACAATGTCCAGTTATATAAAGAAATTTTTAAAAATGTGTATAGCTTAAACTTTAATAAGCAAACTAAAGCAAAATTGCCACGCGTAGACGAATACTACAGTAAAAAGTTCCGTTATTATACAAGGAGTATAACATGAACAAAACAAAAAAATTAAAAAAAAATTACTGTCCGTATTATAGAAAAAAAAGTGGTACTGTCCGGTTTGTAGCAGTGTCCGGATTATATATGTGTCCGTGCAATCGCGTGTCCGGATATCAGGATAGCACTGTAATGTGTTTTAAGGTAATGTAGTGTATTTCATGTTTAATACACTTATTTATAATTATTTAATAATTTAATACACTTATATATATTATTTGTAATTATACACACTACCCTAATATATTACTTTACTTTACCTATTTTTTATAATACAACAATTCAATATTATAATTAAGAACAAATAAAACTACCTGTTAATATTGGAAGGGTCATTGGAAATATACCAAATTTGTATACCGTTAAGTTAGTATATAAGAAACAAACTTTTCGAAAATAAAACATTAACTTACTTATCAGCCTTAAGATCGGCTCTTTCAATCCCATAAGCATTCAACTGCTAAAAACAAAAAGGCATAATAACTGCCTAAATATTAAATTAAGCCAGTGGCGTTTTTAAGTGCCGGCTCCAACATAAAGTTTGCGTCATCCTTTTTGCGCACAATACATGGCGATCCTGCCCACCGATCGAAGCATATGAGGCCTTGCTCAATGCCCGACGAAACAAATAAAATGAAAACCACACACAACATTTTTTTCACACAATATGTGTACATATATTTAAAATTATTATAAAAAAAAATGAACACACAAAACTTTTTACACAATACAAGTAAAAACTTAACATATTACAGTTGAAATATAAAAATTAAAAACAATATTTTCTTACAAGCTAATTAAAAAAAAGAAAATAAATAAAAACAAGTAAAAACGTTATATTCGACCGGGTCGAATCTTAAATACCCTCCAAATATTTAGTAAGTGAATTTGAAATGTTTAACTTGGTGGGACAGAGTTCCTTTATATAATATCGTACGTCAACGCCCACTAAAGGGAGCGGGGTTCAAAAATATGCAATATAATGCACAGACGAACGTATGGGCATTGCTAGACCGTCTTAGACTTCATCACAATTCTCTTTGGAGGCTATAAAAACTGTATTTTGGCGGGGTCGCTCTGGCAAGGGCTGTGGGGGAAACAATTCACCTTTTTTTTTTTTTTTTTTTTTATCTTGGACCAGCACTCAGGGAATGACCCCTATATATGCAATGCATTGCGCCGGAACTGAAAACGAGGGGATAGTATTGAGGGGACAGATTAGGAAAGATGAGAAGATAGACAGTTGTTTTTGTAGCTATTTCAACCTTTTACTTCACCTTTGTCATTAAACTCTAAAAATAAATGCTTGTGATAATTATATACACAATTAAAATTTCTTTTTTTTGATAGGGTCATTTAGCGGGCAAAGGGGGAGGAGGGGGTAGGGCAGCAACAGGCAGTCATAAAACTCTAAAGATAAATGCTTGGGATGATTATATACAAAATTTAAAACAAAAAATTTTTTTTTGGTAGGGTCATTTAGGGGGCAAAGGAAGAAGCGTGGGGGGGGGGGGGTAGGGCAGAATAAAACTCTAAAGATAAATGCTTGGGCTGATAATATACAAAATTTAAAAAAAACTTTTTTTTTTGGTAGGGTCATTTAGGGGGCAAAGGAACAGGTGGGGGGGGGGAGGTAGGGCAGAAATCGGCAGTCATAAAACTGTAAAGATAAATGCTTGGGATGATTATATACAAAATTTAAAAAAAAATTTTTTTTTTGGTAGGGTCATTTAGGGGGCGAAGGGGAAGGAGGGGGTAGGGCAGAGTAGTACCAGGTTTAGTCTCGGCTTCGTCATTAAAGCTTAAAAGTGTTATTTTTAAGGAAAGTAGGCTTAAGTAAAACAATTTGTTAAATTTTTATGCTATTTTTGCCTATAATAACGCCCACTGACGTGGGCGGGGTCAAAAAATATTTTTATTTTATTTAATGGCTCCAAGTTTAAGGCGTTGGACCATATTTGACATAAAAATATATCATTTGCTTAACAAAATAACCAAAAAACTTTAAAAATTATGTTGTTTTTTCTGGGTTGGTTTAGTTCTTCTTAGGGGAACTTTTTTCCCTCTTGCCCGATTTAGCCCATCTTCGAACTTAACCTGCTCTAAGTTTTGAAATATATTTATGCCAAATTTCAAGAGTCTAGCTCTTTTCGTTTACACTGAATCGTGATTTCCACAGACGGACGGACGGACGGACATGCTCAGTTCGTCTTAGATTTCATCACTGATCAAGAATATATATACTTTATGGGGTCTGAGATGGATATTTCGATGCGTTACAAACGGAATGACAAAGTGAATATACCCTCCAAATTCTTTTTTGGAGGGTATAAAAACAAAACACGAAGAAGCAAATTAATATCAGCTGTGAATGACTGACAGCACAACAACCCTGTATTAATAAAACAAAATTGATTTTAGCCACAATATTTCCTGTAGAGGGCACCACTACTCTCGTTGAATTGAGTGTTGGCACAAAGTTATAATTTTATGAATTTTTTTTTATGTCATAACATATTCTATATTTTGATTTTATGAATAAAATAGAGGAATATTTTATAGAATTAGAAAAATTAGAAAAGAATTTAAAGAAAAGTAAGGACAGAGTTTGCTCTACAGAATATAAAGAAGAAAAATTAATGCGATTGTTAAAAATTAGAACAGAGGTCGATGAAATTTTGAAAAATTTAGAGGATACAAAAAGTAAAACTTTCATTATCACGTTTAACGATTTGTATAAGAAATTATTCAGTTTAATAGAAAATTTATGCATTAAAACATTAAAAACCACGAGCACAAATAATAAAACAGAAGATATGGCACTATTCGATATATAGGTAATTGGCAAAAATATACAAACCTACAAGGGTTCGTACGAATATTTGGAGGACTTCATAGTTCAAACCGAATTGTTACACGATTTAATAAGAACCGAAGATAGGGAACTATACATAAAATATATATACAATTTTAAGCTAACTGCACATGTTCGCAGTGTGTTAGGGAGTGCAAATAGACCAACATCCTTAGCAGAATTAAAAAAACTATTGATTGAAGCGTACCCAAATCCGAAGACATTGCAGCAGGTACTAACAGAGTTAGCAACAGTAAAGCAAGGAGGCCTGACTGTTTCAGCGTTTAGAGAGTCGATCACGATGCTCACAGAGGAATTAAGCGATTTTCATATAAAAGCGATTGAGGCACCAACTCAAGAGGCGGAAGACGCCATCTACAAAATGAGTGACAGCATGGCTTTGAATGTTTTTATAGAAAGAATAAATAATGACTTCAAAAATATTTTGCTAGCAAGCAGCCCAAAAACCAGGAATGAAGCGGTACAGAAGTGCGTGACTTTAGAGCAAAATTTACAGAGCAATGATACAAAGATTTTCAGGATTGACCGTCGAACAAATGAGCATAACTCAAATAGGAATGATCCCCAATTTAGTAGAAATAATACAATATATGGCGACAGCCAATTTAATAACCAGTACATATATAATAGTAGCGTTAACCAACACTATAATAGAAATTTCAATAGAAACAATTACCAAGGTAATAGAGGTCGCGTTGATAATTCTTATCATGGGCAAAGAACTTATGAAAGAAATAACCGAAGTAATAACGGCAACTTCAGAAACAATTATAGTAGGGATAATAACAATAGTAACAACAGAAACTCAACCACAAGAGTGAATAGACAGGGAAACTAAGTAGGCAGGATAACGCACAATGTTATCCAGAGCCAAACATTTTTACATTTTCAACAAATATAAATAATCCAATAACAACGAGCTTTAGAAGTAAAAAAGGAAACTTAAATTTTTTGGTCGACACAGGAGCCGAAGTATCAATATGTAAACAACACGAAACTGAATATATAGATACTAGAAATATTTCAACACTAAGTGGTATCACTTCAGACATAATCAAAAGTATCGGTACAGGAAATTTAAATTTACATTTTGATGATGATAATATAACACATGAATTTCATGTTGTACCATCTGATTTTGCTATACCCACTGATAGCATCATTGGAAGAGATATACTAGAGAAATATAAATGCAAAATAGAATTTGAAACCTATACAATAACCTTTAATGTAACAGAAAAATAATTTATACTACCGATCACACCCAAATGCGTATATAACACAGATATAAGTATACCAGCTCGTTCAGAATCAATCGTCCCAATAAACATATACACAGAAATAGAAAGCATAGTTTTAAATAAAGAGATAGCACCAGGAGTTTTTGTTGCTAACAGCATAATACCTGCAGTGGGCAGACAACATATAAAAGTCTTAAATACCACCAACAACGACATTAAAATAAACAAGTAAAAACGTTATATTCGACCGGGTCGAATCTTAAATACCTTCCAAATATTTAGTAAGTGAATTTGATATGTTTAACTTGGTGGGACAGAGTTCCTTTATATAATAACGTACGTCAACGCCCACTAAAGGGGGCGGGGCTCAAAAATATACAATATCATGTTTTCCACAGACGAACGTATGGGCATTGCTAGACCGTCTTAGACTTCATCACAATTCTCTTTGGAGGCTATAAAAACTGTATTTTGGCGGGGTCGCTCTGGCAAGGGCTGTGGGGGAAACATTTCACCTTTGTCATAAAACTCTAAAAATAAATGCTTGGGGTAATTATATACAAAATTAAAATTTCTTTTTTTTGATAGGGTCATTTAGAGGGCAAAGGGGGAGACGGGGTAGGGCAGAAACAGATACACATAAAACTGTAAAAATAAATGCTTCGGATGATTATACACAAAATAAAAAACAATGTATATTTATTTTTAATAGGGTCATTTAGCGGGCAAAGGGGGAGGAGGGGGTAGGGCAGCAACAGGCAGTCATAAAACTCTAAAGATAAATGCTTCGGATGATTATATATAAAATTAAAAAAAAATGTTTTTTTTTTGGTAGGGTCATTTTAGGGGACAAAGGAAGAAGGGGGGGGGGGCTAGGGCAGAAATCGGCAGTCATAAAACTCTAAAGATAAATGCTTGGGATGATTATATACAAAATTAAAAAAAAAAATTTTTTTTTTTGTAGGGTCATTTAGGGGGCGAAGGGGAAGGAGGGGGTAGACCAGAGTAGTACCAGGTTTCGTCTTAGCTTCGTCATTAAAGCTTAAAAGTGTTATTTTTAAGGAATGTAGGCTTAAGTAAAACAATTTGTTAAATTTTTATGCTATTTTTGCCTATACATTTTTTTTTGGTAGGGTCATTTAGGGGGCAAAGGAAGAGGTGGGGGGGAGGTAGGGCAGAAATCGGCAGTCAAAAAACTCTAAATATAAATGCTTGGGATGATTTTATACAAAATTTAAAAAAAAAAATTTTTTTTGGTAGGGTCATTTAGGGGGGCGAAGGGGAAGGAGGGGGTAGGGCAGAGTAGTACCAGGTTTCGTCTCAGCTTCGTCATTAAAGTTTAAAAGTGTTTTTTTTAAGGAATGTAGGCTTAAGTAAAACAATTTGTTAAATTTTTATGCTATTTTTGCCTATAATAACGCCCACTAAAGTGGGCGGGGTCAAAAAATATTTTTATTTTATTTAATGGCTCCAAGTTTAAGGCGTTGGACCGTATTTGACATAAAAATATATTATTTGCTTAACAAAATAACCAAAAACTTTAAAAATTATGTTGGTTTTTCTGGGTTGGTTTAGTTCTTCTTAGGGGAACTTTTTTCCCTCATGCCCGATTTAGCCCATCTTCGAACTTAACCTGCTCTAAAAATATATTTATGCCAAATTTCAAAAGTCTAGCTCTTTTCGTTTGGACTGAATCGTGATTTCCACAGACGGACGGACGGACGGACGGACATGCTCAGTTCGTCTTAGATTTCATCACTGATCAAGAATATATATACTTTATGGGGTCTGAGATGGATATTTCGATGCGTTACAAACGGAATGACAAAGTGAATATACCCTTTAAATTATTTTTTGGAGGGTATAAAAATAAGGGCAAAATGAATTCAAATGCTGATGCATTATCAAGAATAAAAATAGATACAGATACATTGAAAACTCTATAGTAATCCCCCGTAATACCGAAACTGACCAACATAACATATTGGCCATAACACGCAATATGAAGAAAGTACTTGAAAAACAAACTCACACAAATAATGGAAACCGTAGTGCTAATGATAAGTGTAATGAACATTTCATTTGTAAACAATATATATAAAAAACCTCGAATAATAGTTTCTAGTTTAGAGGTAGTAAAAAGGTGCGGCGATAATCTACCGAACACACAGTTATCCTTGGAGAAACTGCTACCAACTATGCTATCACAAAACGTACAGGAACTTGCTTTAGAAGCCAATGACATGATATTTAGAACAATAGATATAGAGCAATTCAAAAACATTTTTAATAATATTAAAAGAAGAAAGAATGAAAGTTTAAAAATCCTAATATACAGGTCGCCAACGACCGTAACAGACAAAGAAAAGCAAAAAGATTTAATTACGAAGTATCACGATTCAACTATAGGTGGTCACTTAGGTATAAGAAAAACAACTCTGAAATTAAAACAGAGGTATATATGGAAGAACATGAGTAGAATGGTGAAAGCACACGTTTCCGATTGCGAAAAATGTAAAATAAATAAACAAACAAGAAATACAAAAGAAAAATTAACCGTTACGGACACACCAGGAAGTAGCTTGGAAACCATTTCAATAGACACTGTAGGTCCCCTTAGGTACTCAAATCAATTCAGGTACATACTAACAATGCAGGACGAACTAACCAAATATATCGTAGCGTGTCCTATCGAATCTAATGACGCGAGAACAGTCGCAAAGGCAATAGTCAATAATTTTATCCTAATATATGGACACTTCAAAATACTAAAATCGGACAGAGGTACCGAATTTCTTAATACACTAATGTCTGAAATATGCAATCTGCTAAAAATAAAACAGGTTTTTAGCACACCCTATCACCACGAGACACTTGGCTCTGTAGAGAGGAATCACAGAGTGCTCAACGAGTTCTTATTAAATTTTTGTAACAATGATGAATGGGAACATTGGATACCATACTTTTGCTTTGCGTATAATACGACGCCACACGTAGATGCGACCTATACGCCATATGAACTGATATATGGAAAATTGCCAAATCTGTTAGATAATAATATTATGGATGTAAAACCTGTTTACAACATAGAAAATTATGCAAACGAACTAAAACTGCGTTTACAATATTCTTTAGTTAAAACAAAAGAACATCTTGAGAACTCGAAAAAGAAAAGAGTAGAACAATGTATGTATATACAATAATCCCCTAAATTTGAAAAAAGGCGACTTGGTTCTTGTTCGAAACTTTAATCGAAAGAAAAACCAACCACCATATAACGGTCCTTATAATGTTGTAGAAACAAAAGGAGTAAACACTGTTCTAGACGTAGAAAATAACTTGAAAAAGAACCATAATAATAAATAAATTTTATAATATTAAAATCTAAACACTAAAAAAAAAAATTTAGAATTTCTAAAAATTGTAAAATTTTTCTTGAGTAGCAGGGTGTAGTGTATTTCATGTTTAATACACTTATTTATAATTATTTAATAATTTAATACACTTATATATATTATTTGTAATTATATACACTACCCTAATATATTACTTTACTTTACCTATTTTTTATAATACAACAATTCAATATTATAATTAAGAACAAATAAAGCTACCTGTTAATATTGGAAGGGTCATTGGAAATATACCAAATTTGTATACCGTTAAGTTAATATATAAGAAACAAACTTTTCGAAATAAAACATTAACTTACTTATCAGCCTTAAGATCGGCTCTTTCAAACCCATAAGCATTCAACTGCTAAAAAACAAAAAGGCATAATAACTGCCTGAATATTAAATTAAGCCAGTGGCGTTTTTAAGCGCCGGCTCCAACATAAAGTTTGCGTCATCCTTTTTGCGCACAATACAGTAATATTAACATTATAACGTTTAAAATCTATTCGTATTAATGATAATTTTATATTAGGTATCAGGTTTGTAAAATTTTACCATGATTCTAAATTAACATTTTGTGATGCTAGTTTAACATTTCCTTTTTTTTCTGTGTCTATCGGCTGAACTTCAACTACATGACCTCCGCCCCCCCCCCCCCTCGAGCTGAAGGCTGCATCCGCCCTTGTCCAGAAGATAACCTACATCCATTTTAGACGTATTTTGTCTCGAATTTCCGCTACCATATACTGTTTGAAAAGTATGCAAATCTCTGAAAAACTAAAAAGCTTGAATTTTACAACAATAATCCTGAAAAATTTAACAAAGTAAACAAGTAAAAACGTTATATTCGACCGGGTCGAATTTTAAATACCCTCCAAATATATAGTAAGTGTATTTAAAATGTTTAACTTGGTGGGACAGAGTTCCTTTATATAATGTCGTACGTCAACGCCCACTAAAGGGAGCGGGGTTGAAAAATAGACAATATCATGTTTTCCACAGATGAACGTCTGGGCATTGCTAGACCGTCTTAGACTTCATCACTGATCAAGAATATATTTACTTTATGCGGTCCAATTCTCTTTTGAGTGTATTAAAAGTGTATATTGGCGGGGTCTGGCAAGGTCTGTGGGGGACTCATTTCACCGTTGTCATAAAACTCTAAAAATAAATGCTTGGGATAATTATATACAAAATAAAATTTGTTGTTTTTTTTATGGGGTAATTTAGGGGCAAAGGGGGAGGAGGGGGTAGGGCAGAAACAGGCAGTCATAAAACTCTAAATATAAATGCTTGGGATAATTATATACAAAATTAGTTATTATTTTTTGATACGGTCATTTAGGCGGCAAAGGAGGAGGAGGGGGTAGGGCAGAAACAGGCAGTCATAAAACTCTAAAAATAAATGCTTGGGATAATTGCATACAAAATTAATTTAAATGAAATTTATTTGTTGGTTGTCAAGCAATGTCTATATGCATTTCATTGGTGCTTTACCAAATCATCAGTAGACTTTAACCACAGTATTGAAAAGTTAAAAACCTCTTGTCTTATCCAAATACTTCTGAAAACCATCTGAAAATTCACAATTTGTAAATTACGAACTATTTTAAAAAATCACAGCACAATAAGCATAATTGTGGACTGAATCGTGATTTCCACAGACGGATGGACATGCTCGGATCGTCTTAAATTTCATTACTGATCAAGAATATATATACTTTATGGGGTCTGAGATGGATATATCGATGCGTTACAATGGGAATGACAAAGGTAATATACCCTCCTGCCAATGACTTCCGTATTCACTTAGCTCTATGTTGCTAAATGTATTAAACGAACATAAAATAAAATGGCGCATACCTTATTTTACGGACGGGTTTCTGGATTGCCCCAATGAGCGCTGTGAAATTCTAGCTGTATTAAAAACTCTAAAGCCTAACAAATCGCCAGGTCAAGATGGGATACCTAACAAGTTTTACAAATTCGCCCCTTCATGCTTCTTAAGCGAGCTATTATCAGTATTTAGCAAAATTTTTTTACATGAAAATATTCCTCATAGTTTCTGTCAATCTATCCTGTTGCCGTTATTCAAGAAAGGTGATCCGAGTGTACCTGCAAATTATCGGGGCTTATCTTTGATTGACACTATTTGTAAAATTTTCAATACAACTTTGTTAAATCGTTTGGAGCAATGGGTAAATCGTAACAATGTATTAAATGCATATCAAGCCGGTTTTAGAAAGGATTATTCAACAGTTGACAACATCTTCAATCTAGTTAACATTGTTCATCTCATTAAACTAAATGGAAAAACTACATACGCTTTTTTTGTTGATTTTTCGTGCACTTTTGACACTGTTCCGAGAAACGGCTTGTTCTATAAGCTTTCCTGTTTAGGATTATCGTTGAAATTTATCCGACTATTGCAAAATTTATACAACGATACAGAATGTCGCATTTGGGATGCATCATCTTTCTCTGACTATTTTAACTTCAATGTTGGTGTAAAACAAGGATGCATACTGAGCCCACTACTATTCTCACTGTACGTAAATGATATGGCTGATGTATTATCCGGTGGTGTAAGAATGGCGAATTCAACTGTGAAGATTCTACTTTATGCAGACGATATAGTCTAACTGTCAGATTCTCAGACTGAATTGCAGAATATGATCAATGCCTTAGATGGCTATTGCTCTATTTGGAAACTATCCTTAAATTTAAATAAATCAAACATTATGATATTTCGCTCTGGCACAAGTGTCTCTAGCCAGGTAAAATGGCGTTATGGTGAAGAAGATGTTGAAATTGTTAATAATTATAAATACTTGGGAGTTGATATGACATACAACTGGTCCTTTAACACGCACTTGAACAACAAATTGGTAACATCTAAATTAGCTATCAATTCAAGTTGGTCAAAGTTCATAAACCACCCCAATATAACAAAAAAGAACAAATTAAAAATATTTTGTGCAGCGGCTAGATCTATAATGTGGATTTAAAAAATGTGATGTTGTAGAAAAACAATTTCGGTTCTTTATTAAAAAAAATTTTATATCTTCCGCCATCAACACCAAATTGCAAATTGGTCTGGATTCATTATTCTCATTAACTTTAAAACTTCACTTCTCATATATTAGCAAAGTACTGAATATTAACCAGCGTAGATTACCTCGGATTTGAGCGGAGGCTATTATAGCAACAAATTTACACTGGACTACAGAATGTTCCAATATTTATCAGAGACTACAATTTACTCCTTCTGTTAGCACTCACCCTCTCTGCTTGGATGGAAAAACAATTATAAATTTATTAAAAGATAAAGAACGCGATGACTACATAACAAGCGTTAGAAATTCTACTCATCACGATATGTATCCTTAATCAACTTACAACGTTACTCCAACACTTGCATTAAATCTTTCATCAAGAGTTACATGTCTCCTTATAAAGGCGCGCGGTGGTTTGTGGTATTTAAACGATAGACACTTTAGTAACAACGCAACATCCTTGTGCACAATCTGCAACTTAAGTGAAACTGAGAATTCCTATAATTTTATAGGCGTATGCCCAATATATAACGAAATCAGGAAAAATTGTTTTGGAAAATTCAATCTCGATTCCAATGTAATGCTCAATATTCTGAATGGAGATGATTTTTCTTCCCTATACAACTACATTGAAAATTGCCAAAAATATCGTAAATTAATTATAAATGAATTTGTTATTTAGTTTTATAAATGTTATTAACAATTTTATCAGTATAAACTCTATTATATATGTATATATCATTGTAAAAAAAAAACAAATTAAATCAAACTAATCTAATTTATAGTGCCAATCTGGCTCACAACATAATGTTATGCCAAATTTACATAGATATATTAAATGAATTCTTTATATCGTTATAAGCACATATGAATAATGTATTCATGGCTTTTATATCTATTAATAAATAATAATAATAATAAAACAAATGTAACCGGTGAGGCCGCAAGATTAATACAAAATCTAGCTCTAACAGAAACCAATTATGAGATTTTAACAAATAATATTATAAATAAATTATTAGGCCAGCAAAGAATACCGGAAAATTCCTCTGCTATAGCCATAAAGGGTTTGCACGACACTACGAGCGAATCTATTGCAGCAATAAACAATTTAAACATCGAGACGTCGACTTGGGATCCAATACTAGTCAATATATTAATTAAAAAACCAGATAAAGGAACTCATGTCCAATCCAAAACGTGCCAAAAAGAGCAGTGTCGGCAGCAACCACATCTTATGTTGCCTACTCCTGCAATTTATGCGGCAATGGAAATCATCAGTTGTATCATTGCAAACAATTCATATCGAAGTCAGCGGCAGAGCGATTAAAATGCATTCAATAGCACCAACTATGTGTCAACTGTTTCAAGCCTGGTAACATAGCAATACGTTGTACAACAAGTTGCTGTAGAAAATGTCAGAATAGGCACAACACGTTAGTTCAGCTTGAAACATATCTGCACAACCCAAAGCCTGTATCTTCAACAAACCATGTGTCCACTGGAAGTAAGCCTCCAACGACCTATGTACCGGCGCCTTCAACAGTATCGTCAGCTCATTCGACTGGAGCGCTGGAAGGTTACGACCTGATGGCAACAGCACGCGTAAAAATCCTTGCCAACAATGGACAATTTGGTCTCTTCAGGGCAATATTGGATTCGGGATCACAAATCAATATAGTGACAAACAGACTCATAAATCAGTTATCCATCAAGGCCACAGAGACATCTCTATGCCTTGAAGGTATCGACAATCAATCATGCAGAACAAATCAACGAGTCAACTTAGGCCTTAATTCCACTACAAATAGCTTCAGCACAAGGCTAGAAGCTTTCGTACTTCCCAACATCATTCCAATTCAGCCTTCTGAAGAATTCAACTGCACTTCCTTATGAATTTCAGAAAATATTAAACTAGCTGGTCCTGGGTTTAACAAACCCAACAACGTTGACGTTCTATTAGGCGCTGAGCAATACCATGGTCTAATAACTTCCGGTAAAATTAACTTATCAGCGGGGCTACCATCCTCGATAAATACAAGGTTAGGTTGGGTTGTTAGTGAAAGACTACGATAAGGCTCCATTATCTCGGCAGTATGTGCAATAAATAGCAAGGGCATCCCAGACACAAACCAACTCATTAAGCGATTTTGGAGAATAGACGATTTCGAGTCAAACAGCACTATCACTGAGTAAGAAAGGAAATGTGAAACATACATTGCTCAAACTACTATAAGAAATTCTGAAGGTCGATTTGTAGTACGGCTGACATTTCGTGAAGACCCCAGTTGCTTAGACAGTACTAAGAAGATTGTATTTCAAGATTTATAGCGCAAGAACATAGACTATCAAGAAACCAAGACATCAAGGCTCAATATGTTGAGTTCATGGACCAATATGAAAAACTAGGCCACATGACTTGCATAAATACTTCTGAGGTGAATGAACCTCATTTTTTCATCCCGCATCACTATGTTCTCAAGCCCACAAGTAAGACCACGATGCTTCGAGTAGTGTTCGATGCTTCTGTAAAGTCCTCCACAGGCCTCTTTAAGGCCCCTTTCAGATTAGGCAACTTTAATTGCGCAAGTATAATTTTCATTTTTGTTTATTTCCTTTGGAACTTTCTCTTATGTTCACATTCAGCAACTATGTTGAGCAAGTTTAATTTTCTTATGTTCGAATTTTCTTAATTTGTTGACGTTTTGTTTCATTTCTTCCATGGTTATAGTGCTGTCTGTCTTTTTCATTTCATTAAATGATTCCGCCTTTTTATTGCGGTCTAAATATGAGAATAAATGAACAATAAAAATGCATTATTTGTTCCATTTCATTTCGCTTCCAATTTCACAAAATTTTATAACTTTTTGTTTTAAAGAATAACTGTTTTTCAGGCTTCCAAGGTCATTAAATTTCATTTAAATGCAATTAAAAGACAATTTTATTGCAGATGTTGGAAAACACCAACGAAACGTCGGATTTTTAAAAATATGCAATAAAATTGTCTTTTAATTGCATTTAAATGAAATTTAATGATCTTGGAAGCCTGAAAAACAGTTATTCTTTAAAACAAAAAATTTAAAATTAAAGGTCGATAAAATTATATATATTAATATATTACCTTCGGAGGGCCCGCCGAATTTACTAAGCATTGCAAACTGATAGCACAACAATATAAAAAAATGAATATGAGGAATTATTTTGAACACATCAAGTACAAGTACAGTTTGGAAACTTGTTTTCTACTTAAAAATTATTCCAAAATGATAAAAACATCAGTAAAACAAATGGGAAGATTAAAATATTTACTAGCCTGTAGGAAAAATTGTTTGACACCAAACCATCTTACAACTACAACGAAATTATCTTCGAAACTTTTCAACACGACAAAAATATCACGTGAATTTGTCAAGATTGAGCAGAAATTTCACAAGAAAATGCTTAACCTAGAAATAAAGGAAGTAAATGAAAATATAGGAGTCACACGTAAAAAAATGGACAATTTGAGGCATGATCTACAATTGAATTTGGACATAGACGATTACACTAATTTTTAAAAAAAAACAGTCCACAAGATATAAGTATCTCACATCATTAGACAAAACGACGCACTTAGCTAAGATAGAAAATCTAAAACGAAAAGAATTTGAAAAATACGGCCTTAAATTTAACCCAACATGGTTCATCAACGAAACAGACATAGTTTTCACGTATGAAAATAAGTGGCTACTATCACTTGGGTCAAAATTTTCTCTTCCAGTCAACAACAATAACGTTTCCACTATCAATTTAATAGCAGATTTAGAGCAATGGGTACAAATAATTACAGACGATAGAAAAAAAGAGGCAATAAGGACCAAAATAACCAGCAGAATATTAACATATGGACGTCATTAAATAATCAAAAAGAGAAGTATATACTTAGTATATATATGAAAGCACGAAGAGAATATTACGGAGATATAAGGACAATATAATCATAACAAAATCGGACAAAGGAAATAAAACGGTCATAATGTACAAAGAAGAATATACAAAAAGAATGATGGAACTACTAGGAAACAAAAGTACATATAAACCACTACGCGCGGATCCAACACAAAGTCTGCAGCAGAAAAATAATAAATTAGTACTAGATCTATATAAACAAGGATACATAACGCAATTGGAAAAATTTAAATTAACCGCTGATCAAGCTACACCTCCTAGACTATACGGTTTACCTAAAACTCATAAACAAAACATGCCTCTAAGGCCAATCTCAGCTTCGGTGGAAGTACCTTGTTACAATATGTCGAAATATTTAGGAATAATTTTAAAAAACGCCATTTCAAAGAAATATAATATAAAAAATTCTATCGAACTAAAAACTAAGTTAGAAGAGATCACTTTAAAAGATGACGAAATTCTTATATCATTGGACGTGGTATCGTTATTCACAAACATACCTACACATTTAGCGATAAGAGATATTATGGATAAATGGGACATCTTGGAAAAATTCACAACAATACCAAAACGACAATTTTTAAAATTACTACAGTTTTGCCTGAACGACAACAACTATTTTATGTATGATAACACCATATACAACCAAATATATGGAATGCCAATGGGAAACCCACTCTCTCCAACAATAGCTGACATTGTATTAGACACACTTTTAGAAAAGACAATAGCAGAATTAATGGATAAAAATATTGAAATTAAATTAATAACTAAGTATGTGGACGATTTGTTTGCAATTATAAAAAAGAAAGACGAGGAAATAATATTGGACCTATTCAATAAATATCATAGTAAAATCAAATTTACAATTGAGAAGGAAGTTGACAATTCGTTACCCTACTTAGACATGAGAATCATAAGACAAAATAACAGAATAATAACAGATTGGTACACAAAAAGAATATCATCAGGAGGAATAATAAACTACAACTCAACACAACCTAAAAAACAAACACAGCTTCAAATCTTATAAATAAAGTATTAACCTTAAGTAATGATATATACAAACATAAAAATATAAAAAAGATCAAAGAAATATTAAAGAACAATAACTACCCCACATACTTAATTAACAATTTTATTCAAAAATCCATAAACCATACAATAAATTCGAACAATCCAAAACCTACATCTGGCAACACTAAATATATAACCTTGTCTTACATACCAAAACTCACAGAGAGTGCAAAATTAAAAGACATAATAAATGAAGAAGGCATATCATTTGCCTATAGACCAAACAAAACAACAAATACACTGTTCACAAAATTAAAAACAAAACTAAACAAAAGAGATCAAAGTAACGTAGTATATGAAATTCCATGCAAGGGTAACAACAATGAAAACTGCAAACAAATTTACATAGGGACAACAAAAAGAAATCTAGGCGTAAGAATAGCTGAACATGAGAGTGATATAAAAAAAGGACGACAATCAACAGCTTTATCAAAACACTGTTTAGATCATTCGCACACAGCTGATCTTGAAAACATTAAAATTCTTTATAAAGAAAGAAAATACAACAAACGATACACACTAGAAAGTTTAAGCATCCAACAAAAGATGGACATAGCAATGAACAATAAGACAGACAAAGACAACACCAATGCTACCTACAGTATTATATTAGATTAAAAATCATTTAGTCAATTCAACTGTGATATTAGAAGTTTAAACACAACTGTGATATTTTAATACTTAATTTGTTTTGTACATTTGTGTTTAATGTTTCATGTAGTATGCTGTTAGATTCGTAACGACATTATTTAAATGCAACTCGTATTAAGAGATAAAATATGTAAGTTAAAAGTTTAATGTTAATTGTTCAAAATTCCCATCAGTATAATAACATCAATATGTATTCTCATTTTTTCATTAATAATGTTACCAGATTGCAATAAAATTATTTCCCCTGAAGATGTTGGAAAATACCAACGAAACGTCGGATTTTTAAAAATATGCAATAAAATTGTCTTTTAATTGCATTTAAATGAAATTTAATGACCTTGGAAGCCTGAAAAACAGTTATTCTTTAAAACAAAAAATATAAAATTAAAGGTCGATAAAATTATATAAATTAATTTATAACTTTTTATTCACTTAAAATTTTCTTAACACAAAATTAGAAAACACACCGAAGAAGAAATAAAAGACAATGTCAAAAATAAATAAATATCCCAAGACAAGAATGACAGCACAAACAGAATTGCCAAATCTGTACTCAAATCTCGGCAATTCTTTCCCCTTCAAACCGACCTTTCCTCTCACACCCACAAACACAAGACTTGCGCAAGTAAAGTTGCTTAATCTGAAAGGGGCCTAAACGACATACTAAGAATCGGGCCCCCAGTTCAGGGTGACCTCTTTGGCATGCTGCTACGTTTCAACTGCCAAGATTTGTTTTCTGTACTGATATAGAGAATATGTACCGGCAAATTCTAGTTCATCCGGCAGACCGAAATATGCAACTAATACACAGGAAGAAGAACCCAACGGAAACAGCCCCCTCTTTAGCAACAAAATACCCACAACAATTAGCAGACAAAAACATGGACAAATATCCACTGGGTGCTAAATTACTAAGAGAGAACCTTTATGTAGTTGATGGCATGAGCGGGTCAGATAGTTTAAAACAGGGGTCCTCAATGGGAGAAAATATTTAAGTATAATTTAAATTGTATTACAGGATGTTAATTTCCCAACAGGCTATAGGTTTAAATCTGCGAATCTGCAAATTATTTTTTATTTTATTTTTATTTTTAATAAATGAACGTGATTGCATTCTATTTATTAATTTTTTTTTTTTTTTTTTTTTTTGAGAGTGGAATATTAAGAATATTTTTCATAGTCATTAAACCAGCAGAACGGATCAGTACTGATTTCGAGGCCGCTACGCCATCTCATCAGCGTTCTTTGTTCAATTTTTCCACTTTTGCAAGTGGTGCTAGTTAGTAGGAATATCAACTATTTAACCAATATTTTAACGAAAATTGAATATGAGAAGTTATCACATTCATATTATTAAGTTATTACATTTTTGGTTAGTACGAAATTCCCCAACCCTGACAATTAATATTCCCAATATTCCATGTATTTCTTTCGCTTTTTCCAGAGCCATCGGCTGCTGATAACTAAAGCTTCTTTGTTATTTATGTTCAAGTAATTGAATTTAGTTGTCAATTTACAATGAACAAGTGCGCGTGCCCCCGCAATGTTTTAAATTATGTATGAATTTTTATTAGACGAACTTTGTAATGTAAATTGTTAATTTTTTTTTTTTTTTTTTTGGGCTTAAGTTCGAATCTGCATGACTGCAAATGATTTTTTTTTTTTTAACAAATTCATTTATTAATAAAATAATAGAAAATCATTTGCAGTCATGCAGATTCGAACTTAAGCCCAAAAAAAAAAAAAAATTAACAATTTACATTACAAAGTTCGTCTAATAAAAATTCATACATAATTTAAAACATTGCGGGGGCACGCGCACTTGTTCATTGTAAATTGACAACTAAATTCAATTACTTGAACATAAATAACAAAGAAGCTTTAGTAATCAGCAGCCGATGGCTCTGGAAAAAGCGAAAGAGATACATGGAATATTGGGAATATTAATCGTCAGGGTTGGGGAATTTCGTACTAACCAAAAAGGTAATAACTTAAAAATATGGATGTGATAACTTCTCATATTCAATTTTCGTTAAAATATTGGTTAAATAGTTGATATTCCTACTAACTAGCACCACTTGCAAAAGTGGAAAAATTGAACAAAGAACGCTGATGAGATGGCGTAGCGGCCTCGAAATCAGTACTGATCCGTTCTGCTGGTTTGATGATTATTGAATATATTCTTAATATTCCAATCTTAATATAAAAAAAAATAATAATAAATAGAATTTGAACAAATTCATTTATTAATAAAATAATAAAAAATCATTTGCAGTCATGCACATTCGAACTTAAGCCAAAAAAAAAAAAAAAAAAATTAACAATTTACATTACAAAGTTCGTCTAATAAAAATTCATACATAATTTAAAACATTGCGGGGGCACGCGCACTTGTTCATTGTAAATTGACAACTAAATTCAATTACTTGAACATAAATAACAAAGAAGCTTTAGTAATCAGCAGCCGATGGCTCTGGAAAAAGCGAAAGAGATACATGGAATATTGGGAATATTAATCGTCAGGGTTGGGGAATTTCGTACTAACCAAAACGGTAACTACTTAAAAATATGAATGTGATAACTTCTCATATTAAATTTTCGTTAAAATATTGGTTAAATAGTTGATATTCCTACTAACTAGCACCACTTGCAAAAGTGGAAAAATTGAACAAAGAGCGCTGATGAGATGGCGTAGCGGCCTCGAAATCAGTACTGATCCGTTCTGGTGGTTTGATGATTATTGAAAATATTCTTAATATTCCAATCTTAATATAAAAAAAAATAATAATAAATAGAATTTGAACAAATTCATTTATTAATAAAATAATAAAAAATCATTTGCAGTCATGCAGATTCGAACTTAAGCCAAAAAAAAAAAAAAAAAAAAAAATTAACAATTTACATTACAAAGTTCGTCTAATAAAAATTCATACATAATTTAAAACATTGCGGGGGCACGCGCACTTGTTCATTGTAAATTGACAACTAAATTCAATCACTTGAACATAAATAACAAAGAAGCTTTAGCAATCAGCAGCCGATGGCTCTGGAAAAAGCGAAAGAGATACATGGATTATTGGGAATATTAATCGCCAGGGTTGGGGAATTTCGTACTAACCAAAAAGGTAATAACTTAAAAATATGAATGTGATAACTTCTCATATTCAATTTTCGTTAAAATATTGGTTAAATAGTTGATATTCCTACTAACTAGCACCACTTACAAAAGTGGAAAAATTTAACAAAGAACGCTGATGAGATGGCGTAGCGGCCTCGAAATCAGTACTGATCCGTTCTGCTGGTTTAATGACTATGAAAAATATTCTTAATATTCCACCCTCAAAAAAAAAATTAATAAATAGAATGCAATCACGTTCATTTATTAAAAATAAAATAAAAAATAATTTGCAGTTTTGCAGATTTGAACCTATAGCCTGTTGGGAAATTAACATCCTGTAATACAATTTACATAAACAAAAGGTTCACTATTAAAATAGAAATTCATACATTAATTTAAGTATAATGTATTTGTGCATTTTTCATATGTTAGTGGCTGTTTTTTTAAACAACTGCGTACAAATAATGTTGCCAGACTTGACGTGATTTTGACGACTTTTTATGCGAAAAATAAAATAACATGATATATATAAATAAAGTTTTCATTAATATGTATTTCTTACATTTAATTAATACAGACGAAATTCCTTAAATTATACACTCCACGCAATATTTATAAGGCCCAAAATATTATTAATTTTTTTCCGAATTTATTAATGTACATAATGTTGGAATATTTTCACTTATATATTGCCATTTTATCTGACATAAAAATATTGTGTTCCGTTATTTCTGTTTAAAAATAACGTGATTTAAATATTAAATTTGAACGAAATATTTAAAAGACCAAGTCCAGGAAATTATAACAGAAGAGTAAAAAATAATCTAAATATGTATGTGGAATCAAAACATTTTGGTTCTTATTTTTAATTAAGAGAAAAGACATATTTGATAAAAAAGACTTACAAATAAAAAAATTTGCTTTCAAGTGAATTCATCTATTAAAATGTTTGCAATTTTGAAAAAATTCTATATAAGGACTCTACTAGACGTTGAAACTCGTACTTCTAGCAATATAATCCGTAAAATTTTAGTAATAGGTGATAGTTACATTAACGAAGCTAATTAAAAAATCCAAATAATAATAATAATAATCGGCAAAGTAACTTCTGAGATATAGAGCTTCGGAAAAAAGAAAATAAAAATATGTATAGGAATAAAAATATTTCTTATATTACGTATACTTCGAATTGAACTTACTCATTGTTTTTAAATATTTTTTCAAAATAACTCCGTTTTATATGAAAAATTTGAAGCATTTTTTAATTCTGTAAAAATTTTGTGGTATTTTTCATAAAACTACCGTAGAATTTGATGTTGTTTCTCCAAAATTTTACGATTTTGCATCTATTTTGTCTGGCAACTATGTGAACAAGAAAGAACATTTAAAGGTGTTGCCGTTGATCACAAAATCAAATTGATAATAATATAAGAAGGCAAACTTAGTTTTCACTTTCATACAATGTGTGAAATTGATTTTTGTTTCTATAGCCTATATTCCATTCAAAATTTCAACCGAAATGCTGTCAAAGTCCATATAAAAAATATTTAGTGGAAATATGCGTGGAAAAGTTTGGTAAACTAGAATCTACTCTGTTTTTAGTATGAAAAACACGTGAAATTTTTCTGAAAACAATTTTGCTAAAAATTTTTCGAAAATTTAAACAGAGTACTAACCTTAAGGATAACAAGAAATTTATAATTTTGTTTGTCAATTTTTTCAAATGAAATAATTAATGTTGCTAAACATTTTTCGAAAATTCAAACAGAGTACCGGCCTTATCGCTGTGAGCCCTTGTATGTAGTATAATTTTTTGGCCTCCTAAGCGCACACAAAAATTTAATTTAATTGACTGTAAAGTTCGACAAGGTAAGTCGCATGTCTTTTATGAAAAAAAACAAAATTACTGCAATATTAGGTACTTTCCTCCATTTTATACACATAGAATTTAATGTTAAAAATTTGGAAATATATTAATGTTATTAATTTTGCTGCATAAAATAAGCTATGAGCTAAAGAAAAATAAATAAATAGAATTTTCTAAAATATGGTAAGAAAATTCGGAAATAAAACTGTAAATGCTGTAAAAATCATGAACCAAAAATTTTAAAATACTCGGACAGCTGAATAAATAATAACATTTCTTTCGATTTAAAAAAAATGTTCCTCTGTAGAAAATTTTCATAAGGCTTATGTTAAAAAATTCTATTATAGACAATACTATCTTCCAATGGAGATATAAAATATTATAAAACCCTTTTTATATTATACAAAATTACTAAGAAGCATAATCCAAGAATACAAAAAATCGAACGATGGCAACGCGGGTTGAAGATTTAGTCATGCATTTGTTGTTGTCTACGAATAAAATTTTTATTTTTTCTTCTCTCATTGATGTGAATTTCGTTACTCTTCGGGTTGCGTATGTGAATATGTGTAAAAAATCCGATTGGCACTCGTTTCCTGAGTGTAAGGATTGAGTTGCCCTGGTTTAAAAACAGCAGTTGAAATGCAACAGCAACTAACTAGATTGCTACAAGAGGCTGGGTTTAAACCGAGGAAATGGTGCGCAAACCATTCTCAGCTACTTTCAGGAATCCACTCTGAAGACATAAAATCTAGACTTTGATAGTCAATGCACAAAAATGTTGGGATTAACATGGAATCCTAAGGCAGACTAGTTCTGTCTTAAAACAGATATTCAGGAAATCCAACGAATCACAAAACGAGCTGTAATATCGGACGTAGCACGAATATTTGACCCATTGGGAATCGCTGGTACAGTAGTAGTTGCCGCGAAAATGTTCATCCAGCAGATATGGCAGTTGGAAATATCATGGGATGACTCACTCCCAGAAAATATTCACGCATATTGGTCGCCATTCCGGCAACAGTTAAAACATATAAACAATTTATCTACCAAGAAACATATTTTTGATGGCCAAGTGTCAAGGGAAACGCAAATACATATCTTAGTCGATGCACCAGAAAGGGCGTATGGGGCCACAGTCTACATACGTTCAACATTAAAGGATAGTCGAGTCATATTTAGATTGTTGTGATCAAAATCACGAATTGCGCCATTAAAGAAGGTAACCTTACCACGCTTAGAGCTATGCGCTGCCCTCCTTGGAACAGAAGTTACCAGAAGAGTAAAAAGGGAAATACGACATGAAAATACCCCAACGTACTTATTTTTGGATTCAGAAATAGTCCTTCATTGGATTACCTCGTCAACGTCTTCACTTCGGACATTCGTCGCCAATCGGGTAAGCATGTAAAGTAGTTTATTTTTCCAGCTGAGGTATGGTTCAGTCGATCCAGGTTCGTATCAAAGGTCTATTTCCTTTGAAATAAAAATACGAATATTTTAGGTGGTGTAAGTATTCGGAAAAAAATTTTTATTGAAACGAAACTTAACTACTTAGATTATCTTAAGGCTAGTGGGTTAAGTTCAAGTTATCGGGGCTGCGATGGTTCCTCTGCGACACTGCATGGGTGCTTAGGCTGAGAATACTCGTTTTCGGTTCGGGCTTCTAATGGAGTATGTCAGGTAATATTAAGCTTATTCAGGTTAGTAATTGGCAAAAACTGCGAACTGAAGAGTATTCGCAGGCTTGAGCTCGGCTACGGATTAGTACGATTCGAAGAGTACTCGGAGGATTGTAATTGACAAAACTACGAGCTCAAGAGTATTCGGAGGCTTGTAATCGGCATACTACGAACTCAAGAATACTCGGAGGCTTGAGCTCGGCTACGAATTAGTACGATTACAAGAGTATTCGGAGGCTTGTAATCGGCATACTACGAACTCAAAAGTACTCGGAGGCTCGAGCTCGGCTACGAATTAGTACGATTACAAGAGAATTCGGAGGCTTGTAATCGGCAAAACTACGAACTCAAGAGTATTTGGAGGCTTGAGCTCGACTACGGATTAGTACGATTACAAGAGTATTCGGAAGCTTGTAATCGGCAAAACTACGAAATCAAGAGTATTCGAAGGCCTGAGCTCCGATACCGATTAGTGCAATTACAACAGTATTCGGAAGCTTATAATCGGCAAACTACGAACTCAAGAGTATTCGCAAGCTTGAGCTCGGCTACGGAGGATTGTAATTGGCAAAACTACGAGCTCAAGACTATTCGGAGGCTTGTAATGGGCATACTACGAATTCAAGACAACTCGGCTACGAATTAGTACGATTACAAGAGTATTCGGAGGCTTGTAATCGGCAAAACTACGAACTCAAGAGTATTCGGAGACTTGAGCTCGGATACGGATTAGTACAATTACAAGAGTATTTGGAGGCTTGTAGTCGGCAAAACTACGAACTCAAGAGTATTCGGAGGCTTGAGCTGGGCTACGGATTAGTTCGATTAGTTTGATTAAATATTAGCACTTGAACAAGATTTGGTAAAGCTCCCGGACGACAATTCAAGAATATTCTTCTTGTATTTATCGTTCGTACGATATCGTTAATTGTTCCCCGATTTTGTGCAAACCTTGTCTACTTATCGTTCGTATTATATGAAGTTATGTTTTGTTTACCTACATTTGCATGTTTATTATGATGTGTGTATGCATGTGTTTTCTTGTGTTTCGTGCTGGTTATGCTATTAGGTTAGTGTATTGGTTCTTATGCATGCAGTATTACTAAGCAATGTGTTTTATTGCTAGTACATACTACAAATACACTAAATAGCATAGGGTGTTTGTAACGGCACGTTACAAGCAAAATTCAAATGCACACGGTAAGCAGTCAATGGAGATATGTTTGCTCGAAGCAACATTCAGCTGATCTCATATCTCGAGGTTTAAGACCCGAAAGGCTGTTACAATGTAGTTTGTGGTTTTTCGGGCCAATCTTTCTACATGGCAACGAGAAGATGTGGCCTAAGGAATTCAATAAATCTCATTCACCTCCCCATTCTGAAGAATTCAAAGTAAGCCCCGTAGCTGTTCTATCTACCACGTCACCTGGATTTGAAGAGGTAATCTACAAATCCATACTCATGGTTCATTTCAGACTCTTCAGTGGTGGCATATCTGCTACGCTTTATCCAAAATGCTAAGATATCAAAGGCAAATCGGCCAATAAGCATGATAACCACCCGACAACCATCACTGCGGTCCACAAACGCTATTAGCCATTTCGAGACAGCAGTTTTGGATAATCATCCAAATCTGCATCCGATGTACAAGGTCAAGACCAATCCTGATGCAGCAAGTTATGGGAAATTTACCCGCCAGCAGAGTAACTCCAACAAGGCCATTCATGATATCAGGCGTAGACCACTGCGGCCTACTATGGGCTCACCACAAGTTGAGAGGCAAGAGGCACCACAAGGTTTACCTAGCGGTATTTATTTGTTTTTCAACCAGAGCAGTACACTTAGAGCTGGTGAGTGACCTTACCACAGAAGCATTTATTGCAGCTCTAAAGAGATTTATTGCTCGCCGAAGACGTTGCCAGACCATATCCTCGGACAACGCTACAAACTTCATAGGAGCACGTAAGCAACTTAAGGAGCTCAATGAGGCTATTTTCTCTGATGAATCACAAGGACCAATCATAAGAGCTTGCAGCAACTTTGGGATCAAATTTAAGTTTATGCCCCCGAGGGCACCTCATTTCGGCGGATTATGGGAGGCAGCAGTTAAATCCGCGAAACAATTGCTGGTTAGAAGTATGGCCGCAGCTTCACTTACATACGAAGAGCTAGAAACTATCCTCGTTGAAATTGAGGCAATCCTAAACTCGCGACCACTGACTCCACTGTCGAGTGATCCAAACGACTTACAGCCTTAACTCCTGGTCATTTTTTTATCGGAGAGCCACTTACAGCACAAATAGACTCAAAAGCACCTAACCCTAACAGCCAATCATTGTCGAAAAGAAAGCTTGTTTCCCAAATCAAACACGAGTTTTGGAAGCGCTGGTCATTGGAATATCTGCACCATCTACAAGAGAAACGAAAATGGAAAACATTTTCCGATAATACAAGGGAGGGAAAACTGATCATAATAAAAAAGGATAATCTGCCTGTTATGCAATGGCCACTGGGCAGAATTCTTAAGACTTATGAGGGAACTGATGACAAGGTTCGGGTAGCAGATATAAAAACAGCGTCAGGAATAAAAAGAAGACCTATTCATAAGTTAACCCCGCTACTTCACGAGGACGAATTAGTAGAAAATAAAGCATCCAACTCTACCCTACTCTCCAGTTGACTAACATCAACTCAATCATTTTCACAATGATCATGACGATTCTTCTCTTCCCGCTTGTCATAAGCGCTAACATTAAAATAACCAACTTCCGCTCTGATTCAGTATTATAGTTCGAAGGAATTAGAACCGTAAAAATCATTACGGCTGAGTGGAAGTTTATGGTATACTACGACTTAGCACCATTTTTGGCCGAAATAAACGCATTTCAGTCCGGATTATCCACCCTATAGCAGTTACGTTCATCCATCAAACACCCATCAATATGCAATATGTTGGTAAACAATTTTATTCAAATTGTGGAAGAGTTACTGGAGGGGAAGGCGCTTTTCGTCAATAGCAGAATAAAACGAGGTGCATTCAATATTGTAGGGAACGTGGCAAGGTCATTATTCGGTGTTTTAGACTCAGACTATGCAAATGAAATGTCGAACGAATGGACGAAACAGGCTATATTTTCCAATTACTTAAAAACCAAACGTCTATCATTGATTCGACTATTAACATTATTAAACAAGATGAGCTCAGTACACAGAATCAATTAAGGCGGATCGTTAAAAATATAAACGAACAAGCAAACGTGATAGCTAAAGAAGCTGAACAAATCAGTCAAACACAACAAATGTTGCTGCTGGCCAATCAATTGACATTAACTGCCCTAAACCTGCAAAGAATAGAAAGGGAAATCATCGCCGTATTAACCGACGTTCATCGCGGAAAAATCAGTCCTTCGCTATTAACTTCTCATCAACTTAGGAGTGAATCTATATATATATTTATATATTATTAAGTGTATAAAAATAACTTGTCCAATGTTCGTGATTTTATAACTCGAGAACCACTCAACCGATTTTCAAACGAGTACATGCGTTGGAAAGGTCTACTATCACTGGTGGTTTATAAAAAAAAACATCGAAAAATTTCTACGAATATGCGTTATACGCGCACTTTTATGATGCTGTATTTTCCCTATATAAAATTTATTTTTTTTTATGATAATTACATTTTGTCGGTATAAGGCTCTGCTTGCTCGCGTCATTGACTTATTTAATTTCTGTGTGTTTATTGGTTGTCGTTTAAGTTTACTGTGCGAGCATTGACATTTTTATACCCTCGAAAAAAGAATTTGGAGGGTATATTCACTTTGTCATTCCGTTTGTAACGTATCGAAATATCCATCTCAGACCCCATAAAGTATATATATCCTTGATCAGTGATGAAATCTAAGACGAACTGAGCATGTCCGTCCGTCCGTCTGTGGAAATCACGATTCAGTCCAAACGAAAAGAGCTAGACTCTTGAAATTTGGCATAAATATATTTTTAGAGCAGGTTAAGTTCGAAGATGGGCTAAATCGGGCATGAGGGAAAAAAGTTCCCCTAAGAAGAACTAAACCAACCAAGAAAAAACAACATAATTTTTAAAGTTTTTTGGTTATTTTGTTAAGCAAATGATATATTTTTATGTCAAATACGGTCCAACGCATTAAACTTGGAGCCATTAAATAAAATAAAATTATTTTTTGACCCCGCCCACTTCAGTGGGCGTTGTTATAGGCAAAAATAGCATAACAAATTATTTTACTTAAGCCTACATTCCTTAAAAATAACACTTTTAAGCTTTAATGACGAAGCTGAGACGAAACCTGGTACTACTCTGCCCTACCCCCTCTTTCCCCTTCGCCCCCTAAATGACCCTACAAAAAAAATTTTTTTTTTTAATTTTGTATATAATCATCCCAAGCATTTAGCTTTAGAGTTTTGTGACTGCCGATTTCTGCCCTACCCCCCCCCCCCACCTCTTCCATTGCCCCCTAAATGACCCTAACAAAAAAATTTTTTTTTTAAATTTTGTATATAATCATCCCAAGCATTTATCTTTAGAGTTTTATGACTGCCGATTTCTGCCCTAACCCCCTCCCCCCCACCTCTTCCTTTGCCCCCTAAAGGACCCTGCCAAACATTTTTTTTTATTTTAAATTTTGTATATAATCATCCCAAGCATTTATCTTTAGAGTTTTATGACTGCCTGTTGCTGCCCTACCCCCTCCTCCCCCTTTGCCCGCTAAATGACCCTATTAAAAATATATAAAATTTTTTTTTAATTTTGTGTATAATCATCCGAAGCATTTATTTTTAGAGTTTTATGTCTACCTGTTTCTGCCCTACCCCCTCTCCCCTTTGCCCTCTAAATGACCCTATGAAAAAAGATATTTTAATTTTGTATATAATTATCCCAAGCATTTATTTTTAGAGTTTTATGACAAAGGTGAAATGTTTCCCCCACAGCCCTTGCCAGAGCGACCCCGCCAAAATACAGTTTTGATACCCTCCAAAGAGAATTGTTATGAAGTCTAACACGGTCTAGCACTGCCCATACGTTCGTCTGTGGAAAACATGATATTGTATATTTTTGAACCCCGCCCTCTTTAGTGGGCGTTAACGTCCGATATTATATAAAGGAACTCTGTCCCACCAAGTTAAACATTTCAAATTCACTTACTAAATATTTGGAGGGTATTTAAGATTCGACCCGGTCGAATATAACGTTTTTACTTGTTTAATTATTGATTTGTAATCTTTCAGTTAAAATGAAAATCTTCTGCATCAAAAATTTTTTTTAAAAGTACTCAACAAAGCCGCGACGAAGACGTTCACGAATTGGCCGACGATCACCCCACTGCAGTCATATACGTTTAAATAGATCTAATCAGAATGAAGAAGAGCGATTAGAAAGTAATGAATTAGCAAGGCAACGAATGGCACGATCAAGATCAGATCAAAATCAAGAACAAAGAGAAGAACGTATTGAAAGTGTGAGAGTTAGAAACAGAAGAGATCGTGAATGTAGCACTCAATGTGACAATTAAAGCAGGCAACAACGGAGACGTAGCCATTCAATTGGAAATTTAGATCGTGCAGGTTTTAATTTTTTTCAGGAAAATGTCTAATCTTTCTAGAAAATTTAATTTTTAATACAAAGACGTAAACGTATGTGATTGTATTGTCCAGCAACGCGGGCAGGGTTACTCTAGGTAAATATAATAAAGCCAAACGTCTTCCAAGGCAACGCACGCTTCCTATCGAATATGATAGCTTGATACAATTTTATAAGCTAATGAAGGCCAAAGGAGCGGTAACAAATAAACATTCTCAACAACCGAAGCACAGCCAACTGCAAACTCCTCCGATTCCTAAACAACGCGACATGGACATTAGAAAATCCTAATAGGTGGATTTTTGCTTCAACCACATAAATAGAAATTTCAGCAGTATGCGGCACTGTGACTTCACAACACTTAATAAGAGGCACTAGCATAATGCAACTTGCATGATTAAAAATAGCGCCATCACAATTCAAGGCCACTTTAGTGCTTCAACATCATATATCCAACTTAACCACATCGATCGTATAAGCACAACAAGGCAGATTGAAACTCACCTCAATCAACTGAATGAGTTGCAAAAACAACTTAAGGAGTCGACAGTTACACGTCCACCAGAGCTAATCAAGTCCAATAGTAAACATCATCATATAGTAAACTATTCAGCACTTATAATTTCCCTGATCATTGCGGTAGCCATTACACTAATTAAATTATGGTTAAACCATAAAGGGAGAATAAATCACAACCCCAATCAACCAACACCGCCTCCGGTTCCATTACGCCGACCCATCACCGTTGACATCATTGATAGTTAATTCACATGTAGTATCATCTATCAACGCCGAGGAGAATGTTGATAACCACATCAACATAGTACTTTTATTTTGGCCGAATTTATTCCAAGTTCAATAACCATAAATAAGTGTTGGTGACAAAAAATTATTATTCTTTTAGATTTATGTAAATGACATAATTTCCGCAATAATTAGGTCTGTTCGTTTACTTTTCCAGTAAAATCCAATAGTTGAGTAAATTTTTTTCAATTTGAAAATTTTACTCTCAGGATTGGCTCTTGCTCAAAAAAGTTTGCGAACGGAAAAATTGCAGAAACTTGCAGGTTATTTAAAACAGCTGATCACTAAATAGCTTAGAGTTGTAAAATATGCTTTGTTTTGACTGCCCAGTATATAATGTTTTTGGTACTTGATGCCATATATTTTATCAATTATTAATTCATTACTAAATGTATTTATTAAATGAACTGCTGTACAAAATTTAAACTCGTTTATTATGTACATGACTTATTTTGTTTCTTGTTAATAAAATATATCAATATTTCATGTTTGATAATGTACCCAGAATAATAGGCAATAACAAGTACTTGAGTGTAATGTATTGACTTTACATCTCTAAAACATTAGTGTAAATAAAACAAAGACAAATTTCGCCATGGATGCCAAAAAAAACACTCGATATTGTATGCTATTTTCATTTGTTTACCTTTCAAGAATAATTATTTCCAGTTCGCTTTCAGATGATGATTCAACCGATAAATTCTTTGCATCGAAAATAGCGGAACTCATCTTTTGTCTATTCAATCATATGTTTTTTCGGCTTAAATACACTTTAGCTACGCACTTCCGATTGAGATGAAATTTCGCATATAGATAGAAAATTGTAAATTAAGACGAAAATTTTAATTGGTGAAAGTCTCGGAAATGCATAGTTTTCGAGTTATGGGCCTCCGAAATTTTCATATAAAAACGCAGTTTTCCTACATTTTTTTAAACTGTTATGACATTTTTCATTTGACACATTGTTGTCACAATACTATTATATATAAATGAAATTTATTTGTTGCTGGTTAAGCAATGTCAATATGCATTTCATATAGACTGAAAATTTAAAATAGATTCATATCGAATATAATTTGTTTGTTGGTTTAGTTTTGTATGAGTTTCAAGGTTGTGATTTTTGAAAACAGTTTGTAATTTACAAATTGTGAATTCTGAGATGGTTTTCAGAAGTATATGCATAAGATGAGAGGTTTTTAACTTTTCAAAACTGTGGTTAAAGTCTACTGATGATTGGTAAAGAACCAATGAAATGCATATAGACATTGCTTAACCACCAACAAATAAATTTCATTTATATATAAATTTTTTTAATTTATTTAGGTATATATATGTATGAACACAGGTATATGTATGTATGAACACAGAGAAGCTTTAGTTAGCGAAGCCGGTGTTTGTTATACCATAGAGGAGAAAATTCTTCAGTCCGGCCGAAGGCCGGCTATGCAGAGAAGCTTTAGTTAGCGAAGCCGGTGCTTGTTATACTGTAAGTTGATCAAACCTTTCAGTAATCTCTCTTTAAAATAAAAACACGATTCGACTTCTTTGTTTGATATATTTCTCCAGACTCCCTTCATTTATATTCTGTACTTATCTATCTACTTATATATCTACAAATATCTACAATAGGGTTTATGAAGCCAATTCATTTACATGAAGTACGGGGATGGAAATCCCTTACACCTCCCTTTTTTTATAAAAAAAGGAAGAACCAAACAAGCGGTACCGGCTTGTTTCGTTCTTGATTTTTTTCTCTTATTTAAATTATATTTACATTAATTAAATTATATTTACATTAATTAAATTATATATACATTAATTAAATTATATTTACATTAATTAAATTATATTTACTTTGTTTTTATTTTTTTGGCCAGGTAAATAAATTTTTTCTTTTTTCCCTTCCAATGTAGGTATGTATTTATCTTGAGCTAATCAGGCCTAACGTATTCAATGTTAATAAAACCAATTTATTACATTTTTACCCAACGTTTCGTAAATTTTTTGTCGACTTCTTCAGGGGCTTTTGTCTATTTTAATTTAAAAGAACATACATAAATATTACAAATTACAGTGATACAATGATATTACTCGTATTAATGTTTTTAGAAATATTTTTAACTTACAGTGTTGTAGTCAATATTATATTGAATACATGTTTTTATTTTTGTGTTTTACTTATTTTAAGTTACTGAAAATTTATTTCAAGCACAAGTTTTTATTTTTATGCTATCACAACGATGTAGCTAGCGTTTATATTGTTGGTGTCTTCTTTTTTGTTCATTGTTCTCTCTATGTTTTGCTGTATACGTAAGCTCTCGATCGTATATCTTTTTCTTTCTATTTGTTCTTTATCCAGAATTTTTACCTTGTCAAAATCAATCGAATGTTTGCTGTTTATAACATGAGCTGATAAAGCTGTTGATGTTTTTTGTTTGGCGATATCGCTTTTGTGTTCTGACATTCTGGTTTCTAGGTTTCTTTTAGTCGTACCTATGTATATAAGGTTGCATTTGTCTTTGCTGTTTCCTTTGTATTGTAATTCGTAAACCAAGTCACTTTGTTGCTGTTTTTCTGTGGGTGCTTTTATTAGTGTATAAATTGAGCTAAGTGTTGTGTTTGGTTTGTACGCAAATTTAATGTTTTTATTTTCGACTGCCGATATTATTTCTTTTTTGTCTGTTAAGCCAGGAATAAATGATACACTGTAATAATTTTTAGTTTCTTTTTCTGTTGGAATTTGGGTTGTGCTAATTTCTAGTTTCATCATGGTTTGTTTAACTAATAGATTTAATAATTTTTCTGAAAAACTATTGCTTTTTAGGATTGCTTTTATTTTTTGTATATTTTTTTCATGAAATTGTTTAGTGCTAATGCTTAGGGCTCTGACGATAAGATTTTTTGCCGTGTTTATTATTTGACTCTTTGGTTGTGTTGCATTAAAATTGATAATTCTGCCCGATGAAGTTTCTTTTGAATGCCGATCTAATAAGATTTTATTTTTTTCCTTATAAAGGGTTGTATCAAGATAATTAGATATTTACTTTAATTAAATTATATTTACATTCCCTCCATCTTTTTCGGGGATTTATTATTCTTCTATATGAAATATTTTATTTGTTTTAATTTAATTGTATTTGTATTTGTATGTTGAAATACTTTACAAAGTAAATTTGCAAAGTATTTGGTGCACAGATGCCGACGGAGTGACTTAGACTATATGCCGGCGATGTTATTAACCCGTATTTTCTTCCGTTACTGTGACTGACTGTACACGACCTATGCCTTCACATAGGAAGTAGCAACGTAGTTAACCACGGAATATTCCTCAGAAGAACTGTAAAACTATACAGTTATCTGAGGTGTTGAAATTAACTAGTGCGAGTGAGACGCAAAACTCTCGAAAGAGAGTAAACAATCAGTGGTCTGGCTGCACTTAAAAGATAATTGCCAACGAGGCTTGATGTTAACTGACTCAGAGCTGCTTTGCGACTGATTTTAATTTAATAAAAATAAAACTTTGTTGTTAAATACAATGGTTTGACCTTTTTGATATTTTTAAGTGAATTTTTGAGTTATTTATATTAACTTAATTTGTAGTTTTGAATTTAATTAGTCATTAATTAGTCTTATAACTATTTAGCGAAATTACAATTGATAAATAATTTTCAGTTATGCAAAATTGTATTTTAAAATACTTCCAACTTTAGCATATAATGCTGACGCAATATATGTACTTATATATATAGAGACTATTTTGTTTGTAGTAAATAAAACGATATTATATTTGTTTACTTTTCGTGAAATTGGTAAGTGTTTGTAATATGATTCGTTTTGTTATGTTGCAAAAAAAAAAATAAATCATGTGTGGCTTTCTATATTGAGATGAAAGAAAATAAATAAAAATATAGTTTTATGTTTTCCGAACTCTATTTTTATGAATTATCTTCTCTTTTTTCGATACTTTGTCATACACCTTCATGTTGCAATCGTCAATACTCCTGACAGTAAAAGAACCTTCGTAAATACTTTTGTATTTGTCGTATGGTTGTTTTTGAATTAAAACGTTGTCACCAATGTTTAATGTTAATGGCTTTGCATATTTATCATAGAAATCTTTGTTTCTCAACTTATGTTTTTCAATTAATTCTTTGGCCAAATTATGTGTTTTCTGTAAGCGATACTTAACCTCTTTACTGTAATTCTCAACATTTTATACTGGCTCAATTTTCCTACCCAAAAACTCTGTCGGTATTGTAGGTAACTTACCAAAAACTAGTTCGTACGGTGATAGTTTATTATCAAAAACTGTATTTGGTGTCGTGTTGTGAAAATATGTATCTGTATCTTTAGCAACTTACACAATTCACCTAAGACCTGGTTTTTGAATTCGGTTCCTAAATCGGATTTGATGATGTTCATTGAACCATAAGTCAATATAAACTTTTCGAAAATTGCTCTGGCAACAATGTCCGATAAAGGTATAGTAACCAAATATTTCGTTAAATCGCACATAAGAGTAACAGCGTACTTGTTTCCGAATTTCGATTCCGGCAGAGGGCCAATTGTGTCTACATCGACTATATCGAAAGCTTGTGTTGGTGTTGGCGTTAAAAATAGTCTCTCTTTATTTCCTGGTTTTACCATGTTCAAATTACATTTCTCACAGTTTCTCACAAAAGGAGCTATATCTTCCGACATGTTTTTCCAAAAATACTTTGTTCTTAATTTGGCATATAATTTCCTTCGTCCACAATGCCCTCCTAGGAGTGGATCATTATGATAAATGGTCATTAATTTTTCTTTCTCATTTTTACCAATTATTTGTTCAATAATATCTGTGAAAATAACCTCTAATCTTTGTAATATTTGCATACCAAGGTCTTTCAATTTTTGTATATTACAAATTTTAAAGATTAAATCATCTTTAGGCCATTCTATTTTATGAATATTCTGACTGACGGCTTTTTTCCAAGCCTCAAAAGCATCTCCTCTAAATTCAATGTCTCGCTATCAATCAGAATGTCCATTGATTTTAATAATTTGAATTTTTGATACATATTTATGCGCAATTTTATTAATATGTTATTTACATAAAACAACTTAGATCTTATTTTTGGTGTATTTTCGTCAAACTCGTGAGAAAACTTGTCATATATAGGTATTCTAACTGTGGTAGAGTCTGGTTTTCTTTGCTCGTGTTGTGTTTTCGAGGACATTCCGCGGGTTAAGACCACAAAAACTCCCACACCTCCCTTCTTCAATTCTTCTACTGATATTCGCGACAATGCGTCAGCGGCAAAATTGTCTGCCCTTTATGTGCTCTATTATGAAATTATATTCTGATAATTCAAGACGAATTCGGGTTAGTTTTGACGACGGGTTCTTAATATTAAATAAGTACACAAGTGGTCTATGATCGGACCTAACATTAAATTCTGTCCCGTAAACATACGGCTTAAATTATTTTATAGCAAAGTGTATTGCCAACAGCTCTTGTTCAATCGTGGGTTTTTTCTGTTCAGCCTTGTTAAATGATTTCGAAGCAAAATAGATGGGTAAGTCATTACCATCAAAATTTTGACTCAGGACTGCACCACATCCTATTTTGGAGGCATCTACAGTTATGATAAATTTCTTGGAAAAATCAGGATACTGTAACAATTTTGAAGATTTTAGACCTAATTTTAATTTTTCAAAAGTGTTCTGACATTCGTCATTCCAAATAAAACATGTTTTCTTTCTTGTAAGTTGGTTTAGTGGGGCTGTTATTACAGCAAAGTTTTGGATGAATCGCCTGTAATAATTAGCGAATGCTACAAATCGTCGAACAGCTTCTTTGTCGGTGGGTATGGGATAATTGTCGATCGCTTTTATTTTTGAATTGTCTGGTAAAAGACCTTGTGAGGTGCATTTGTGTCCAAGAAACGTGACTTCAGGTTTAAAACATTTGCATTTATGAGGGTTAACTTTTAAATTATATTTTCTGAAAATTTTAAAAACATTTTCCAAGTTTTTAAGGTGATGTGACACACTACATACAACCTACAACGATAATATCGTCAACGTACAAGAAAGCTTGATTTGGTGCAAGGTCAGAAAATGCAATATGCATCATGCGTGAAATCGTGTTTGGGGCAACATTCAGACCGAAAGGCAAAACTTTCCACCTGAAAGAACCCGTGCTAGTACTAAACGAGGTGATATCCCTTGAAGCTTTATCTAAAGGTATTTGGTGAAACCCAGAAAGTAAATCAAGTACTGAAAAATACTTAGCGCGGCCAAGATTATCCAATATTTCATCAATTCGTGGAAGCAGGAATTTGTCGGCTATTAGTTTTCTGTTTACCGATCTGTAGTCAACGCACATGCGGAATGCTTTTTGGCCGTCTATGCTCTTTTTTGGTACTAGTATTAGTGTCCTATTGTAATTGGATTGACTTGGTTCAATTAACTCATTCCGTAATAGATTCTGAACCTGGCGGTCGATTTCCTGTTTTTGAGAGTGGGGTAAACGATAGTTTTTGCTATACACCGGTGAAGCATCATTCAATCTAAGTTTCTGCGTATAAAAGTTATTGACAGTCAGTTTGTCTTCCTTAAGGGCAAACACAGCTGCGTATCTAGCCCATAAAGACAGTAGTTCGTCTTCCATCTCAGAAGACGTTTGGGGTTTCAATATAGTTTTAAGTTTTTCAGTACGGTCGTATTTCGGTAAGACTCTGTCTATCGAGTAAACGTTAAAGTTTGACATAGTTTCCCATTTTATACTAGAATTATCAATACATTTGTACTCGTCCGTTACGTTCACGATTCTTAATATGGGATAGTTCGATTCTACTATACATTTCCCTATAAAAACTCCTTCACATACTTCTTGTGCTTCTACAAAAATTACATCAGGCTTAATCTGTATACCTAGTTTAAAAATACGAAAAACCTCGCATCTAGGTGGTATAATGCAATTGTTCCCAGCCGTGCCATGTTCCATGGGGATTTTTAACTTCTGATTTAAATGTGAAACCGATATGAGCATTTCGTCATAATTAATAATGAATCTATTCCCTCTGTTGGAATATTGAAATTGTCATCAACAACGTGTAAAGCCTGAGGAATTAGATTACCTTTAATAATTAAGTTTGAATAAATTGTTCCCAGCGTTGAAAGTGAATTAGTGGTTACACCTGTAATATTAACAATATTATTTCGATCGATCACAATGTTTTGTTTAATATATGACTGTTTTATCAGGGAAATATCTGCCTGTGAATCATCTAAAAAGGTACATATTTTGTCCAGTCCAGTACATTTTATTTCAAAGTTGGAGTAGTTCAAATTTAAGCTAAAAATTGATTTCGTAGGGTTAGGTTGATTTTAGGGATCTAAAAGATGTATTTCATTTATATTAAATATTTGTGATTTGTACTGATCTATTAGTTCTGACTCATGATATCCTCCAACAATACTTACTGAGGGGCCTTTGCGTTTAAAGGCAGGGCTCTCGCGCCTCTATTTCCGGACCTGATCCTGTTGTTTCCATTGTAGTTACGATTAAGTTGATTACCACCACGGTTAGGGTAATTATTGTTCCTATACTGATTACACCGGCACACAAAAAAAAAAAGTTGTCTGTACACCGGCCGCCACCCATATACCGGCATGTTTTTTGACCCGCTGAATACGAATTTGAAGTCCGTTTAGGCCGTCCAGCCTTCAGTTTCGAGTAAATTGCAAAAAACCCCCAAAAATAGCGAAAATTCGATATTTTGGCAAGAAAAAAAATTTGAGAATCTAAGAAAAGCATGATTATTATGTATTTTGATCTGTCAAATACTAATTTTGATTGTACCTTAATCATAAGCTGTTTTAAATCGAAAAAAATTGGGAAAAATCCTTAAAAAACCGCAAAAATCGCGAAAAATTGGGTTTATCTTGGTATAAAAAATTTGTGGACGCGGATTGACAAAAATTTTGATGTCATTCAAAATTTCAAGTTTTCTCTTGTCATAGTTTTTTCCCATCGTGTCAACATGATATGGCATCGACCACAAGCAAAGTGTGGGACCCAGGCCGAATCCAAATTTATAATCTGAATGCGAAAGCATTCTTCATAACTTTGTTTCAATCTATCTGTAAACTTTCTACGGTTCTTCACCGGCTCAAACTCCCCACAAATGTAACAAAATAGATCAGAGTTCTTATTGCACAGATGGGAATTGCTTCTTGTAATAGTACACTCTCCAGTAGCCAAGTTTCCCACTACTGAAGAGCTGCAGTCGCTGGATGACGACGCCTGCGGGCCTGCTTTCTCACCCTGACCAGACGCCGATACTGGGTTTCCGGATCCCTGCATCGTAAAGTACTTATCACTTGTACCTGCCATGACGGCACACACGCCGCTAACCCAGGCACTCTGCCAGATTGTTCTGTTGCCCACCGTCACCCCGAGGAGGTGCCCTGGTTGCAAGTACAAGCGATCATGCAATGAAATGAAGTCTACACATCGATGAAGTTGAAATCCCAAGACGATGGCAAATTTTTACTAAATAAAAGACAAAATGGCAGAAGAGGTATCTACTTGGTAAATCATTTGAGAATGAAACAGTATAATACCCTCGAAAAACCGTATAAAATCCAATTTGTGTACTTTCTTGGATCTTAATCTTGTATTATATAGATAAAAAATACAAGAAGTTTATTTAATTGTGTTTAAAAGATTTTTTTCTATTTTTTCAGCAGCAATTTTATGCTATTTTATAAATTTTTTGTCGTTTTATGAATGTTTGAGGGCATTATTGGCCAAATTTATTGCAAAATCAGATCAAAAAGATTGAATGACATCAAAATTTTTGTCAATCCGCGTCCACAAATTTTTTATACCAAGATAAACCCAATTTTTCGCGATTTTTGCGGTTTTTTAAGGATTTTTCCCAATTTTTTCGATTTAAAACAGCTTATGATTAAGGTACAATCAAAATTAGTATTTGACAGATCAAAATACATAATAATCATGCTTTTCTTAGATTCTCAAATTTTTTTTCTTGCCAAAATATCGAATTTTCGCTATTTTTTTGGGTTTTTTGCAATTTACTCGAAACTGAAGGCTGGACGTCCTAAACGGACTTCAAATTCGTATTCAGCGGGTCAAAAAACATGCCGGTATATGGGTGGCGCCCGGTGTACAGACAACTTTTTATTTTTGTGCCGGTGTTATTGAAATTCCCGTGAGAGTAACCAAAACCTCCGTGGTTACTATTACTACACCTGTAACCTCCACTATTATTATTGTTATTGCTAAACTGCCTAAAATTGTTTCTATTTAAATTACCATTGTGCGACTGAAATGCCAATACCTGTCTCTGATTCGACTCATTTGACTGTTCTACGATTAATTTTGCCACAATGTCCTTCGAATCAGTAAATGAACTTGACGCCAAAATTTATTTAACAAGTGTGGATTTGGCATTTAATCGATAAACAGCGATAGTCTGTTCAATAGCCATGTCATGGGCCTTAACACGTGTATTGTGAGTGATCTCTCGAGAGCATCAGCTAACTCATCCACTCTTTTTGCAAATGCCGAATAATCATTATTACTAATTTTCAAGGCTGCAATTTTACCTGCTACGATCTTTGAGCTCTCTGGTTTGATCTTATTCCTCAACGCTATTTTTATATCGTTAATTGTTAATTCACCCTCGGGTTATGCCTCACGTGCCTTTCCTTCCAATTTAGATTTTATAAATGCTATTAAGGTGGATCTTAGGTTATCATCCGTAAGATCGTTTATCAAATCTATTTTATCCAAAAACGATTCTAATGCCAGGGGATCACCATTGTAGTTTTCCCTGACTAAACCAGAGTACATCCCAATAAATGATCTTTTCTGTTCTACTGTTGCCATCGCTATACTTTTAAAATTATAACCTATAAAATTTTCCTTTAATCTTTGATCTGACCTACTGTCTTCTTTCCCCTCCTTTGACATATCCTTAACTTCGCTAGTCTGTTTTACCTCATTCGAGTTGTCTGAATCAAGCGGAACTCTGATTTTGCAGTCTAGTTTTCCGAAACATCTAACTAAAAGCTCTCTACAATGTCTTATTTTATCAAACGTAAACGTCCTTTGAGCTATCGAAAATTCATCAGAATGCAGACTAGTGTATGACAAAATAGCGTTATATGCATTTATAAGTGATTTTACATATTCATTTCTTTTACTTTGATTTGTGGATACAGGGCGATTTTGCAAAATAATTTTTTTAATCTTGTAAAAATCGTTTAAAAGTTCCCCGAAAATTTTATTGCCAAATTGTGGCATGAGCTCAAATCATTTTGTTATTAATATTTCTTGAATCTTTACTGTACATATTTAGTTATTTATTGCGATATAAACCTAGGGTTCGAATTTGTATTCTTTCGTTATATAAAATAGATTCCCAAAATTATTTTTGTTTTCAACCAATTTTATTTAGTTTTGTTTTTGCAATTTTGTGATAAATTTTTATAATTGTAAATTGTTAAGTTTTTATCGGGCTTAAGTTCGAATCTTGCATGACTGCAAATTATTTTTTGTTATTTTTTTATTATTAATAAATGAATTTGTTTAAATTCTATTTATTATTTTTATATTAAGATTGGAATATTAAGAATATTTTTAATAATCATCAAACCAGCAGAACGGATCAGTACTGATTTCGAGGCCGCTACGCCATCTCATCAGCGTTCTTTGTTCAATTTTTCCCACTTTTTTGCAAGTGGTGCTAGTTAGTAGGAATATCAACTATTTAACCAATATTTTAACGAAAATTGAATATGAGAAGTTATCACATTCATATTATTAAGTTATTTACATTTTGGTTAGTACGAAATTCCCCAACCCTGACGATTAATATTCCAAATATTCCAATATCTCTTTTGCTTTTTCCAGAGCCATCGGCTGCTGATAGGTAAAGCTTCTTTGTTATTTATGTTCAAGTATTTGAATTTAGTTGTCAATTTACTTTGAACAAGTGCGCGTGCCCCCGCAATGTTTTACATTATGTATGAATTTTTATTAGTCGAACTTTTTCTTATGTAAATTGTTAAGTTTTTATCGGGCTTAAGTTCGAATCTTGCATGACTGCAAATTATTTTTTGTTATTTTTTTATTATTAATAAATGAATTTGTTTAAATTCTATTTATTATTTTTATATTAAGATTGGAATATTAAGAATATTTTTAATAATCATCAAACCAGCAGAACGGACCAGTACTGATTTCGAGGCCGCTACGCCATCTCATCAGCGTTCTTTGTTCAATTTTTCCCACTTTTTTGCAAGTGGTGCTAGTTAGTAGGAATATCAACTATTTAACCAATATTTTAACGAAAATTGAATATGAGAAGTTATCACATTCATATTATTAAGTTATTTACATTTTGGTTAGTACGAAATTCCCCAACCCTGACGATTAATATTCCAAATATTCCAATATCTCTAACAATTCAATTACTTGAACATAAATAACAAAGAAGCTTTACCTATCAGCAGCCGATGGCTCTGGAAAAAGCAAAAGAGATATTGGAATATTTGGAATATTAATCGTCAGGGTTGGGGAATTTCGTACTAACCAAAATGTAAATAACTTAATAATATGAATGTGATAACTTCTCATATTCAATTTTCGTTAAAATATTGGTTAAATAGTTGATATTCCTACTAACTAGCACCACTTGCAAAAAAGTGGGAAAAATTGAACAAAGAACGCTGATGAGATGGCGTAGCGGCCTCGAAATCAGTACTGATCCGTTCTGCTGGTTTGATGATTATTAAAAATATTCTTAATATTCCAATCTTAATATAAAAATAATAAATAGAATTTAAACAAATTCATTTATTAATAATAAAAAAATAACAAAAAATAATTTGCAGTCATGCAAGATTCGAACTTAAGCCCGATAAAAACTTAACAATTTACAATTATAAAAATTTATCACAAAATTGCAAAAACAAAACTAAATAAAATTGGTTGAAAACAAAAATAATTTTGGGAATCTATTTTATATAACGAAAGAATACAAATTCGAACCCTAGGTTTATATCGCAATAAATAACTAAATATGTACAGTAAAGATTCAAGAAATATTAATAACAAAATGATTTGAGCTCATGCCACAATTTGGCAATAAAATTTTCGGGGAACTTTTAAACGATTTTTACAAGATTAAAAAAATTATTTTGCAAAATCGCCCTGTATCCACAAATCAAAGTAAAAGAAATGAATATGTAAAATCACTTATAAATGCATATAACGCTATTTTGTCATACACTAGTCTGCATTCTGATGAATTTTCGATAGCTCAAAGGACGTTTACGTTTGATAAAATAAGACATTGTAGAGAGCTTTTAGTTAGATGTTTCGGAAAACTAGACTGCAAAATCAGAGTTCCGCTTGATTCAGACAACTCGAATGAGGTAAAACAGACTAGCGAAGTTAAGGATATGTCAAAGGAGGGGAAAGAAGACAGTAGGTCAGATCAAAGATTAAAGGAAAATTTTATAGGTTATAATTTTAAAAGTATAGCGATGGCAACAGTAGAACAGAAAAGATCATTTATTGGGATGTACTCTGGTTTAGTCAGGGAAAACTACAATGGTGATCCCCTGGCATTAGAATCGTTTTTGGATAAAATAGATTTGATAAACGATCTTACGGATGATAACCTAAGATCCACCTTAATAGCATTTATAAAATCTAAATTGGAAGGAAAGGCACGTGAGGCATAACCCGAGGGTGAATTAACAATTAACGATATAAAAATAGCGTTGAGGAATAAGATCAAACCAGAGAGCTCAAAGATCGTAGCAGGTAAAATTGCAGCCTTGAAAATTAGTAATAATGATTATTCGGCATTTGCAAAAAGAGTGGATGAGTTAGCTGATGCTCTCGAGAGATCACTCACAATACACGTGTTAAGGCCCATGACATGGCTATTGAACAGACTATCGCTGTTTATCGATTAAATGCCAAATCCACACTTGTTAAATAAATTTTGGCGTCAAGTTCATTTACTGATTCGAAGGACATTGTGGCAAAATTAATCGTAGAACAGTCAAATGAGTCGAATCAGAGACAGGTATTGGCATTTCAGTCGCACAATGGTAATTTAAATAGAAACAATTTTAGGCAGTTTAGCAATAACAATAATAATAGTGGAGGTTACAGGTGTAGTAATAGTAACCACGGAGGTTTTGGTTACTCTCACGGGAATTTCAATAACAGCGGCACAAAAAAAAAAAGTTGTCTGTACACCGGGCGCCACCCATATACCGGCATGTTTTTTGACCCGCTGAATACGAATTTGAAGTCCGTTTAGGACGTCCAGCCTTCAGTTTCGAGTAAATTGCAAAAAACCCCAAAAAATAGCGAAAATTCGATATTTTGGCAAGAAAAAAAATTTGAGAATCTAAGAAAAGCATGATTATTATGTATTTTGATCTGTCAAATACTAATTTTGATTGTACCTTAATCATAAGCTGTTTTAAATCGAAAAAATTGGGAAAAATCCTTAAAAAACCGCAAAAATCGCGAAAAATTGGGTTTATCTTGGTATAAAAAATTTGTGGACGCGGATTGACAAAAATTTTGATGTCATTCAATCTTTTTGATCTGATTTTGCAATAAATTTGGCCAATAATGCCCTCAAACATTCATAAAACGACAAAAAATTTATAAAATAGCATAAAATTGCTGCTGAAAAAATAGAAAAAAATCTTTTAAACACAATTAAATAAACTTCTTGTATTTTTTATCTATATAATACAAGATTAAGATCCAAGAAAGTACACAAATTGGATTTTATACGGTTTTTCGAGGGTATTATACTGTTTCATTCTCAAATGATTTACCAAGTAGATACCTCTTCTGCCATTTTGTCTTTTATTTAGTAAAAATTTGCCATCGTCTTGGGATTTCAACTTCATCGATGTGTAGACTTCATTTCATTGCATGATCGCTTGTACTTGCAACCAGGGCACCTCCTCGGGGTGACGGTGGGCAACAGAACAATCTGGCAGAGTGCCTGGGTTAGCGGCGTGTGTGCCGTCATGGCAGGTACAAGTGATAAGTACTTTACGATGCAGGGATCCGGAAACCCAGTATCGGCGTCTGGTCAGGGTGAGAAAGCAGGCCCGCAGGCGTCGTCATCCAGCGACTGCAGCTCTTCAGTAGTGGGAAACTTGGCTACTGGAGAGTGTACTATTACAAGAAGCAATTCCCATCTGTGCAATAAGAACTCTGATCTATTTTGTTACATTTGTGGGGAGTTTGAGCCGGTGAAGAACCGTAGAAAGTTTACAGATAGATTGAAACAAAGTTATGAAGAATGCTTTCGCATTCAGATTATAAATTTGGATTCGCCTGGTCCCACACTTTGCTTGTGGTCGATGCCATATCATGTTGACACGATGGGAAAAAACTATGACAAGAAAAACTTGAAATTTGAATGACATCAAAATTTTTGTCAATCCGCGTCCACAAATTTTTATACCAAGATAAAACCCAATTTTTCGCGATTTTTGCGGTTTTTTAAGGATTTTTCCCAATTTTTCTCGATTTAAAACAGCTTATGATTAAGGTACAATCAAAATTAGTATTTGACAGATCAAAATACATAATAATCATGCTTTCTTAGATTCTCAAATTTTTTTCTTGCCAAAATATCGAATTTTCGCTTATTTTGGGGGTTTTTTAGCAATTTACTCGAAACTGAAGGCTGGACGGCCTAAACGGACTTCAAATTCGTATTCAGCGGGTCAAAAAACATGCCGGTATATGGGGTGCGAGCCGGTGTACAGACAACTTTTTTTTTTTTGTGTGCCGGTGTAATCAGTATAGGAACAATAATTACCCTAACCGTGGTGGTAATCAACTTAATCGTAACTACAATGGAAACAACAGGATCAGGTCCGGAAATAGAGGCGCGAGAGCCCTGCCTTTAAACGCAGAGGCCCCTCAGTAAGTATTGTTGAGGATATCATGAGTCAGAACTAATAGATCAGTACAAATCACAAATATTTAATATAAATGAAATACATCTTTTAGATCCCTAAAATCAACCTAACCCTACGAAATCAATTTTTAGCTTAAATTTGAACTACTCCAACTTTGAAATAAAATGTACTGGACTGGACCAAAATATGTACCTTTTTAGATGATTCACAAGGCAGATATTTCCCTGATAAAACAGTCATATATTAAACAAAACATTGTGATCGATCGAAATAATATTGTTAATATTTACAGGTGTAACCACTAATTCACTTTCAACGCTGGGAACAATTTATTCAAACTTAATTATTAAAGGTAATCTAATTCCTCAGGCTTTACACGTTGTTGATGACAATTTCAATATTCCAACAGAGGGAATAGATTCATTATTAATTATGACGAAATGCTCATATCGGTTTCACATTTAAATCAGAAGTTAAAAATCCCCATGGACATGGCACGGCTGGGAACAATTGCCATTATACCACCTAGATGCGAGGTTTTCGTATTTGTAAACTAGGTATACAGATTAAGCCTGATGTAATTTTTGTAGAAGCACAAGAAGTATGTGAAGGAGTTTTATAGGGAAATGTATAGTAGAATCGAACTATCCATATTAAGAATCGTGAACGTAACGGACGAGTACAAATGTATTGATAATTCTAGTATAAAATGGGGAAACTATGTCAACTTTAACGTTTACTCGATAGACAGAGTCTTACCGAAATACGACGTACTGAAAAACTTAAAACTATATTGAAACCCCAAACGTCTTCTGAGATGGGAAGACGAACTACTGTCTTTATGGGGCTAGATACGCAGCTGTGTTTGCCCTTAAGGAAGACAAACTGACTGTCAATAACTTTTATACGCAGAAACTTAGATTGAATGATGCTTCACCGGTGTATAGCAAAAACTATCGTTTACCCCCATCTCTCAAAAAACAGGAAATCGACCGCCAGGTTCAGAATCTATTACGGAATGAGTTAATGAACCAAGTCAATCCAATTACAATAGGACACTAATACTAGTACCAAAAAAGAGCATAGACGGCCAAAAAGCATCCGCATGTGCGTTGACTACAGATCGGTAAAACAGAAACTAATAGCCGACAAATTCCTGCTTCCACGAATTGATGAAATATTGGATAATCTTGGCCGCGCTAAGTATTTTTCAGTACTTGATTTACTTTCTGGTTTTCACAAATACCTTTAGATAAAGCTTCAAGGGATATCACCTCGTT
>OX637537.1:11507121-11543017 GCA_951800035.1 Linnaemya tessellans | reverse complement strand
CTATTCAAACGCACAATTTAATCGTTAGCCATACGAAGGTAGGTACCATGGCGTAATAACACCAGGTGGCAGCGTAAGGGCCACAAGTACAACAATACAACAACATAGGTGTTTTTGTTTGTATAATACAGTTGAGATTGTCAAAACAATGAGTTAAGGCATAAATGTCAAAAGCGTAAGGAAAAGAAGCATTTAAAATTTAAGAAATAAAATATCTTGCATCATCCCAACATACTACAAAAGTTAAGAAAAAGTAAAAAAAAAGATTTAATCAGAACACAATATTTTCTTGTGATCGGAAATGGGTCTATATATGATATGATCTGATTCTTCAAATAGTGATCACTGCATATAAGCGAACGCTTTGTGAATTGCTTTTGGCACCATTTCCATTGTTATGGAGCACTTAGGCACACGAAGATATGAGTCTCCATTACCAGGAACATATTTTTTTGCACACCTCACAAAAAGGCACATTTTTATAAAATTTTATAATTAATTTTGACCAATTAAAGAAAAAATATATAATTCCACTATGAAATGCAATATAATTGCAATATTAAACGAATTTGTTCCAAATATATTGAAAACACTTTTAAAAATATATTTGAAAATAACAGAAAAAACAACTGTAGCAAACATGAAACATATTTTATAGTGTTTAACTAGTTTTTTATCTAGATTGATATTATTATTATTATTAGTATTTTCTTTTAGTTCACTTTTTGCACAACAATAATTTAAAATATTCGTTTTTCAATAAACAGTTTTTATTCATATATCAGCTCTGAACATAAATATAATTACGCCGTACTTTGACAGTTTAAACTCACAACAAACAAAAATTCAATAAGAGCAAAAAATTGTTTACATTCCTAACGATGCCACCTGTTTTAGTACGCCCTGGTAGGTACATACACCACTGTAGTAGAATTTTGTCTTCAACCACGCGTGGTAGGAAATTCTGTCTTTGCCCATCACTGATATATATATATATATATATATATATATATACATATATATACATATATATGTATATATATATATATATATATATATATATATATATATATATATGTATATATATATATATATATATATATATATATATATATATATATATATATATATATATATATATGTATATAGATGTATATATATATATATATATATATATATATATATATATATCAAAGTGGTGGTTGCAAATTTTCGCCAACGTGCCAATAGTGGTGGCTTTATAGATTTAGGTAATGAACATACATATGGCGCAGGCGGCCATCGAGATTCAGAAGCCAACGAAATTTTTGCACAAGAACAGGGTGATAAACCTTGGTGGCGGTCAAATTTTTTTATATCCCAGCCGGTTTTATTTGGCACCTGGTATGGCGTTTTCACTTGCCTCATTAATGTTTTTGGTGTAATTGTATTTCTACGTTCTGGTTGGATTGTAGCTCAGGGCGGCGTGTTAAATGCCATTTTAATTATATTTTGTACGGTAGTAGTCGCTTTAGTATCAGTACTCTCCGCAGTACGAATATGTGAACGATGCCGAGTGGAAAGTGGTGGAGCGTACTTTCTAATAGCTCACACTTTGGGATCTCGCTTCGGTGGGTCCTGGGGTCTGTTGTATTGCTTTGGTCAAGCCGTTGGTTGTGCTTTGAATGTCATGGGTTTTGGTGAATCGATGGCTGGCTTGGTGGGATTGGAGGATAATAAGTGGGCCATTAGAGGGCTTGCTACGGCAGCTGTATTCCTGTTGGGATGTATAAATGTGACTGGTGTTAAATGTGTTATAAAGTTACAATTTATACTGCTAATGATTCTGTGGTGGGCAGTTTAGTGGGTGAGGATCATAAAAACGGCTTTGATGGCTAGGCTAGCAAAAATTTTGTTGAAAATCTCTGGCCTAAATATGACGATGGCTACTCTTGGTTTCGAGTTTTCGGTGTATTCCTCCCCACTGTTATTGGTGTTTTGTCAGGCATTAATATGAGTGGCGATTTAAGAGCCCCTTCGACAGATATACCCAATGGCACTTTGGCCGCTTCAACATTTCTCTATATGGTGTTTTTATTATTCTTGGGCGCTACTTGTCGAAGAGACACGTTACTGAACGACTTCATGATAGTTGTTAAGGTATCTGCTGTGCATTTACTTTTAGTTGCTGGCATTTCTCTATCCAATATGTCTTCTTGTTTGGGTGCCATGTATGGCACGCCCAGAGTTTTGCAAAGTATTTCCAAAGAAAATGTTATTTCCGGCATAGATATTTTAGGAAAAGGCCGTGGTCCTAATAAAGTCCCTCTTTATTCAATGGGTGTGGTGGCCGTTGTCACCGTAACTTTTACTATAGTGGGCGATATAAATTTCTTGGCTCCCATAGTTACTATTCCATTTTTGCTGACTTAGGCTTGTATTGATTATTCTTACTTTGCTTTAGCCCAAACTTTTGACATACAGGAACAACGCGAAGAACGTTTTCGCATTGAAGCCTCATCTCCTTCGTACGAAACCCGTCGCTATGGAGCCACACAAGAAGGCAATGATTTAGATATATTGTTTCCTGACAGAGTGCGCCATAAAAATCCACAGAGTCCCAAAAATTCACCTTTACATGTGCCTTCAAATACAAATAATACTGGTACTTCACAAAATGGTAGCGTGCGAACTGAAGGCGGTCCATTTTCATCGGCGAGTGTTGGCTTCGCCGAAACCGTTAATAGTAGAAATACGGAACATAATTTAGAGACTGTTACTACAAAAGATAATGAAGAGGAAGAACCTATAGCACCAATTAGACCACCTATACATTCAAAAACGAAAAACTGGTACTCTGGTTATTGTAATAGATGGGCTTCATTTTGGTTATGCTGTTGGTCAACTGGTGTTACGCTTTGATTTGTTTTCTGGGAGTTTTTATTATCTGGTTCTATCTTGGTACTGCAAATCACGCCGTCAAGCCAGGTCTTACAGCGGAATTCAATTTCTTTGCTTGGCTCAAAAGTCTAATTTTCCGATGCTTTGGCAAGCGCATGCATGAGTATGAACAAATTGTGGTTACACCATCATCCCCTGGCGTTGATATCTCACCTACACAATTAAACGAAGAGAATGATGACTTTTCGCAAAGAAGGAGATATCATCACTCATCCGTGGTGGAAGGGCATTTAGTTGATGACATATAAAAGCAGCTTTGAATAAACTATACAATTAACAAATGCCACGTATATAGACTCAAATATACAAGCTGGACCAACCTCAGAAATGCTCCTCTCCCTTATATAATTAAATATGTATGAAAATAAAAATACAATAAGTTAAATTTGACCGTTATATAGTTGAAAAAGCAATACTTATCAAAAAATAATATATTAAAAATTTTTGCTAAACGAACTTGAAGCTTCGAGAGTAAAATGGAAAGAGTGTATACAAGGTTAGAAATATTCCAAATATTATAGGAACATAATGCTACGCCCATTGAAGAGAAATTTAAATTTTTAGTCAGTGAATTGTGCGACACTTCAAAATGTCAAGGAGATGGTGATATACCAGCAGTAAAGCAGTGTTTAAAGAATTTCACATATAATCTCAAAATCTCAAAATATATTGGCATCCAGCACAAAAATATCAATTTTTAACCATGTCTTGTGACAAACAAAAGTCGTACGCCTCGTTTATGCGTCAATGGACAATCACCCCCAGCGAATTAGCATGTATTGAGAATATATATACGCTTACGGTTTATTATAATTAAATTCTTCCCTATTTGTATTTTTTTAGCTGTAGTATTTTCCTTTACACCCTTCAATCGGTTATACAATTTCATCTTTTCTACTGTTCCCTGTATCACACCAAATGGTATGCTCCTTGTTGCTGAGTGAATGGATTTATTATACCACTCTACACATTTATATATTCAATCCTGTACTGACAATTCAGAATTTTGAGCTTCTAATGTCCGAAACTTGTCTGATATACTATTGTGTAGTCTTTCAATGCAAAATTTGAAAATTTATCTATGATAGATAAAAAGCTGTGTTTTTTGTTCGTACATATGTACATTAGGGTGACAGCCAAAATTTTTTTCGCGAATTTCAAAGCTTTTTCAACGGAATATTGTGCCAATAGGTCCAAAAGTTTTGTGACGAAAATTTGAGCCAAATCGGACAACGTTTTCTGGACGCGCATCCAGGTCAAAGGTCAGGTATTTTCATATTTTACAATATATACGAAATAAATTTTTTGAACTCGTTTATTTTTTTCAATATTTAATGAAAAAATGTGGATTTATATATTTTCGTGAAAAAAACAGTAAAAAGAACTTTTTTGGTAATTAACCTTTCCTTTATGTCAGGAAATTATTAGATGCTTTTATTCAAAAACGTTAACTACAAAAACACTTGGGACACTAAACTGTTATCGACAATAACAGGAAAATCAGAAGACCGTTTGGCTATAATTGCTACGGATCCAGGCCTAGAGCAAATTATAGATATGCCTGATATTCCCTCTGGGACTGGAGCGGAAATTTCTTCTGCAGTTTATGATGCATTAGAAGACAAACATATTTTGGAACGAACGGAAGCGTTTGTTTTTGATACAACATCATCCAACACTGGTAGATTGAAAAGTACATGTGTGCTTTTGGAGAGATCAATTGGAAGAGAAATTCTATTTCTAGGCTGCAGACACCATATTTTCGAAATTTTTTGGCAGCAGTTTTTACGGAGGCCAATGTTGGAGTGTCTTCTGGACCGGACATAACGATTTTTAAAAAATTCAAAAAACATTGGGCAGAAATAAATACAGATAGTTTTGTGCCAGGAATAGCTCATCCACGAATTATGGAAATTATAGGCGATAATGTTGGTGAACTTTTAGATTTTGCTTTAGGAAAAATGAACGATTCATTCCCGAGAAATGATTATAAAGAATTTTTGGAGTTAGTGATTATATTCCTTGGTGGCAATCCTCCTTTAGGAATAAAATTCAGAAAACCCGGTGCAATGCACTACGCAAGATGGATGGCCAAGGCTATATACTCTTTAAAGATAGTGATTTTTCGCAATCAATTTCCTGAAGTGACAGATTTTGAAATCAGTGCTTTGATAGAAGTAACAGGTTTCATTGTAAGTTGTTATTCAAATTTTTGGTTTGATTCAAATAAAGCGGATAAAGCTGCTTTAAATGATATTATGTTTTTGAGAAAATTGGAAGACTACAAAAGAGTCAATCAAAATATTGCGGACAAAGCCATTTCAAAGGTATTAAATCATCAGTATTACTTAAGCGAAGAATGTGTGGGCTTTTCTTTGTTTGACGAAAGGATAGACAACATAACAAAAAGCAAGCTAGTAGCGAAGATGTCTGTAGATATATCTGGAAATGAGGATGAAGAGATAGCAAAGAAGCTAATAATAAAGAAGGAAAACTTAAAAAGTTTTATTTTCAGAGACAACTCTGATATTTTTCAAGATTAGTTTTCAAAAAATACCAAAAAAGTTTTCAAGAGATTTGGAATTTCAATAGAGTTTTTCAGCAACGATCCACGTTCTTGGAGTGTTACAGGAGAGTACCTAAGAGCGAAACAAATTATTCAAAACTTGGCTGTTGTTAATGATTGTGCTGAAAGAGGCATTCAGTTAATTCAAGAATACCATGGCAAAATAACAAAAGATGAGGAACAGAAACAACAGTTAATGAAAGTAACTATCATATATTATAACTTTTTTAATTTTTTTTCTCTTGACATGGTTTAATATTTTACAGGTGGTACAAAAATATAGGCAGCTGTATTCAAAAAATGCTAATCTATATTCTCTGCAAAAAGATTTTGATCTGTAGATTTTAAAAGAAAAAAAACCTACCAAATCACCGATCATAATTTTTGTTTTTAAAATTAGAAAAAGTAGTAGATTGACCATTGAATGCGGTCGACGCTAGTAGCGCAACAGAAAATATATGCATATTCCATCCTGCTTTGTGTCAATTGTTTTTTCTAATATTTCTTTGCAATTATTGCATTTTCAATTTACAAAATTTGTCTAATATGGAGAAATTTAAAAAATATAAGAAGCTAAGGTTGGAAAAAACGTATCATATTGAAATGTAAAAACTTTATGTTAATTGAAAATTTGTATCTTAACTTTTTCCTGCAATATTTTTAAGTTATTTTATCAAAAGTACACAGAATTTATATACATTGCCAAGAATGGCATACATATATTAAACATTTTTGAAATAAAATAGTTTGTGGATCACTTTGACGCAAGGGAAATTTGAGAGTTAGTTCCCAAAAAAACTATTTGAGTGTCCTCTTTATTAAAAGTCTACAGAATCCAGATGTTTTTGTAAAATAAAGTAGAAAATATATGAGTTTCTCAACTTTATTTCATACTAGCTGTGAAATATGCAAATACCTGACCTTTGACCTGGATGCGCGTCCAGAAAACGTTGTCCGATTTGGCTCAAATTTTCGGCACAAAACTCTTGGACCTATTGGCACAATATTCCGTTGAAAAAACTTTAAAATTCGAACAAAAATTTTTTTACATACAAACCATTGTCACCCTAATGTACATATGCCCATATGTACTTTTTCATTGATATCTTTTGGTGTTTCCGTAGTGTGAAATTTTTGTTTTATTGGTTTCCTATCATTGTTTGATCTATTGCAAATATCGCAATTATTAATGTACTTTTGAACTAACTGTTTTAGGTTATTAAAATAAATTTTTTATTTTAAACCATAATAGTTTTCATTAATTCCTCCATGGCCTGTTTCAGTTTTGTGATATTTTGCTATCTGTCTATACACTTCATCTTGCATATCTTTCTTTAAATATGCCAAAATAATAAACGAAAATACAAAATTAGATTTCATTTTTATTAAAAATATTTTATTAACAAAAACAAAAACGTATTTTTCTAATTAATACAAAACATAAAAAACATTTAATACATAATATGTACCTATACATACATATGTATAGTAAACGTTATATTCGTCCCCTCAATATAACAATAGCGTATGTGCTCATAGGCTATTATTTTTTTATTGCATATTTAGAATCTCCATCATTTATTTTATGTCTGGTAAAAATTTTAGTATTGAAGTAAAAAGTGAATTTTTTATGTGATGAAGGAAATTTGATTTATTTTGTAACCGAAATAGTACTTAGTTTGTATCATTGACATAATCTGAATTACTTACGCACCGCAAAGTCGCCTTTAATTTAGACATAAATTCTTTCATACAATTGGGGTATTCACACTGTAGTCATAAAGTCATAAAATAATAGCACTAAATATATGACAAGTGTGCACAACCCGTCATAACTTAGTGTGCTATTTCAAACATCGATCAGCTGATAAGAAAACAACACATTTGTAATTAGATGTTATCAAAGCAAAAAAAAAAAAAAATTAAGGCGATTGTAATAAAGTTGTTTGAATATAAGAAAAACTTCATTTCTATTTAAAATTATTAAATTTGTCTTCTGGTGCACAGGAATATCTAAATGAATCTGTATGTATAAACTAACAAGAATGATAAAGTAAAGATTACGCCAACAACCTGAAATAAAAATACTTTTCTGCGCATGATGGAACTCTGACGTCACTCAACATGTGTTCTGATTGGCTAATAAAATTCAGCTGGAGAACTATTACGTTATTGTAAAAATAGGACAGTGGGGCAAATTGCAATTTTTCAAAATAAATTTGTTTGATAATGAACAGTTTTAAAAAATTATTTTATTTTCCACGTTTTTTTATTTGAAATTGTTAATTTATAGTTATTTTATATAAATATTGAACCCAATTGCTAATTATTTTTCTTTTTTCCCCATTCAAAACAAATTTTTTTGCTTGCAATATATCAGCCATAACTTCCTTCGAGCTTCATCTCTTGGAAAACTATAAAATAACACAGCTTTTTGAAAACAAAAAAAATTTTGATAACAATATTACATTTTAACACAATTATTTTTCACTTGTTTTTTTGCTGTTACTTTGTTTGCAATTGCCCACTGCATATTTCATGCTTGCTCTTTTTGTTCCCTTTTCTCTTTAATTTAGGTTTTTTGTTTACAGTTTATGAGCTTTAAAAAGCAAGTTTTAATAAGTTTTTTACACTATATGTTATTTAATAATTATTTTAATATATTTATTTTAAAATGTAACACAATTTATTATAAAATATAACACAAAACTTGCACCTTCATAAATCCGATTTAATTTGCTTGTTGGAAATCTCTCTGAGTAAATTGAAAATCTCTCTGAGTAAATTGTGTGAAGAGTTGCCAAATATAGCATAAAATATTAATTTTGTACGAGAAAGTATTAGTTTTGCATATGATAAACATTTGGAAATCTCTTCGAGGGAACAAATACTTCATCAAACGGTAAATCATGCGCAAGGCGTAATCTTTATTTTATCATTCTTGTAAACTAAAACAGCTGCTACCTTGATATGAGCTGAATACATATTTTTTGCGGCGTCATACGGAAAAATGTTCAGTGGTTGCAGGCTACGTAAGTTAAACGAGAAAGATTTTTCACTTGTATATATTTAGTTTTTGGAATTTAATTCACATTTAATTTTTTTTATGTTATAAAAATGTGATTCAATGTACAGACAAATAGGTATGACCAATTTTTTTGCCGTTTTTTAGTTGTGAATCATATATCAGTGACGGCGGTAAACATATACTATCGCCGTCTCACCTAAATATTTTCAACCGTTCGACTCAGATCTCTAGAGCTATTTTATGACAAAACAAAAACATATCTGAAAGAGTGCTATTATTTTATGACTTTTTTGTATGCAGCACAACAACTTTTTTAAACTGGTCTAAAATATTATGACTTTATCACAATATGGATATGGATATGGATATCTGGATATACGTCAAGATGTGTTTACTCTCGTTCTGTGAAAATTTTTCTAAAAGTTATAAATTCTTCATTGTAAAATTCGAGTCTGTGCTGTGTTTTGCTGCTTAAATTGTTGCTGAAGGAATTGTGCAATTGGATGCTGAATTAAATTGTTATTTGTAAACCTGATTCAATATTACTTCAGAATTGATGCTAAGTATACACACACACATATACCTAAATATCAACATTCATATATGCATGTTTGGTCATACATACTTACATCTCTACTTAAATTCTTCTGATAGTCACAAATTATTCCATATGTGCGATCAGCTGGCTATGCTGAATATATGATACATTTATTATCATTCGTTACTGGTTTGTGAAATTGTTTTATTTCTGTGTCGCCATCTGTTGGTGAGTGGATTTTGGTAAACCCAGCGAACTTTTCAAAGTACTCTTTTACCCTATTGCTGTATTACAAAAAAATCCGTATGATGTCTTGTCTAAATAAAGCATGTACTCTTGATACTAATTATGAAAATATGATATGCTGTTGGCTGTGCCACGATTTGTGTCATTTTAAATGTAGCGGACTTTCAGTGATTGTAGCTGAAGCTATCTCAAATACGATTCTATACGTTGGTGCTGCAATGGATGTAAAAAGATCGATGTTAGTTTCTACAGATTTTTTCAAGGTACTAAAACTCACTTTAACGAAATACAGAATGAAGTAAGCAAGCTTTCGGACCGTATTTCGACTTATGGCAAATTTTTGATGATTATAAATCACTTGAAAACTTAAAATCACCCATCCAATCATCTCCTAAGCGTAGGAAATCTGCTAGGAATACAAATAAGAATAAACATGTAATCTCTGTGCCAATGGAAAATAATTTCACGTATACATCTAAAAATCGTGCCTCTCAATGCGATTTACCTGTAGCATCTGGTTCCAATTCTGCGAGCAGCGACATGAATTCTCAGGCAAATCCTGTTTCATCAAATAACGTTTTAAGCACTGCAGTTGCCCTAGAGACCCCTGCTAGTGCTGCAGTAATAAATAATTTTCCAGATGATTGTACTAGTTATGCTCAAACTTTATCATCGTCAAGTAACGTTAACTCTATTGTGAATCGTCCTAATACGCTTAGAGTTATACCGCCAAATAAAATAATCTTCGTGTCTCGACTATCGTCAGATACTACTGTCGAAGAACTCCAATCGTACATAAATTTGAATTGTGGTACCAACTTAGGTGTATCAGTGTATAAATTTTCCTACACAGAACCAAGAATAGTGGCATCTTTCGAAATCACAGTACCGGATGAGTTATTTAACAATATTATTTCTCCTGGATTTTGGCCTGATGGAATATACGTTCGTGAGTTTATGTTTAAAACAAGAGAAATGAACGCAGTTCGATTTCCTTCATCTGTAAAAACTACTTCAAAAAACTAAATGGTTATATTGCAAATTTTACTCTTTTATATCAAAATGTTCGTGGCATTAATACAAAGTTATCATCTTTATTTAATCAAAGTTATGCGTTCGATTTGCAAGCTATCGCTTTCACTGAAACTTGGCTTAATAATAATGTATTGAACACAGAAATAATGGGTGCAAACTACTTAATATATAGACGTGATCGTGGCAATAACATGAAAGGAGGAGGTGTATTAACTGCAGTGTCAAGCGTGCTAACTTCCGAAACGTTATCATTTACTTCTTCACTGGATATTGAGTTTGTGGGTGTTTTGGTAAAAATAAATCATAAAAAAATTTTCATAACCTGTTCGTATATTCCTCCCAATTCTCCTGAAATAATTTATAAAAAGCATTCGGATGCTATTTCAACCGTCGTGCATATGTCTCATCATAATGATAGCATCATCGCAGTTGGTGATTTCAATATGCCAACGATTTTTTGGAATTTTGCGGCTGATAAAGGTTGCTTTACACCATATAATTCTACTTTTAGTCTGAAATATAACGAGTTCATTGATAGCTTATTGGATATGAATCTTTATCAGATAAATGGCATATATAATGATAACCATAAGCTTTTAGATTTGGCTTTTGTAAATGATTGTGTTGACACGTCTGTCCTTCGCACTGATCCTTTAACCTTACCGGAGGACTGTCATCATCCCACAATCTTAATAAATACATGTCTTCCATCTGTTTATATATCTCGTTCTGCGTACAACTCAAAAGTCAAGACTTTATGTTTTATAAGGGCAAATTATAACAAAATAGCCGAACTTCTACACAATACAGACTGGCACAATTTATTCTTAGTTTCGAACTCAGAAAACAATCCCGATGTTATTATTGATCACATAACCATAAAATTCTACGATAGAATTTATTGGATCTTGACCCAATGTGTTCCTAAACAAGTCGCTTCACAAGTATCCGGACCTCCATGGAATTCAAAGTTTCTTTCCAAACTTAAAAATAGCAAAAACAAATATTATAAAAAATACAAAAAATCAGGATCATCCGCAGATTTTGCAAAATATTCCGTTGCCCGTGCCGATTATAACAAGTTAAATCTTAAATGTTATAACTGTTATTTACAAAAAATTAAAAACAACTTGAAGAAAAATCCAAGGTCTTTCTACAATTTCGTGAATTTAAAAAGAAAATCAGTTTCTTTTTGGTCCATTATAAAACTAAATGAAAAAGGATCAGATAACGAGTCTGAAATTAGTAATTTGTTTGCGGATTTTTTTTCATCTACTTATGCTGTTGATCAAACGATTACTACTGGGTTGCAATCAAATTTTTGTCCTGGAAGTCGATCTATTTTAATTCCATTTCTGGATGAAATTTCTGTTCTTAATGGATTGAAAAAACTTAAATTCTCGTACAAGAGTGGACCTGATAATGTTCCTAGCTGTGTTCTAGTTAAGTGTGCTGAAGCCTTCGTGTTTCCTCTTACATTATTGTACAACCTTTCAATTAAAGTTGGAAAATTCCCTGAAATATGGAAGAATTCTTATATTATTCCGTTGTTTAAATCTGGTACCAAAACTGACATAAAAAATTACAGAGGAATCGCTAAACTGAGTATTATACCGAAACTCTTTGAAAAATTAATTACAAGTAACTTGTGCCACCAGGTGTCATCAATATTATGTTCTAGTCAACATGGTTTTCGTAAAGGCTGCTCAACTGTAACCAACCTCATACAATTTACAACTTTGCTAAATCGTGGTTTTGTCAATAAAAAACACACTGATGTAGTCTACACAGATTCCAGTAAAGCATTTGATAAAGTTAACCACAAACTTCTATTGAATAAACTGCATTATATGGGGTTCACACGTGGCTGTTTAAATTGGATTTGTTCATACCTTACTAATAGGAAACAAAATGTTCTATTCAAAAGTACTATAGCTAAACCGATCGCCGTTACGTCTGGTGTTCCCCAGGGAAGCCATCTGGGACCCCTATTATTTTCACTATTTATCAATGACTTATCTACAGTTATCAAAAACTCATTCATTATTATGTATGCTGATAACGTAAAAATATTCTTTACCTACAATACCTTTGATGATCATAAGTTTCTTCAAGCTGACTTAAACTCTTTGTACTCTTGGTGTGAAATGAATTTAATGACATTGAATCTAAAAAAATGCAAGTATATGTGTTTCTTTCGAAAGAGCCATTTCAAAGTTAAATATTTTTTGAGCGGTTATGAGTTGGAAAATGTCTGCACTTTCACTGATCTTGGAATTTTACTGGATCCAAAACTGAATTTTATTCAACATATATCTCTAACTGTTAGAAAAGCAAGAAGTCAACTGGGTTTCATCAAACACTGGGCTAAGGAATTTGAAGATCCTTACGTTACTAAGCAGCTTTTCACATCGCTTGTTCGTCCCATTTTGGAATATGGGTCAATAATATGGGATCCAACATATAAAGTTTACATCAACGCAATTGAATCTGTACAAAAACAATTTTTAATATTTTGTCTTCGAAGATTGCAATGGAATCCACTTTGTTTTCCTTCTTATAAAGCTAGACTAGCTCTTATTAAGTTACCATCCCTAAGTAATCGAAGATCTATTTTAAACACTTTATTTATTTTAAATATAATAAACGGTAAAACCTGCTCTGAATTTTTAATTGAAAATTTATCATTTTGTGTTCCTCAACGTCCTACTCGTTTCTATTGTTTACTTGATGTTAAATTTTTAAGAACAAATTACGCTAATTCTGATCCCTTTATTAGATGCTGTAAGGACTTTAACAAGCTATATTATTATGTTGATTTTTCTTTCAGTGAAAATCTGATTAAACGAAATATTTTGTTTGCATTAAATAACAACCAATAATTTATATTTTCTTTGAAATATAATCTGTATATATGTATGTATATGCATGTATTTAAATAGTCTGTACGAATTTTAAATTCATAGACTTTAAAATAAATAAATAAATAAATATTTTTATTCGATGACCAAATAGCACTAAGTGTGAATACCCCAAATGTATTTACATGCGTATATATGTGCAAGCTATGTATTACACACTCTAGTTGATTATCATTTTTTTGTAATTTTATACGCACACCATGTATACCGGTCTTTCTTAAAAACTAGAAAAAAACAAGAACTCTGTTCTAGCTGCTGTATGTCTCTCGTGCATAAATATATACACATATACGTACGTACGTGCCGGTTGTGCATAAACATGCACACCGCTTGCTGCAGCCGACGCGACCATGTTGTTTGCTTGCATTTACATGCAACCACACATACATTTGTATGTGTGAAATTCAAAGAATTTTCTTGTTGATCTTTATTATTGTTTCTCTGAATTGTGTAAATATGTTTTGCTCTATATAGAGTTGTACGGCTCCTGAATGAATTAATTCAATTGAATCATTCATTCAATTGAGCGAGGTGAATCTTTCACTTTATTGAGCGTTTTTAGCTATTTTCTTCCACTTCTTTCAGTTGTTTCATTGAATCTATTTCTTTCCGTAGCTCTTTTCATTCACATCTTTCAGTTGTTTCAGTAGCTCTTTTCTTTCAGTTGTTTCAGCAGCTCGTTTCTTTCACTTCTTTCAGTTGTTTCAGTAGCTCTTTTCTCTCACTTCTTTCAGTTGATTCAGTGATTCAGTTCTTTCAATTGCTTCATTCAATCTGTCTCTTTCAGTAACTCTTTTCAATGCTTGTATGTCAAAATCTATATAAAAATGTCCAGACAAGAACTGTGTTAGGTAATAGTTCAGATCACCATGTTTCCTAGTCAGCCATAATCTGATGTCGGGTATTAATGAATAAGTCATCAGAGTTATCCCTATTCATGATTTCTAAATCGATAGGGATCATACCCGCAATGATAAAAGCCGCCTCGTCCGACACTGTCCGAAATGCACTACATACTCTTAAAGCAGCTAGCCTATACACAGGGCATACCAGCCCCACATATGTGGAATATCTAAGTGAGTCTGACCATACCGGGTGTGCATATAGGATAATGCTCCTTACTACTCCAGCGAGCAGTTTCCTCTGAAGATACTTTGGCCCTCTCGTGTTTGGCATGATCCGAGATAGCGCCAAACAGGTCCCTGATGCTTTGGATGCTATATATCGCAAGTGCTCGCGAAAAGATAGCCGTGTGTCAATCATCACACCCAGATATTTCAGAAATGCCTTTGATTCTATGGAACAGGTGCCAACATTGAGGGTAATAGTTTCCCTAGCCTTACGACTACTAACCAAACCGCTTCGGTTTTATGATCAGCTAGAGTCAATCCCATTGCAGTGATCCAGGACTTTACTAATTGTACGCTGGCATTTGCAATGGTTTCTGCCTCCAGCAATTCCTTAGCTTCACACACCAGCGCTATATCGTCTGCGAATCCCACAATCTGCACTCTCTCAGGTAACCTCAACCTTAGTACTCCATCATACATTACGTTCCACAACAATGGTCCAAGTTTCGATCCTTGGGGAACACCACCACTAATCCTACGTTTCCTTATACCCGCATCTGTACTATAGATCAATTCCCTATACCGGAAATAGTCCTGCACTATCCCTATCAGATATTCTGGGATGTCCAATCGAGTTAGAGCATCAACAATATGCACCCAGCTCGCTGTGTTGAACGCGTTCTTCACATCCAGCGTCACAACTACACAGTACTCCTTTGTGCCATTCCTCCAACTCCTGCCATAGATAGTCCGTGCAGCAGTTTCTTTTACCACGTTTATAGCATCCACTGTTGACCTCGCCCTCCTGAAGCCAAATTGGTTGTCTGATAGACCATTTCTGTCATCAACGCAATTCCCAAGTCTTTGGCAGATCACACCCTCTAGCAACTTCCCACATGTATCTATCATACACAGTGGCCGATAAGATGAGGGATCATCTAGGGGTTTATTGGCTTTTGGTATTAATACCAACTTCTGCCTCTTCCATCTTGTTGGAAAAATTCCCCTACCTAAGCATGTATTCACCATTCTTAAGAACTGCTCGGGACAAAGCCTGACGGCCTCCTTTAATACTATATTTGGAATGCAGTCGAGTCCAGGTGCCTTCTTGTCTCTAAACCTAGAGACAACGTCCTCAATCTCAGCTATTGTAACCGGGGGAAAATTTAATGTCCCAATTGGAGGGTTGTGCTCCCAAGGTGGTGCGTCCTGCTGGGGAAAGAGATGGTCTACAATTTCCTCCAGGATTGGCCCCTCACTCGGTTGCAACGGGGTCAGGCATTTAAGTTTTTTGGTGACCAGCTTATATGCGAGACCCCAAGGATTATCATCCACCTCATCACAGATATTAAGAAAACACTGCCGCTTGCTCCTACGAATTGCATCCCTTAGGGCCTTCCTCCTATTCCTGTAATTCTCCTGGTATACGCTATTCTCTAACCTACCTCGAGTTCTTGTATACTGCCTTCTGGCACGTATACACTCCGCCCTCAAGCCGGCAATATCATCATTCCACCAATAAACCGGTGACCCCTTTACGGATCCTTTCCGCCTCACCATAGATGCATCGCACGACCGCGTGATATGGTTTACCAATTGTTCTGCCATATCCTCAGCTGAACCATTTAATTCCATACCTTCCATACAGATGGCAAAAATATCCTTATCAAAGGTATTCACTTTCCATCCCGACAAACCTTGTGCACGGGGAGTCACATGCCGTATATCATCCTGTATATCCATAATTATGGCACTGTGATCGCTGTGAGTATAAACATCAGATACTCTCCAGTTTACACGGTTTATAATGGTATCGCTGGCAAACGTAATATCAATAATTGAACCACCATTTCCTCCTCTAAATGTTTCCTCATCTCCAGAATTCAAGAGCACAACATTTAGCGCAGAAAGGGCCTCTAATAGCATCCTTCCCCTTGCATTTGTCAAGGGGCAGCCCCATTCAACAGCCCACGCGTTGAAATCCCCTGCTATTATAACAGGACTCTTGGCTGCAGCGTCCATCACTATGTTGCCTATAATAACACGAAAGTCATCAATAGAATACCTAGGAGGAACATAACAGCTGTACAAACATATGCCGGAAACAGTGGCCCGCGTGTACCCACATTGTGGTGATAACCTCTCCCTCAATATCAAAGAACCGGTAGTCCATATAGCTGCTGTATCTGTATCATCAGTAACCCAATTTGCAGATACAATCTTCTTATATGGCTCGCTGAGTACAGCAACGTCTACCTTTAAGTCTCGTACGGTTTGCCTAAGCAACTCCTGTGCTGCTTGGCAATGATTGAGATTTAGCTGTAATATGCGCATCCTGATTTTTAAGTAGTGTTTAACCTCTAAGCTTTTGTAGCGCCCTCTTGTAGTACGGGCAAACTACGCATCCGGTGACATGGTCACCATTAGTACTTCCACCCTTTCTACAGAGCATGCACGAAGGTCTGTTGGAACATGTTGCAATCTTGTGGCCAGCTTCCCCACAACGCAAGCAATTTCCGGATAGATCCTGGCCGCTACAATTCGTCGCCCTATGTCCAAAATCGAGACAGTTGTAGCACCTCTTCGGTGCTATCTTTTCCCGTATTCGACACACGACCCAGCCGATGCGTATCTTGGACATCTCTAGAAGGCGTCTAGCTAGAGGAGCACTCAGGCCAATCGTGGCAGTTTGTGTTCCCCCATACGCTCTCCTCAGTGATTTAATTGCAGTCAACTGCAGTACCTTAAAATCGTTGGATTTACTAACTATGGCGTCATAGATGTCCTCCTTGGAAGTCACCTCATCTATGTCCCTAATTTCAATCCTAACCTCTTGGGATAGTGCCCGTACTTCGGCAGTCCCACCCAGTACCGCTTCCACCTCCGACCTGAACACACCTATATTCTGGTGAGCGGGTTTAGTGAGCTCCAGTAGCAGCTCACCCTTCCCAGTCTTCCGAATGCCCTTCACATTCTCCCCCAGATTACTAAGTTTAGGGTCCTTCTTCACTTGCTTGAGAATCTCAGCATAGGAAGCGTTCCCACATGTTTTAATAACTAGGGCATCCGAACGTGACCCCTGCTTACTCCTAATCCTATTTCTATTCGCTTCCCTGGGACGGACCTTTATCCACCCAGGTTCCTTAGTGCCTGGGTTCGGCAAAGCAGCACCATTCGCTGCCGCCGATCCCACACAGCTACCTTCACTACTCCTGATTGCATCTACTGCATCCTTCCTCTTCTTCTTAGCCCTATTCCCCTTTGGCCCAAGAGTACTTTCATCTCTCCTACGCTTCGGGGTCGCACCTGCAGGGACAGGGGGAGATGGTCTTACCATAACCCCTGTCTGCGTCTGCTTATTGCAGGGCACCTTGAGCTGACCAGTTCCACTGCTCAGCTCATCTGCCACCTGCATATACAATGCCTGTATTTCTCGAGACATCGATACTATATCCTTGTGGACATTCGATCTTGTCTTGAGAAAGTCTAATAGCTTTGCTATCCTCTCTCCTAGTTTTTCAACCTTGCCTTTCGGTTCCTGACCACCGTCTGTGGTGCCAAAACCTACCCTATGCGGCGTGTTCACCGCCGTAGGGGGCGATCTCGCGATCACCGGCCTCTTCAGGAATGGATTCTCAATTTCGCCATTTCCAGAGCCTTCCGCTTTCGCTTCTAAATTATTTTTATTGATCTTCATTCAATTGGGTCCAAACTCGCAGCCGCTGTCTCCGTTCGTTGTGCAGTCACGTTTAGATCCCATGGGTGTCTTTGCAAGCAGTGAGGTCCATGCGAGGGTTGACGAAGAGACCTTATGGATCAATCCGCCAGAGCCAGATCCGTGCTAACCGGGAATCAACATCCGGACCTACACCACCAACTTAATGATGACGAACTTCAAACGTACTTTGAGACTTGCCAAGTTTTAATAGGACGGAGGCAGTTGTGGCATTAGCCTGAGAGCCATTTCTGTACAAATTCACTCATACATACTTAAGTCCCAGAATACCACATCTACCAGCCCAGGGTTCTACCATTTCAAATCGTTTTCCCAGGAATGCCATAATTAAGACCGTACTGGACTTGGTCTTAATGCCAGGGACATCAAAGCCCCATCTCAGTGTGCCAAATAAAGGGCCACACTGAATAACAGGTCTTCTTGGGGCATCTTTGTTCAAGCCCTCCAACCCGTTATAATAACTCAGGGCCGCGGGGTCGTTACTCCCCGTTATCCGTACAAAATATCCTTATGGATTTTATATACGAATATCCTTGCGGATATTGGTATTGCGGAAAAAAAAAATATATATATATATGTATATATACATATATATATATATATATATATATATATATACATATATACATATATATATATATATATATATATATATATATATGTATATATATATACATATATTTATATATATATATATATATATATATATATACGTACATATATAAACATATATATATATATATATATATATATATATATACATATATGATGGGGTTAAAGCCGTAGATATATATGTAGTAGTTATGGGGGTAAATGGCACTAAAGCTATCTTCCTATAGCTGGTGTCGGTGTTTAGTAATAAAGAAAACCAATTCCGTCAATATTAAACCAAAACGGGATTTTTATTTGTAAATTCTATGTAAAACCACTTCTGTTTAGTTCACTGATTAAAAGGCAAGTAAGTAAAAGACAAAATGCTCCACATCGTATGACGTGGAAAAAAATTAACTCTACAAAGCGATGAGAACATTATTCTCTATACTTATTAAAACAGTGTCTTAAATTTAGGTAGATGCAGTTATGCAGATTTACGCATAAACATCCCGGCCCCCTTGCTATTATGCAACTTATGAGACCGGAAATATATATTATAATAATACTGATTATAATAGTAGTTAACAAAGTAGTTATATATGGTTATGATAGAAGAATTCTTAGGTTAATTCAAAATATTAGAAATTCAAAAAAAAGTTAGAAATTCAATCTTAGCGTAAGTTTAAGTAAAGATTATAGAATTGAATGTTGTCGTTTTAAGATTGCGTGTACAACAATGTAAATCACAACGGTTAGGAAGTGTTTTTTTTTTTTTTTTTTTAATATTAACTATATGCCAACTTGACCAATGATAGTCCAGTCGAAAATGGTATCTTGCGCCATTGGCGTTCCCACACCAGCTGGATGAATATTGGGCTTAATAAGGCGAGGATAAATATCTGCTCTCAAGACAAGGTTGACGACAGCATTCTTAAAAAACATAGGATCGGCTAGTCTGAGGTTGGTGTAGAGCTCAGCTACTCTCTCATCAATTTGCCTAGGGGGTTGTTTGTTGGGTAAAGCATGTGCAACCTCTGCTGAGATATGAAAAGTTGGCCCTTCATCGAATCGTGGGCGTAGTCGAAAGTCGCACCATCGGTCAGGTCGAACCATTTTCTCGGACAGTTTGTAGCGCGTGACCAAGAATTCGGCAATGGAGCTAACGTCAGCACAAGGATTCAGCAGACCTCTGACCCTTCCCCATTCTTTTCCCAGGTCGATTTTTTTAATAATGGTTGGTAAAAGGGTGATACTGCGTAAAGTAGTGTATGAGCTGGTAGAGGATTCGTTCGCCGCGAGCTTGAACTTACGAAGGCGGTCACTTCTATGTAGCAGAGTATGATGACTTCTACCGCATAGATGGCAGCGATCGGTATTATGGCAGCGGTGGGTTGGATGAGAGTGCGCTAAACAGTTCTCGCAGTAATGATGTTTTTTGACTACCTTCAGCTTCTCCGAAACATTCATTTATTTTAAATTGTAAACATTTCCGTAATGGATGGTTTTTGCGGCATAGACGGCACAGTGCCATCTTCTTATTACGATGAGTAAGCGAGCGGTCCTTTTCTGTAAGGGGTGAGAGGCTTCTTCTATGTCTTTGGGGCATTGAAAGACTATAAGTGAAAGGAAAAGAAAAAAAAAATTATTAGAGTTGTTCAGGTTTACTGTAAACGAAATGATGAGAAAAAATTATTATAGTTGTTCAGGTATAGGTAGAAGAATTAATTTAACAATGGGTCTTATTACGATGCCTTGGGCAGTTCGTATTTCGGCAACTCGAACGCGGTTATCTTTACCGGGAATTACTTTATCTACGCGACCAAGACGCCATTGGTTGGGGGGGAAGTTGTCCTTGCGTATTACAACCAAATCTCCGATTGCGAAATCTCGCTGAGGGTATTTCCACTTATTTCGCTTATGAAGCTCCACCGTTGCGCAAAAAGGTGGTGTAACAACTTCAATTTCTGCCAGCGATTAACATAGCTGAGTGAATGTTGAGCCAAGTCAGGCTCGGGTGGAGACAGTAATGGACCTCCAATAAGAAAGTGTCCGGGGGTGAGTGCACATAAATCTGCAGGATTCTCGCTCATTGGGGTCAGCGGCCGAGAGTTCAAACATGCCTCGATTCGTATTAACATAGTAGAAAATTCTTCGTATGTAAAATTCTGGCTATGCGATATTCGCTTCAGATGTATTTTGAAGCTTTTGACGCCTGCTTCCCAGAGGCCTCCCATGTGCGGCGCGCCTGGCGGAATAAAATGCCAGTCTAGTGGGGCAAAAGTCTGTTGATCCAGTAATTTTTGGCGCAGCTGTGCGCAAAACTTCGATTTATCGGTGTTCAATATGTGCGCAGCACCAACAAATGCAGTTCCATTATCAGAATATAATGCTCGGGGGGAACCTCGTCGGGAGTGGAAATTTCGCTTGTCGCCTCAAGATGTATAGCTTTTGTGGCGAAACATACGAAAACCAACACATATCCTTTGGTTACTTTGCATCCCCGCCCGGCGTATGTCTTAAGGTTGTAGGGGCCCGCAAAGTCAACGCCAGTGTTAGTAAATGGGCGAGTTAATACTGTGCGTTCTGGGGGTAGGGCAGCCATTATTTGCCGACTTGTTTCACGTTTGTGAATGACGCAAGGCCGACACTGGGATAAGATCCTTTTAATAAGAACCTTTAATCTAGGGACATAATAGTGTAGTCGCATAATCCGATGTAATAGTGCATTTTGACCATGAATTGTGGATGTGTGCAAAAATGTCAATATAAGTCGAGTGTAGTGTCCTTTATACGGCAATAATACCGGAAATAGTTCAGGGTAGGTCAATGTTGGTGAATTAGCGAGACGACCATTGATTCTCATGATATCTGTAGGATCTAGAAAGGGATTTAGAGTCAAAATTTGACTTTTTGGGGTATTTTTTGATTATGGAGTAGTAAGTTATATTCACTTTCGAAGTATAACTTCTGACAAGCTATTATTAGCCTTGATTTAGCGTGATTTAGTTCATCAGTTGTAAGATCGTTAGTGGTAATCAACTTATGACGGTATTTCGTACTGCATCGGTAGTAGAACCGAAATATCTGGCAGATGACTCCCATTGCTTTGGGGAGGCTAGAAAACCTTGACAAAATATCAGTATTTTGAAGTTGAGATAAGTGAACTTGAACCGGCTTGACCTCTTCGTCAGTGGAAAAATAAGATGGGGCTTGCGGCCATTGATTCTGAGGACGTTTCAGCCATGACGGTTCATACCACCATAAGTCGTTAGCAATAAGTTGTACAAATGGAATGCCACGAGAGGCTAAATCCGCGGGGTTACTTTTTGAGTCAACATGATACCACGAGTGACTCCCAACTTTCTCGGTGATAGATGTGATCCTATTTGCAACGAAAGTTTTCCATCGATGCGGCGGTTTTTGCAGCCATGCTAAAACAATGGTCGAATCAGTCCATAAATACAATTTATGATTTTGTAGATTAAGATGAGATTGAATCGTATCAATCATAGTAGCCATTAGTTCTGCTCCGCAAAGTTCTTTTCGAGGTAGCGACAAAAACTTTACGGGAGCTACTTTTGTTTTTGCTGTTAAAAGGTGAACGTTAACAACGCCGGCAATTTCCGTGCGAATATATAGAGTGGCTGCGTATGCTTTCTCGGATGCATCGCAAAATCCGTGCAATTCTATAGGAACGGAAGGATCGAATTGTACATAGCGTGGAATTTTAATATTTTCTATAAGTTTATAGTCGTCAACAAATGCATGCCATTGCATTAATGTTAACGGTTGCAATTCTTCGTCCCAATCTGTTTCATCTTTCCAAATTCGCTGCATTAACATTTTTGCCACAATTATTTTTGGTGAAAGCCAACCGGCGGGGTCAAATAGCTTTGCAATTTCTGACAAAACTTTCCTCTTCGTGACTGAGTTCCGGTCGGGGCAGGCCTTTAATCGAAAGTAAAAACAATCACTGCCAGCATTCCACATTAATCCGAGAGTGTTGGTTGTACACGATTCTGACAACTTGAGGAAATCGGTATCTAAGAGATGGTTAGGGCAGAGATCCTTGAGCAAATCCGCGTGGTTTGATGTCCATTTACGCAGCGATAGACCAGCTGACTGCAAAACTTCTATAAGTTCGTTTCTTGCACTCAAGGCCGACGACAGCATGTTACCAATACGTCATCAACATACATGTGGTGACGAAGAATATAAGCGGCAAGGGGTTTTGATTTTTCGCTAATCGTAGCTAACTCATGCAAAGTGCGTATGGCCAGATATGGAGCGCAATTGACCCCAAAGGTTACAGTGCTCAATTCGAAGTCCTCGGGGTAATATTGAGACGAAGTCCGAAATAATATTCGTTGAAAGGGGGTATGATAAGGATTGACCAATATCTGCCGGTACATTTTCTCTATGTCGGCATTGAATACGTATCTAAATAGCCTCCAGCGCAAAATTAACACCGTTAAGTCAGATTGTAGTGTAGGACCTGGGTATAGTAAGTCATTTAAGCTATTACCGTTCGATGAGGGGTTGGAATCGTTAAAAACGACTCTTAACTTCGTGGTAGTACTATCAGGCTTAATAACATCGTGATGTGGTAAATAATATGAGCTGTTATCATTTGATGGGTTAACTTTCCTCATTTGATTTAATGATGAGTATTCAGAAACGACACGATCGTATTCTGATTTGATTTCAGGACTTTTTATTATACGGGACTCGTTTCGAAGAAACTGTGATAAAGCACTAGATCTGGAGGAGCCAAGGCTCAATTGGTCAGGATACTCTCGTCGAAAGGGTAGTGAAACCACAAAACGGCCTTCTTCCGTGCGGTAGGTTGTATTTTTATACACGTTTTCACAGTATAAATCATCGTCTGAGAGATGAACAGTCTTTGATACCTCCTCGAGTTTCCAAAATTTTTGTATCTGTCGATTTAAGTCCACTTGGTTATGAAAAGAGGAAACGATACGAGCACTAGTTGGTGAACGAAGTTTGCCTGTAATAATCCATCCATCCAAAAGCGGTTTCCTGGGCTACTAGCGATTGATGCTGATCCCAGCGGACACCGTCTTTGATAATCGCGGGGTACACATCACCCCCAAGCAGGATGTCAACTTCTGGGTTTTGTAGAAGATACAAATTAGCAAATGCGCCCTCTTTACGGGTCGACAAGGAGTAGTGTGGTAATTTGCCGGTAAGTTTCTTTACAACGGAAGCATCTGTTTGAGTGTGAAACGACTTATCAATGGGCGAGCCGATTTGAATGTGGCACACCTGATTTGAGGTAGCAGTTAAGGCGTCATTCAAACCATGAACTTCGGTCCGTAAATATCGGGGTTTTAGGGAAAGTCTGTGCTGAAGTTTCGCTGAGATAAAAGTGGCTTTCGGAGTCAATCAATGCCCGAACCGTATATTTGAGATCATTGGCGTAAATATCGACCAGTGCTGTGCCGAGCAGAACGGTAGAAGTAGACTGTAATTGGGTTGAATATGATTGTTGCGTTCGTGCTGCAGCGTGTGCAAAATTGGATGGCTTCAAATTGACATTTAAATTTTCAAGGGGGATTGATAGACTAGTATCCTGCGTGTTCACAACCGGATACGGTGCATCAGGAACAGGCACAGACTGAGAATGGAAGGGTTGAATTACATTGGATGCCGTTGAATTCTTATGAAGCAAGGAATGGTGTTTTTGCTTACACATGTGGCAGACAAATTGACTTTTGCATCTCTTAAGTACATGAGAAGTTCCTAGGCAATTGGTGCAGCGATTTTGTCTCTCGACGACAGAAAAACGTTCCTCGATAGACATTCTGAGGAATGAAGGGCATAACCTTAGGGGATGCGCATTTGGACACAGGGAGCATATGATGGTTTTTTCTCCAGAAACCTTGGTGCTATACCTTCTGATATTCTTCTTATCAAACGGATTTGACTTTTTAGAAGTCACTAATTTATCATTACTATGTAAAGGAGGGTTACTAAACGTGGTACGAATATTCGCTATGGACTCAAGTGTTTGAAACCGCGATGTTATAAAATCATTCATTTGCTTCCAAGTTGGCAACTCTGTCCCCCTAGGAAGAGATTGTTCCCACAGACTGAGGGTAGCTTCTGGTAAGCACGTCGAACATATATACACAAAAATTTGGTCCCAGTTGTCCGTATTGATATGAAGAAGGGTAAGATTGGTAACACAATCATTTATGATTCGCTGTATTTGTCGAATACTGCTCCCAGTTTCTTTAAGAACCGGGGATATATTAAATAAGGCTTTCAGTTGAGTATTAATGAGGATTCTCTTGTTTTCATATCGTGCGACTAAGTTGTTCCACGCCATTTCGAACCCGTCGTTAGTTACCGGGCATGTTCTCAGCAGATCACGAGCCTCGCCTTGAGTCTTTTTTATGAGGTGGCACATTTTTTCCACTGGAGATAATCGCTTATTATTTCGGTATAAGGCTGTGAACATGTCACGAAAGGTTGGCTTTCAGTTGAGTATTAATGAGGATTCTCTTGTTTTCATATCGTGCGACTAAGTTGTTCCACGCCATTTCGAACCCGTCGTTAGTTACCGGGCATGTTCTCAGCAGATCACGAGCCTCGCCTTGAGTCTTTTTTATGAGGTGGCACATTTTTTCCACTGGAGATAATCGCTTATTATTTCGGTATAAGGCTGTGAACATGTCACGAAAGGTTGGCCAAGACTGATAGTCTCCAACGAATACTTCAGTATCACAGGGAGGTAGCGACAGGCCAAGGGGAGCTTCACGTGAGGGTGGTAAAACGTCATCAACTACCGTATTCGAACCGTGTTTACGACAAAGACTATCTAGAAGTTCATTTGACTTCGAAAGAACTTTAACATGCGCTTCAAAGGTGGAGTAAAAACGTGACTTGATGGTCTCGATATCAATCTTCTCTTCTAATTTGTCAAACGTGTGTAATATCGTGTCGTAACATTCCCTGAAACGTGACCATAAAAGGACAATCTCATCTTTCTGTACCTCCAGGGTATGAAGAGAATGATTGTCAATTGGAATTGAGTCGAAATATGCTTGAAATTCGACCACACGATCAGACGCCAGAATAAAAGAATCTAATTTCGACATGACTAAAACCGGAACAATGTTTTCGAGGGGGAAAAAATATATACGAAAAAATACTTTCGGTATCTTTATGTCCTTTATAGATATATGTATATGTACATAATATTATATACCAAATAACGCAATGAGAAAGTATCTCAGATTATACTTGAATACGAAGTACACAGCTGGGAGTCAGAATAATTTTGTGTAATTTATGATAAACCAGATATGAAATTAAATTGAATAAAGATTCATAGGCTAATTGTTCGAAATTTGTTTTTAAATCTCAGAAAGACATGATAAATTTTTCAAGGCACAAAGGAAAGTCAACATCAGTTTTTATTCAACTTACACAGCAGAGCAGAACAGCTGTTTCCGAAAGACGCAACCCTTTCATCATCAGTGCTCATGTGTATTGTGTTTGTCACCACTTATTAGGTGGCTTATTTGAATTTGATAACAGTTCCTATTTACACAAATTTTATTGTGAAAAAGAATACGAGAACTGTATCAACCTGATGTTAACATGTTATTGTTATAATACCCGTGTTACCGACTGATTATTTTTTCTTCATGCCCCATTTTTCTGAATTTTTTGTTCCATCATACCTAAGTCAAACTTATTTGGTTTGAATTTTATACTTAAGTACATGTGAACGTTTTTCCAATATTTTTTTATTATTGGTAGCTCAAGCCATAGCTTAAATTTGTATGTAGTAAGAATTTTAACAAACATTTATATTGCTATATTATATTGAATTAAGATTCATAGGCTAATTGTTCGAAATTTGTTTTTAAATCTCAGAAAGACATGATAAATATTCCAAGGTCCAAAGGAAAGTCAACATCAGTTTTTATTCAACTTACACAGCAGAGCAGAACAGCTGTTTTCGAAAGACGCAACCCTTTCATCATCAGTGCTTATGTGTATTGTGTTTGTCACCAAATATTAGGTGGCTTAGTTGAATTTGAAGTTGTCTTTCTGAGATTTAAAAACAAATTTCGAACAATTAGCCTATGAATCTTAATTCAATTTAATATAGCAATATAAATGTTCGTTAAAATTCTTACTACATACAGATATGAAATATTCGAGTTAATAATTCATGAATTTGCATACAACGGGAATTTTGTTTAAGATGTTTATAGTTTTTATATCTGTGTGTACATATATGATAAATCTTATACGTATACGAAAAAGTGATGCTTATTTATAAAAACTTATCAATAGTTTATCGGGGAAAAATTTTTTATATATTTTTTCTGTTAATTTGTGCGTTATAGATCTTAAATGAACCAATATTTTATTTTAATTATTAATGTAAAATTTTCTTCGTCCCCGAGCAAGTATGTATACAATAGAAAATGTTTTAATATCAAACCAATACTATTTTCGGTTTACATTAACAACACATTGTGCGATGTTCGATCCAACCAAATGTTTTGTCATGAAAAATACTTCAGCAAGTAATTATTTTTGGTTTGAACGCTAAACTTGATTCCAATTATGTACGATCACTGTTAAGTTATTGGCTTTCATCAATACGGGCAGATATGTTAATTGCAGAGAGGAGAATAAAATAATAGCACTTGTTGTTATTGTTTGTTTTAATTGTGGAACTCGATGCATTTAATAAGTCATTAAATACTTGTTTTGCAGTTTTAATAACTGTATATACTATTGTTGCTGTATGTTTTGTATGTCTTATGTACTAATGCACAACCGTACATACATAACCAAATAAATGTATACAGGAATATGTGTATAATGCATGCATAATATATAACTTACTTTTATTTCTTTACAGCTGGGTTTAATGAATCCGACCACTACTTATTCCAGGACAACGGGGGTTGATCTTTCGGAGACAATCTCTGAAGAACGGAGGGTTTTTACTACTATTACGGGGGTTTATCTTTAGGAGATAATCTCTGGAGAACGGGGGGTTTGATAATATTACAGGGGTTTCTTCTCCTAGTGTTCCTTTATCTACGGTTTACTTATCCGGCTCGAATGGACCATACAAATGTTGGGGTTAAAGCCGTAGATATATAGTAGTTATGGGAGTAAATGGCACTAAAGCTATCTTCCTATAGCTGGTGTCGGTGTTTAGTAATAAAGAAAACCAATTCCGTCAATATTAAACCAAAACGGGATTTTTATTTGTAAATTCTATGTAAAACCACTTCTGTTTAGTTCACTAAACAGAAGCAAGTAAGTAAAAGACAAAATGCTCCACATCGTATGACGTGAAAAAAATTAACCCTACAAAGCGATGAGAACATTATTCTCTATACTTATTAAAACAGTGTCTTAAATTTAGGTAGATGCAGTTATGCAGATTTACGCATAAACAATATATATATATATATATATATATATGTATATATATATATATATATATATATATATATATATATATATATATATACATAACTTAACTGAGACAAATCTTCAAAATACAATGTTAAATAGAAAATATTACTTTATTAAAATAAGTTCGAAAGCAAAATATTTAAAATCACTTAAATATTTATCTAGTTATTACTTATGTTCAATAAATGTGTTTTATATTACATATTAACGAAAAAATAAAAAGGCGTACGGCCCTTTGTTCCAACTTGGAACCATAGGAATCAATATATATATATATATATATATATATATATATATATATATATATATAAGGAATCAACTGAGCTAGTGAATGAAATGAATGAATTAATTCAGTTAAGTGAGCGGAGCGGAAAGGAGCGCTCACTCACAAGAGCTGTTTTGTACAACTCTACTATATATATTTGCCAATGATTCTTTATGATTGTTATAGTTGCTAAATTTATATACCAAAGATTGTAATATTTTATGCCACCCATGACAGTGCTCATGTGTGTCTGCTGGAGGTAAGTCGTTTAAAATTAAATAATTTAGTAGTCTTAGCTTCAAGTGGTAAAGTATAACCTCGGTTGGTTTCATCTCGTGAGGAAGCCACATCGGAGTTTTGCCTACCAACAGAAGGGGGACAATTCTAACTGGTACGCCAACTCCAGGACAGTTGTACCCTGAAACCGTGCAGTGTGCTACCATCCACAGAAAAGTACGTTCTAAGGGATGGTACGTTCACTTCTCGCCCCCGTGCTAGTTGAGTACATTGCTAACTCCTACCCCGAACCTAAGACTCCTGTGTTCACGACGATTGGTGGAAACCACTCCTACAGAAAGGTGACATTCTACTAGGAGTGATCTCCCCACTCGGCAGCCAGTTGGTCCTCTGCCATCGCGTTTTCTGAGATTGTTAAGATACAATAAATCGGCCACAAACAACCGTGCTTTCCTACTGCTCCTATAAAAAGAAATTTTCGCACGACTCTGGACGCTGCTGAGCCATACCACACCAATCAGCGGGAACGTCTCGTTACATCGGCGTCCGAGCAGGGACAGTAGGCTTTTTTTTATTTTATAAAACAAATATATAAAAAATTTGAAGAGTGAAAACAATTAAAGATTATATATATATATATATATATATATATATATATATATATATATATATACATATATATATATATATATATATATATATATATATATATATATATATATATATATATATATATATAGTGGGTGTTGTTGGCTGAAGTAGTAGAACACGAAACTATGAAGCGGAGGGTCGTGAGTTCGAACCCGCGCTGAGTCATGAAATATTGTGTTGAATTCTTCTGATCAGCATTAGTGCGTGGTTGTGTTAGTTGTTGCCAGCCTGTTTCAATGATGAAGGCATAGTCACTGCTCACTGAACATAATTGGCAGCGACTGACACTATCATGTACTAAAAGCAGAGTAAAAGCACCCACCTTCGTCGGCCCTGTAGCAAAAATTAGCCGGCGAAGTAAAAGGTTGAAATAGCTACAAAAACTGTCTATCTTCTTCTCATCTTTCCTCATCTTTCCCTTAATACTATCCCCTCGTTTTCAGTTCCGGCGCAATGCATTGCATATGTAGTGGTCATCCCCTGAGTGCTGGTCCTACTCTTAAAAAAAAAAAAAAAATATATATATATATATATATATATATATATATATATATATACATATATACATATATATATATATATATATATATATATATTTACGTTTTTAGACCTTTTCGTAAAAACGCTTTTTACTTATCCATCAAGGATTCGTTTAATTGTTTATGGTAACTAAGTGTAGTTGTATGTATGAGTGGTCTGTGTGTTGCGTAGTTTTGTTTCTCCTTGTGCTATGTGTGTATGTTGCTGTGTGTATTTGTGTATATGTTGCTGTGTATATTTGTGTACATGTTTAGCCTTGATTAGCAGCGAATACTTGCGTACAAGATCTTTAAGAATAACATCATCATCTCTTAGCATTGATGTTGCTAGTTTTTCTGTTGTTTTTATTTACACTTATTATTGCCCAGCCTCGAATGATCTTGTATATTCTCGACGATGTATCCGGAATATACCATTTCCGTTAATTCAAATATTATCTGCATTGTGTTAACATTTTGACAACTTGAGGAGAGTCGCAGTACTGCCAAGTAAATATAGCCACATTGTCGTTATATTTAAATCCACTTTTGAACTTTGTAACAATATATATCTATATGGTATATGAAATATATATCTATATGGTATATAAAATGATTAACGAAATAAAAAAAAATGGAAAAAGTGAGAATGCTGAAAACTTAATGGATTTATGCTCTCAAAAAATGAGCTATCCACCTTCCTAACCAAATTCCAATATATCGCCACGGGAAGCGTAGAAGAACTGAGGAAACGGTTCAGCCACTTCATCAATGCTGAACATGACGGCAGCATCACAGAAAAACTCTTGGCCCTCCAACTGTAGCACGAAGAGCCTGCGCCAGCACCAAGCCTAAACATCCCAGCGCCAGTGCGGTCTTCTCCCGTACCCCCGGCTAAGAAGGTAGTACCAACCATAGAACCTGATACCGCCAACAGCATCATGGTAGTCGAATTCGTGCGGAAATTGGGTCTTAAGTACGATGGGGGCATGGATCCTGTAAGATTCATTGATAGAATGGAAAAATTAGCAGGTATGTACGGTATAGACTTGGTGCAAGTGCTGAGGGTTCTGGCCGAATGTTTCCGGGACAAGGCCCTAGTGTGGTATCGCAACAACAATCTTCTTCCTACCTTCCCGCCATTTCGAAAAGTTGGAGGACGAGACTCGCAAGCGAACGCAACGTGCCCGCGAGTCGTTCAAAGATTATGTCCTATCAGCGGAACAAAAACTAGATTGGATCTTTCGAAATGCGCTACCCGTCTATCAAAATCATTCGCTGCCGTGACTTCAGCTGGATGACCTCATCGACCTTGCCGACTAGCTGGAAAGTATCCCTACCAATTCCAATCACGGTAGAAGAGAGCACCACCGATTGATGGTAAATAAATCTAGCGAGTTTCTAGTCATGGAGAAGGCCATCGAAGATATCATATTAGGCCCAGACTTCCTGGACTGGTGCTTCACAGCAAAGATAGGGAGCTCGAAAAGCCACACCCAGCAATCACATTGCTCAGGTTAGATATAAGGAACCCAAAACTTCCTTTACAGATGATCTGCAACCTGGTGACAATAATGAACTCAGTGGCCGGGAGCAGGAAATCAGCCAGTTTTTGCGTAATGAATTGGCAAAGTTCCAAGACATTAATAAGCTATCCAACATCGCCCTCCACAAAATCGTGATAAAGGACGACCGCCCGGTCAAGATTAGGTACAGCTCCCGAAACCCTGCAATGCAGACCATCATCGACCAGAAGGTCGACAATTTGATCCAACAGGGTTGTATAGAACCATCGCACAGCCCGTACAGCTTCCCGATTACCCTAGTAAAGAAGAAAAATGGCACGTGGCGCACCTGCATGTGTTAAATAGCTTTTGCTCTATATATTTGTTCAAGCTATCAAAAATGTTCAATATAGCACTTAAACTATCTTGAACTTGAGCTTGATTTAAGGATGTTCAATATAGCACTTACACTATCTTAAACTTGAGTTTGATTTTTCACAACAACACCACTTTAACTGTGTTGCTTTCTCTTACTTAAAAGACTTGGTTTTTGCTTTCAAAATAAGAGAGTGATTTTATTAGTAATTATTTCCAACTTATATACTAATTTTACAATAAGGGTTATGCTTAATTTGCTAATAATATTTCTGTTGGGTTTACAATAAATTTTAAGTTTAATGTCAATGACACAAAGATAAGTGAATAAGCGAATTGATTAAAGTTACACTAAACAACCCAAGAACAAAAAATATTAAGTATCAAGTTTCAATTATAAATAAACCAAAGCAAAAAAGGTATGCAATTCAATTAACTACAAGTAGGCAAAATATATGCAGAGGTTCAATAAACTTAAAATAAAATAAAAACAATAAAATTATGTATTAAGCAGGCAAAATATATGCCGAGGTTCAATAAACTTAAAATAAATAAAAAACAATAAAATTATGTATTAACATGATCCCCCCGTTGAGTGTAGCTCAAAATATAGTCTGTGGATGGAATCTGCTGAATTGACTTCGTTAAGGTCTGCTGTTGATATTGATCAAATATGCACCGTGAAGTGCGGCGTTGTTTGTTGCTTGCGAGGTGCTGGAATCGGTTGGCGTTTACATTTTTGTCTTGCAATTAGATAAAATAAGATGCAGAAAGTGATGATTAAGGCTGAGTAACCGACAGTCATGTGATGATAATTATGAGTCTCAATTTTATTTGGTAGCTGAAGTATCTCCTGCGCCCTTAGTGAGGTTTGTAAATCTATTAGGTTTTGTATTTGTGAACTGTACTCGCTTGTATGTATTTTGTTGAGTATTGGCTTTAGACGTGTTGAATGGGGTTTGTTCTGTTATTTCCCAAAGCTTGGTGCAAAATGCCTTAAGTGAGCTGGATGTAGCCTGTTGGCCTTGTATTGACATGAATTTATTTTTGAGAGTACATTCCGGTTCCAAATAAAGCAAACCCGAACCCTTTAGTGTAAATTGATTGATATCTTTCTTACACACAGCCGTTGTATGAGTTGCCGTGGGTAGTGCGTAAATCCATTTATTCTGGTGATGGAGAGGGATCCAAGCATTGGTGGCCTTTATTTGTTGAACTGTGCAGTCAGCTTTAGTTTCGTTGTGAAATAAATTTATTTCGCAGGCGCATATTGGTGAACTTGATTCATACAGGATCTGTACTTTGCAACACACAAATCTATCTTCTTTGATGACGTCGCATAAGTTAAGTTCAGTGTTGTCAATAGTAAAATACTGACGACGGACGACATTGACGGCCAAAATGGAAGAGCATGGTTTTATTGATAATAAGGTATCGTTGATCCAATTTGGCACTGCTATAAGGTTGAATACTAAAAACTGGTCACGCTCAACTAATGGCAATTTAACGCGAAATATGACGGTGTTATTCGTGAGTCCACCTTGAACTTTCATCAATTTGTACAATTGCAATGTATCATTCTGTTCTACAGGCAATTCAAGTGACTCTGGTAAATGCATTGTTATTTTGTCAATTTCCTGTTGTAATTGGTACGGAGTAAGGCTAAGCGGGCTTATAATACCGTGATGAGTATTTGTAAGAATATCCAGTATTGAAGACTGTATGTGATGCAAGTTTGTCGCAGTGATCGTTAGTTGAATGGATAGGGATGAGAAAATGCGGTAGATTCTTTCTTTATATAGTTCCTAACTGACGTTGTGTATCTTGTTGTACACTTGCGATATTTGTTGGTCGATTTGGTCAAATTTCTTTTTTACTAGCCCTTGGTCTGCTTTCAGGATGTTCATAGTAGAATTTACAATTGACGTTTGATTTCTTAACAGGCTGAGCAGATGTGCCTCATTTTGCTTAACTTGTGAAATCGTGTTTGCCATCTCTTCTGCATATTGTGAGTCCAGTACGCCAAATAGTGAGTTTGCGATGTTTCCCACTAAATTGATCGCTCCCCTTTTATGTCGTCGGCCGGAAAGTAGAGTGCTGCTCATGTCTAATTCATTTTTGGTATGTTCAAAGTATTTGACAAGGTTTTGACACGTCGATTTATCTTGCATGTCTTCACATAGAATGCTTAAAGCTCTGGTACCGCTTGCAAACATTTCTGATTCGGACCAAAATTCCTGTAATCCAGTAGTGTTCTATCTCTTGTGCCGTTAACACGTATTTCGTCTTTATGTCTGTCAGTCCGGGATGTGTTTTAGCTATTTAAGAAAATTAAATTAATAAGTCCAAGCATATATTCAAAAATATAAACAGAAATTTAAAGATAATAAAAAATAAAATAAAAATACCAATCAACAGAAAAAGAAACAATAAAAAAAACAAAAGGGGATCAAATAAATAAACATTTTAAAATAGCACATACCAACCAAAAATTAAAGCAATAAATACCTTAACTTACAAAAATAAATTAAATACAAATCATTACAATAACAAACTACATAAGCAATAACCCAAATAAGAAAAAAGCTAACATAACAACAAAAAAACAACATTCCATACAATCAGTGACGACACCCATACCAGTGTTGGCACTATGAGCCACTATGGGAAAATGGAAGTGGACCAGACTAGGCTTTTATGACCTGTGTTTCTGCATTGTTATGCGCCTCCCATCCCTCTTCCCATAAATAAAATAAAACTCTATTTTATTGGTGCGGTGTACTGATAGCGGCTGGATCATTCGCTAGTGAAGATGTTTTCGCCTTAAGTGAAACCCAGGTACATGAGGATGCTGATCCACAGGATTTTCATTTGCTCGGGTATCACCTCCTGTCGCTTTTTATCCTTCATAGGGGCCCTGCAATATATGTACGTAATGAAGTTGTGTACCAATGCCAGCAACCATTAGACATGTCTGACGCAGAATTTAGCTGTCTTTGGGTTAAATTCAAAGTCGGTACACAATTTTTACATTTCGGGTTTCTGTATAGAAGTCCAAACGCGGAAAGAGATGCTACCATACATGGCTTCGATACTCTTTCCGACTCCATATCGAAGATTCTTGATAGTTGTCCGAGCAGTGAAATTGTTGTTGCTGGTGATTTCAATGTTCATAACACATCTTGGCTTCGCCATTCGAGCCACACAACCTCAGAGAGCCAATTTGCTGAGTTGTTCGCCGCGCACAATCATCTTGTGCAATTAGTTAATGAACCAACACACATTTCGTGTGTTGAAGGGCACCAACATAATACGATTGACCTTTTTCGAATTTCACATCCCGAAAAGTATGAAGTTACCGTTAATGCACCTCTCGGTAACTCGGATCTTTGCACCAATTCCGCAACCTTTCCGTTCTCCAAACTTCACAACGTTTCGCGTGCAGCCACGAAGCGTAGTAAATAAGCAAATTTCGGTTAAACCTAGGGCGAAGTCTTGGTTTAACCAGGCATGTAAAGATGCGGTGCGATCCAGAGGGGCAGCATTCAGTACTTGGCGTAATAACAAAAATGCCAATACTGATTTCCTACGCAAGAAGGCAAGATCTTCGTGTGCCAAAGTGTTAAGACGCGAAAGCGTCGAGCAGCGTATTCGCATTAGAATTCTCACTGCCCCCAGGGGTAGTAAGAGTTTTTGGTCATTCGTCAAAAGTGTTAAGGAAAGTGCTAGTTCTTCAATTCCGACTCTTTTGAGGAATGACCAAATATTTACTGACCCGGTTGATAAAGCTAATATATTGGCTGAAATATTTGCAAGTAACTCTCACTCGCCTGATAGCTCTCAACCACTCCCCGCGCTCGAGAAAGTATCCGTAACTATGCCTAAGATATTTTTTCGAGCGCGTGCAGTTAAAAGGGTTCTTGCGGATCTCAGCACAAGGAAGTCTCCTGGGCCGGATGGAATCGCTGCACTGGTCCTGAAGCAGTGCTCTTCGACGTTAGCACGTCCATTAGCCAAACTTTTCAGTACACTATACCACTCCGGTAGATTTCCAATGTGCTGGAAGGTTGCTAATGTAACGCCAATCCCCAAAAAGGGAGTGGCTAATAACCCTGAAAATTACCGCCCGATTGCAATATGTTCTGCTATATCGAAGGTGATGGAAACTATGCTTAACTTTCATCTTGTGAA